>OX030953.1:10181323-10589877 GCA_943735915.1 Pherbina coryleti | reverse complement strand
CATTCGTTTAGACGCAATATACCTTTTTTTAAAAACTTATCGTAAAGTACACACAAAATATATTTAAAATAAATTTTTTTATTTATGTTAAAGAACAATATTTCTTTTGCAAAATACTGATAAAAAATTTAATGTTAACATAAAGTAATATTTTATATTAATTAACTTAAAATATAACTCCCGAAGCAATTGGCATATTCGTTTAGACGCACTTAAATTAGAGCTTGAATAATAACAATTTAGTAATGAGTATGCCCACCATTTTTTTGGATAACCTCAAATATCCTATTAGGCATTGAATAAATAAGTTTTTGAAGAATTTTCCCTTGAATTGAAGTCCAAACTTCCTTAATCTTAAACTTCAACTCTGTAACAGTAGAAAATGGAGTTCCTTTCGCTTTTTCGGCGTAAACTTCCCGTGCCATAATACCCCATAGATTTTCTATGGGGTTTAGATCGGGGCTACATGCAGGCCATTCCATAATGTTGATTTCTCGCTGCTCAAACCAAGCCATGGATGTCTTAGAGACATGAATGGACGCATTGTCCTGTTGGAAAATGACACTGTCGTCCATTTTATCTTCGATAAATTGAATAAGAACATCGTCTAACATCTCAATGTACACTTCCGAATTCATTCGGGCAGGAATGAAACACAGAGTTGACTTTCCTTCAATGGAAAAGGCAGCCCAGACCATCAGACTTCCGCCTCCAAAGTTTCTTTTTGATTTGGGGATACTTGCATTGCGGATATCGTGCCAATAGCAGCTATAACAGTCTGGGCCATCCAAATTAAATTTTTTTTCGTCGGAAAAAATAACTTTTTCCCATTCGGAAGTCCAGTGCATATGCTTTTTAGCAAAATTTAAGCGTGCCTTTTTATGGTGTTCTTTGAGCATTGGTTTGCGCGCTGGTTTCTTCCAAATAACATTGGGTGTTGTACGTAGAACATGGGCAACATGTTTTTTCGTTACTGGTAAACATAACTTAGATTGTATTTGTGTTGAATTTAATTTATTTTTAGTAGCCTCCTCTCGAATCAAATTTTTTTGACGATTTGTCAGCTTTTGGTTACCTTTTGTTGGTTTCTTAATTCCATAACAAGCTCCTTTTTTTAAGAAATTTCTTACAACTTTATCAGAACGCGAAATTCTTCGGCTAATTTCACGAATGGAACACCCCTGATCTTTAAAAAAATGTATTTGAATTTTTTCTTGATCGGTCAAGTAAACTCCACGTGGCATTTTTTTAATGTTCACCTAAAATAACGAATATTAATTATTTTTCAAAATTTTTTTGAAAAAAACAGAAGCAATCTTACTTATTTAATGTTTATAAAAAAAAATCTTTTATTTTGTTATTTACTTCCTCTCAAAAATTAAATTTTTTCCACTGCGGCTATACGAATATGCTCCTCCCATGAAGCGCGTTTACAGTCGTACTAAATTTTTACAAAAACAAAACAAAAACGGTAAACAACCGTTACTTAATTTAAAAACAGACATGCTGCTTGTTACTTTAGTACCACGGTTGCACAGAGCTATGCCTTTTATTTACACATATTGAATAATTAGTGGAATAAAAGTAGTGCGGCTAAACGAATATGCCTGAGTGTATAGACTAGCTTCTTCCCGGCGCTCGTTGCTGCACCCTGCAACTATATGGGAACATAATGGGCATATTCAAAACTTTTCTTCGACCCATAGTTTGACACCACTGTCATTTTCCACTGCCCGTTACAGTTTCCCAGTGGAAACGTTTCCCTTATTCTATACCCATCCCAGTTTTCTAGTAGATGGACATTACCCAGTTTTAGTACAGTTGCCGACAGTAAGCATGCAAACTAAATTACCAAATTTTAGTCTAATACAATTAAAACCGTCAGAAATAAAGCTTTTTATTGATTTGTGGGCGGTAAAAGAGGGTGTGGCAAACAATTTTTCCCTAAACCATCTCGTACTGGATACAAATCTACTGCTAATATTTCAGCTCAATCGCCCAGGTAGTTTTGGAGTCTATAGCCATCAAACAGACAGACAACGTTTTGCTTTTTATGTATGTATATTAGAGTGGCCCTTAAATTTTTTTTTTAGAAATTGAACATGTGCGGTGCTCTCGTTTATTTCTTATCATATCAAAAGTGTATTGTGAAAATTTCAAGAAAAAATATTAATATTTACACGTGCCGCAAAGTGAAATTTCATTCGAAATACACCTTTATAGTGGAAAAAGTTCGGTTTTTTCTACAATAATTAAAATTAAGACAATTTTGTATGATTTTTTAATCAACGAAACATAATATCATATTTAGGATAGCATTATCTCTCAAAAGAGCTATCATCCGTTGAAATTGGTTACAAAACGAGTAAACTACAACTTTTTTGTCGAGCGAAAAAAAAATAAATCATAATTTTTTGAGAAAATTATAACTTACGTACTACAATTATGTTTTTACTTTTTATTTTTTGTGTAGTAATTTTCATATATTCAAATATACTAACACAACCAGCAACATCTTATGTTGTTATGGCTGTCTCTCTTCGATTTCAGAGTTGGAATACAGAAATATTACATATACATATGTTCTACCTTATTAGCTTTGGGCACAACCTTTTTTGAGTTGCACAGAGCTTTAATGAGAAAATTTTTTCTCTCTGAGAATAAGAATAATGAAATTGTATGGTTATTCTCTTTGAATTTTTATTAATTATTTAAATAATGGTTATTAAATTTATATAGCCTATGTCCCAACTGGGCACCATAGCTATCCTGGACAAAAAGAATTTTTGAAATAGCGCCTGCCATTCTCAAGCTTTTCGCAGCCGAACATACGTGAGTACTCTTTTATATAATAGTATAGATATAGATATAGATATAGATATAGATATAGAAAAAGGAGCTTATGTTTGTAACTATGCAATAGACTCCTTAACTACTCATCCGATTAGCATGAAAATTTGTGTATAGAAGCTTTTTGGTACGGTGCGTGTTTGTGGGCTATCAATTTTGATCCACCTTGAACACCAGAGGGCGCTGTAGTACAATATTTTTACAAAATTGCCTAAAACTCACAAACCGCTTATGCGATTAGAATGAAAAGTGGTATACAGTGGTTTTCATGTACATTGAGTGTTTTTTTGCTATCTTTTTTGACCTATCTTGAACACCAGAGGGCGCTTTAGTACAAATTTTTTGCAAAAACACCTAAAACTCCCAAACCGCTCATGCGATTAGAATAAAAATTGGAATATAGTAGTTTTCAGGTACGATGAGTTTTTTGTCAGTATCTTGTTTGAACCACCTTGGATACCGGATGGTGCTGTAGTACAAATTTTTTACAAAATCGCATATTTTTAGTTGGTTTCTTAGGTTATTATATTATATTTATTTTATTATATTTACAATATATAAAATACTAGCAAACCCGTATGGCGTTAAAACGCCAACATGTGAAAAAAATATCTAGTTTTAGATGTTTTGTTTTTATTTTAGAACTATTATCACTTTTTGTTAACATATTTCGGTGTAAACTACATTTGATGTTGTGAAACCTTTTTTGTTAGGTAGGATTCGCTGCATACTGTTTTCTTCAATAAAAACTTTCACACCATCAAAAGAGCGGGCTCGACTTAATGCCACATATAATTGGCCGTGTGTGAATACTGGGGATGGCAGGTATATTGCAACTTTTCGCAATGACTGTCCCTGGCTCTTATTAATAGTCATAGCAAATGACAAAGAGACTGAAAATTGAAATCGTTGCATTTTAAATGGCAAAAATGTTTCCGATGGACTGAGCTTAATTTTTGGAATAATAATGCGCTCACCAGTGCTTGCTCCGGTTAGTACAATGCAGCCGAGAGTGTTATTATAAAGATTAACAATTTGCAGCCGGGTTCCATTGAGAAGTCCTTTTGCTGTATTGAGATTCCTCATCAGCATGACAATCGCATCTTTTTTGAGCGTTAAGTGGTGTCGCGGAAGACCACTTAATTCAATGCTATTAAGGAACTCCGTTGGGAAATTTATTTGTGCGTCCACTTCATCAGAAATGCTTCTATACAAAACTTCTGGATTAGATAATCGATCAATCACCAACAAATTAATTTTGGAACATACTTCATTTGTTGGTGCAAGAATAGCTTTTTCTTGTATGGCACCACTGTTTATGTCGTTTTGAAGATTATCATAAATGAAATCAATCGGCAATACGTGACCTAAAAGGCGCTGATCAAGAATTGATTGTCCAGTATTATCTTTAGGTAGCGTGCCACTGCCAACTTGTAGCAAATAACTTGCAAATTCGTTTTGCCTTCGTCTACTCGCATGTTTTTGTGAAGCTTTATTGTTTTTACATAAGACCACAATGCATGACTCTTAATGCAATGTTCTATGGTCACAGCGCGTCCGGAATGAGGGATTACAGGAAGTGTTTGCTTGAAGTCCCCAGAAAATACAACAACTTTTCCGGCAAAAAACAGTTTACGATATTCTTCTGTTCTGGTAATATCGCGAAACATACGATCAATTACTGTCAGTGCTACTGCAGGAATCATACTTGCTTCATCAATAATGATAAGATGACCATTATCAAGATACCTTCCGTGCGCAGAGTTGGGCTTTACGCCTGATACAGATGTTTCAAGAAGAGGTATGGGAAGTTTGAATTGGTTGTGCAAGGTACGTTCTCCTTAAACCAAGCTAGCAGCGATGCCAGTAAAGGCTACTGGAATAGCGATTTTGTATGAACTTGCTATTTTTGCAAGTAGAGCCTTTTGAACAAATGTTTTGCCGCATCCTGCTGGTGCATCAAGATAAAATATATTTGTGCTTTTTTCGCTTAGTTCAACTGCTTTAATTATACTATCTATATACTTTATATACTTTAATTATAGCTTTTTCATACATTGCGTCATACTCAATTCTACTTTGCTCTAAGTTAGTTTCTGTATGCATCAAATTTCGATTGCTTATTGGTTTTGGAAGCCCTAATTCTTCACAGGAAGTATTATGCGTTATAAGTATTTGATCGATTTCCATCAAAGTAGCATTTATAGCATCGATCTCAGAAAGTCCACGAAAAATAAAATCTTCAATCATGTTTTCCTTAAATCGATTCCATAAATCCAAAGATTCAGTGGGAACATTTAAACCCAAGAGTATTGCAAACAGTTCGCGTATTTGATGTGGATTGTGATAAATAGTGGCTTCTTCCAAAGTTTCATAGAAATGCTTTGAGCTTGCTGCAATGCCAAATGCTATGGCGGCTTCTCTAAAATTTGAGAAGTCTCGTAACAATTTTATTCTCGCCTCTCTTTCGAATTTTCCACGACTTTGTTGGAGAATGCCAAACGTAGTGATAGGGTATATCGATGTAACGATACTGATTAGCTTCTTCGCTAAACTGATTTAGTTTAAACCAAGCCATTATTTTAGAATCGTTCTGGTTCAAAACACGTTCTTCGTCACCAACTCGAAATATAACTCGCTGTAAATTTTCCAGAACTGCATGTGATTGGTAATGCATTTCGTACTCGAAGATACGCCAAACAGCTTCAGCTGATCCCACCCAGCGAGCAGTGAGGTATCCTGCAACTTCATCGTAGTGAAGAGTGTCTTCGTTTTGAAACATGATAGAAGCAGCATCAAACCCTTTGTAAATGTACTTATAAATGTATTTAATACCTTTCACTGTGGTGCATACTTCAACATTTATATGTGCTTGGTATTTGCGAAGTAAGTATGGATTGTATGGGACTACAAATCTATTATCAATAGAAATACCGCTCTTTTCAATAGTGTGTCCAGTATTTCTCCTTCTATAAACTGGATAACCATTAACGTTATCTCGAGTGTGTGTTGCAAATTCCTTGGGAAACTGTTTTGTGCAAGAACCCTCACGCATACAAGCACATTGAGGATTTATGATACCACATGGACCATGGACCATATGTAGAGCTACTAATTCATAAAGTTGTGAATCTTCACTTGCGGATGGTATTTCAGCACAGACAACATTATCAATATGATTTGCATGATGAAACTTCTCGTCATTGTCTATAGATATAAGTAAATGAGCATGCGCTTTTTATTTATATCATCCAAAAGGCACTGTAACTTGATGTGAAATACTCTAGAAATAAGATCAGGCCTAAAGCTTGAATGCTCTCCTGGATTCAAATTTGCTTTGATTTCAGCCCAATTCGGATTGTAAGTAAAAGTAACGAATAAATCAGGCTTTCCAAATTTTTGAACAATACTAATGGCATTTAAATAATTGAAATGTAAATTTCTGTAGCTGCCTTGGAATGTTTTTGGTAAAATTACTTGCTTACCTAGACGTAATCCTAAGTTGTGGGCTCTGGATTGAACAGCATCATGTAGGTTTAAATATTGCTCAGCACGAAGAAGTTGCTGCTGTGAACGAATAAATGCCAATCGTTCACTTTCAATGCGTGTAAACATATCAACAACCCATGCCAAGAAAAGCTTTTGTGATCTATGAAGAGTACTAAATTCTTCCCGTATTGCTAACCGATATGACGTATATTGTAGTTGAGTTAATTTATTTCTTACAGTTGTTGCGTGGTCATTATCATGAGCCATATAACGATGCCAACCTTCATCACCGAATGGAAATAGAAGAGGATATGTCATGGGATCAACACTCGAATGCTGGCAACCTAACTTTCGAAGACCTCCATCAACAGGATAAACAATTAAGTCCCGTTCCCCAACCGGACATCCGTCGTCTGCTCTAAAAACTGCTGCAACATCATTTGCTACGGTCAAGTTGAACCGTCGTTGATCATGTGTCCTGTCAGCAAAAATGACCATCCTAACATTTTTTGTTGCGACGGTTCAAGTTGTTCTAAGACGGTTGTGACGTTGCGAAATATTTGCGCAAATGGATTTTGAGCTTGAAGGCGTTCTGATAGTTCGCGCATGATGAAAATATCACATTCTCGGTGTTCTCCAAAATCGCACCTGATTCGACTGGCTTCTTCCGTGTCATACATGTAAATTTGTGCAAAAACTGGTTGTTTGCCAGGATCTGGTCGCAACTTTCCTATGCGGTGATGCACCTGGCCATTAATTGTATAGTAATATGGACCACTGACAATGCGTTGCTCAACAGATGCACTCGAACTCACCATGGAGAGTGCAGCATTATATGAACGAATATGAGTCTTATAGCTGAATTACAATACTGCGTTAGGTCGGTCGGCCTTTGACCGTACTTTGGTCTCCGTTGTAAAAACTTTACGATATAAGCTGTCAAAACGGACGACCTCAAACTTTGCAAAACTAAATGTTGCGTTGACAGATCGTGCGTCTATCATTTTGGTGATGCCAATAAAAGCAGCTATACTAAAAATCCCACAAAACGTCCCTTTTTCCGAAATCATGCAATTATAATTTTTATCAATGAAAAATTAAAAGATAGTGTCATAAAATCATTAAGAACCATAAAACCTACTTTATAAAGCTAAGGTATTTTTATTAAGTGTAATATAATCTGCGAAATAATGAAAAATGTCACATATTAATGTGAAAATTTGGACTAGAAGCTGATAAAATGTGAAATTAAATTTAAATTTATCGATATTTTTATACATATATATATATACATATAAATATTTTTTTTTATAAAATGTGATTGCTTGATGTCATTATTTTTCTTGTTTTTGGCAAAATTACTGCTATTTATTATAATTATTACTGTTGATTTTTGCCTAAATTTTTGCAAATTTTGAGAGTAAAATGTAGGAAATTTCGTCAACGAAAGCAATTTGGAAATATGTATGGAAATATTCATGTAAATTTGTGTGTACAAGTTTTTTGGTACGGTGCGTGTTTTGGGGCAATTTCAATCAATTTTTATCCCGCTTGAACACCAGAGGGCGCTTAGGTAAAAATTTTAAGAAAATCGGTATATAGTGGTTTTCATGTACACTGAGTGTTCTGCTGCTAGCTTGTTTAACCAATATTGAACACCAGATGGCGCTGTAGTACAATTCATGCCACTCCCCCTTGACCAACGCCTGTCCAAATTTTTTAGTAGAAATGCATCATTAAATAGTAATTGTATTCTAAAATTGATCGTTTTGCGACCTACTTTCATAGGCTATTCGATATCAAAAATTGTAATTGTATGGGCGGAGCCACACCCCCTTGTACAATGCCCGTCTCGGTTTTCTAGTAGATGGACATTACCAAGTGGCAACTCCATACCGAGTTTCATTATTATGCGGCATTTAACTCCAAAGCTATTTGATACCATAAGTTTGACTTATATGGGCGGTGCCATGCCCCCTTGTCCAATGCTCACTCAATTTTTCCAGTCAAAGGAAAAAACTAAATAGTACATTCTTACCGAGTTTCATTGATGTGTGACTAATAGTTCGAAAGTTATACCCACAATTTGGGAAGCCGAAAAAGTGCCACACCCTTTTCCCAACGCCCATAAAATTTTGCCAGTGGAACGGCACATGTAAATCGAGGCCGAACACCTAATTCCAATGTTGTGCGACCTATAATTCCAAAGTTATTCAATATTGCAGATTCGAGCTGCCACGCCCCCTTGTACAATGCTCGCTGAATCACTTGTAATAAGTGAGTACTTGGGTACAACTTTACAAAAACAAAGTGAACGGCATTTGCCAATCTACCTTACCACAACATTCCTTTGTGTGTTATATTATTCAAACAATGATATTAAGGGTATTCGTCCTCAACCAACCTCATTAAAATATCTAATTGACCAATATATAAGTTTGCCATTTTGCATGAATACCCTTATAATATTATTTATAATATACTACAAAATGCATAAATTTTAATATGAAATACAATTGAATAATATTAATATCATGCTAAATTCATCAAAATCATTTTTATACTACTTAAACAGCATGTTAATTTAAAAAATTTGATCAATTTAAAAAAAACTCGCATCAAAATATAAATTCCCACGATAATCCTATGAAAATCTGAGTTTTCCATCGGAATCCAAGAATACCCACATTTTAGCATTCCTCAACGAAAATGCAACCCAGCGTTAATATGGAATGTCAAAAGCACGACCTAGCTTGAGCATGTCGCTACTCATAGCGTTGATCGTACGTCACCCCCTCAAATTCATTTTTACGGGATGAGGTCGACGCAATGCATGAGGTCATATTTTGTGTTGCTTCATAAGAACCCATTGTTTCTAGTCGAGCTGTCAAAGGCCGACCGACCTAACGCAGTATTGTAATTCAGCCATTATAGTTTTTTGAACGGTCATCATTGCACAACAAAAGTTCACGAATTAACGGTGATTGTTTATATGGCAAAAGTTTAACTTTACCTTTATGGCAGCATGAGTAGACTTCACTTTTTGATGACTGTGTATCAAAATGGAGAGCATTACAATAAACACATTTTTTTCTTAATGGGCCAAGGTTTACGTTCTGGTCGTACCCCGGTGAGACTTATATGTTGTTGTCTGAACTCTTCTTACGGCTCGCAATTCATGCATATGCGAACGATGCGTACTACGCGATGATCTTCCACTCAAATTTGGACGTTGTCGCCTTGAAGGCATGACTATGTGGTTGTTTGTTTAAAATAACTAGTTATTAAAAAAGAATGTTAATAACAATATAATTTCATACCTTAAAGAATTACCTTAATCGGTTGAAAAATTTTTGATTTGATGACAATCTTTGTCAGAATGTTTTCTATTAATTTTATTTTCAAATGAAGCAACTGATTTTCAAAAAAAGCAAAAAATCTATTACATATTTAGACATCACGATTGCCATCTGCTGTATGGCATCTGAAATAATATATTTTTCCTGCATTACAGTAACTTACGTATTAGCCAACAGATGGCTTCGTGAAGAAAAATATCACATACTTTTAGGCATCCCATAGAAAACTTACTTTCTTTGCAGAAGATTGTTTTGCTTTTTTTTGTTTAAACACACAATACGTTAGAAAAAGTAAGACCCTATTGCACATCTGCAGACCAAGGCCTTTCTATTGATACCTCATTTATAAAAATCGCATTTACGGTATAGATTTGATGGTCATCACAAAAAAAGCGCTTGCGTAATAATAATATAGATTTCTTAAATTTAGTAAAATTAAAAAAAATTTTCGTTATTTTGACATCAAAAACATGAACATATCTTGAAAACATGAAAAATTTTACTACGATATATATTTAATGCAACATCGTTGTTCAAAAATGAGAAAAACACAATCAGAAATTTAATTTTGTGACTTTCGATTCAAATATCTCCGCTGCTTTTTTATACATTGTGTTAAATTTTTTTTGTCTTAAAGCTTCATCAAAGTACTATGAAAACCTTATTGCAAAAATACCGTTAGTTAAGTATATATATTTTTAAATATTTTTTTCAAAAAAGGTCTGAAATTTTGGAGTTTTCCTCAAAAAAAGGCTCAAAATTTGTTTTTGTTGTAAAAATAATTTAAATTCAAATTCGCAAATTTTCAACTCTATATAAAAGCTAACATTTATAAGCAAAAGTTATTTCAATTTTACGCAAAAATTAAAAACCATTTTTGTGATTAAAAAAACAATTCTAGTATTGTGTTTTTATATTTTTGAAAAAATATACAAGCTAATTAATTTTTTAGGGAAAACTATCTTAGTATCTCTTACCAATCAAAAGTTATAGCCAATAATCTATATAGACAAAAAGCAAAACGCTGTCTGTGTGATGGCTGGAAACTTTAAAATTACTGAGCCTATAGAGCTGAAATTTTGGCAGTACATTTTTTTCAAGTACGAGATGGTTTAAATTTCTGTCACACCCCCTTTTACCACCCACAAATCAATAAAAATGCTATATTTCCTACGGTTTTCGTCGATTTGGCATTTTGGTAATTTAGTCTGTATGCTCACTAGAGTGACCGCAACTTATATGGGGCAAAAAAAAGTCGGAATCTTGTTCCCGAATCCCCTTTCCAGATATTGGGATAGCCAAAATTTGAGCCCGATTAAACGACGGTAACACGTGCCGCTCGTCGCTCAAAATTTGAAAAAAACGAATTTTTTGGCCAAAAAGTTGACGTATTGAGCCATAACTCGAGAACGGTAAATAATAAAAACACGCACGATATCACAAAAAATAGCTTATTTTGTTCTTCAAAATTTATGTTATGAACAAAATTGTTGTAACTCTGAGTCAAACCGAGTTACGGCAGCCTTAAGCACCGAAAACGTGACCTGGTGCCACCAGGAGCATACTTCATATATTATGTTATTATGTGATAAATTTTTAATTTTAATTTATTTATTTAATTTTTATTTTATTTTTATTTTTAATTAATTTATTTAATTTTTATTTTATTTTTATTTTTATTTAAATATATAGAAATCAATTTACCTAGACTCTGAAATGGCATCCACATCAGGTGTACAAAGCCGGACCAAGCATAAAATATTTCTTGTTGGCTTTCCCATTCACCAGATCACAGGTTGTAAACTACCCTCAAATCGACAATTGTGTGCTTTATTTTATAATTTACGTACTGTAAAATTAACTCTAAGAGAATCAGCAAAACTTACTATACGAGAGGTGTTAATTTTTTGGCAGAAAGCTCGAATTCCGGCTAAAGATGAGCAAAATGCAATAACAAAGCTTGAAAAACTTCACGTCGAGTGGAGAATTCTTCAAAAAGACAGGAAGAAAACATCGGAAACGATCAAAAACAAATTTAAACAGTTTCTTGAAAAGTTAGACGATCTTTTTGATATTGCTCATCAAGATGCCTTGACTCTGCCCACACAATTAAAATTTGTATTATCGAATAGCTTTGAAAGTAAAAGTAGCAGTATTTACATACAAACTCAAAATGGAGTTTCTATTTGGTGATCTCCTCCTGCTACTGGGAAACGGGCAGTGAAAAATGACAGTGGTGTTAAACTATGGGTCTCAGAAAAGTTTCGAATATAATTATTATGTTGCGTTAAAAAGCTAGTAATGTATAGGGTGTTTTTTTTAGGGGTTTGTTTTTCGAATAGAGATAAAACACAAGAAAATCGTTTTAATGTCCATCAATTTGGCTTTATTGGAAGGATCATTTTATGCCATTAATGTTTAAATATGATTTCGGGCATGTGGCCGCCGCGGCTGGCTCGAATAAAGCCAATTCTACAGGTCCAATTTTCAACCACTTTTTCGAGCATATGGGGCCGTATGTCGGCAATAACGCCACGAATGTTGGCCTCCAAGTCCCCTAACGTTTCTGGTTTGTTGGCGTAGACGAGCGACTTCACATATCTCCAAAGAAAATAATCCAATGGTGTCAAATCACACGATCTTGGTGGCCAATTGACAGGTCCATTCCGCGAAATTATGCGCTCATCGAATGTTTCCTTCAATAAATCGATTGTGACGTGCGCTGTGTGGCATGTAGCGCCGTCTTGTTGGAACCACAACTCATCCACATTCATGCCATCCAATTCGGGAACAAAATAGTCGGTTATCATGGCTCTATACCGGTCTCCATTAATGGTAACTGACTCTCCAGCATTATTTCGGAAGAAGTATGGCCCAATGACTCCACCAGCCCATAGAGCACACCAAACAGTCAGTTTTTGTGGATGTAATGGCGTCTCAAGGATCTCATGTGGATTCTCTTCACTCCAAATGCGGCAATTTTGCTTGTTGACGTAGCCATTCAACCAAAAATGAGCCTCATCACTAAACAAAATTTTGCGATGAAAATCAACATCGAGATCAATCTCATTTTCGGCCCATTTGCAAGCGTTGTTCTTTTGTCAACCTGTTCATGATGAAATGGCAAACCAAACTGAACATAAATGACATTAGAGTTGCCAGATTTGACCACAAAATGCCAGTTTTATCTCTATTCGAAAAACAAACCCCTAAAAAAAGATACAGTAGTTTCGACTATGTCGTAACACAAGACGTAGAATTAGTCAATTCGCTTTTGATGACATCTTTTTTAAAAACTATTTAGCAAAATATTTATTCCATACACCTGAGCATATGACATTTAAAAGAGTGCCGCAGAGGGTTAATATGTATGACCGACCCCCATTACTTTTGCAAAAGGAACATTTTTGCGTTTGATACCTATTCCCTCCGACCACTCCTTAGGGGGGCTCCCATACAAATTTTATGGTTTTTGTTTATTTATTCCATACACCTGAGCATATGACCTTTAAGAGAGTGCCGGAGAGGGTTAATATGTATGACTGACCCCCATTACTTTTGCAAAAGGAACATTTTTGCCTTTGACACCTATTCTCTCAGACCAATCCTTAGGGGGGCTCCCATACAAATTTTATGGTTTTGTCGATAAAACCGGAAACTGTCGATAAATAGGTAGCAAGTTTAAGCAAACAAAAACATCATGTGTTGGCTTTATATTTCATGTAATTGTGTAAAATTTATATAAGTTAGAGAGTTCTAACATGAATTTTTGTCGCATTGAGGATCAAACAGACCAACAAGTGCTAACATCAACATTGTACGATCAGTACTTTAGGTCCACCAAAGGCTCAAAAAGTAATGTAAATACCGACACCTGATCACTATCAACCACCCTACTTACCTCCGAGAATGACGTATTCTACGTCAAAACACCCTATATATAAAGATAATGGAGCGCAAAGCAGTGCGATCATATAAAGAGAGCAAGTAGAACATGCAAATGCAGCGTATACATTTTACACATGTAGCATGGAGGTGCTTTCAGTTTTTTAGATATTGATATGCGGACGGAAGTTTCGCTCACAAATTTATATGGCAACAATATAAATGTTGCGCAAACAAATTTTGGTGAAAAATAATGTATATATTTGTAAAAAATGTATGTATAGCTATATGTCTATAACTATTTATCTTGAATTCCCAAGCTTCTTGCATGGCTTAAAATATATGACATGTTCGCGTGTTGGAAAGCCTTCATCTTTGTTTACTTTTGCTAACGTTGTTTATCAAAAAGCATTGAATTGATCTGACATGTGTAGTGTTGTCAAATATTCGACAAAATGTAAAAACCGGTTTCTCGAATAACCCGAAAATGAAAATTTTTTTAAAAACCGGATTTTCGAATACTTAAAATAAAATAGCCGGCTCAAACCGGTTAACCGGTTTTTAATAAAATGTATTTTTAAATTTAATAAAAAATTGAGAGGAAAATAAAAGGCATCGTAAATATGTTTCTTTTATATATATTTAGTCCATTTAAATAAAGATTTTATAAATAGTACAGTAAGACAGAAATAAAAATAGTAATTTAAATCCATATATGTATGAAAAAAGTAAAGACTTGCAAGGAACATACAATAAAAAGAAATGAATCCATTAATATTAAAATAATAAGTACACAGCTTAACATTTCGTTTCACGTTTAAAATAATAATTGAGGAATAAAATTCAATTGAAATGCTTTGGTGACAATCTATTTCTTTACAAAAAAAATATATTTCTTTGTTTTGATTTAATTGAAGTTGAAACGGAAAATACTCTTTCTCTTATTTGAGATGTTGGGCAAATAAATAGTTAGTAAATCTGTTTAAATGTTGCACTTTAGTGGATGTGTTTAATAGACAAAATAGTGCTGCCTCTTGATTTGCTGCAGATTTTTCTATAAAAAACTTTTATTTTGTAAATAATTTTATACGCTGGATATTGACAAAAAATAAATGGAAAAGTTAAGAGTTTTAAGTATTCGAAAATGTCGAATAACCCGACCAGAAACCCCGGTTTTTCGAGTTATTCGAAATGCACAATTTAAAAAAAAACCGAAAAATCAACAAAAACCCGGTTTCTCGAATAACCCGAAACCGGGAATGACAACACTAGACATGTGATTCCCTCAACCTCCTTACATTCCGTGTAAATAAGGGATATTAGAGTGTTTCATTCAATCAATAATTGAAATTGTATTTGTTATCGATCGTGAATATTCGATAAAAAATTAATTTCGGTTGGAATCGTGATTGCTCGAAATAATTTCAATAAAAAAATTAATTTAGGGCGGGACGAAGTTTGCCGGGTCCTCTAGTAATATATAAAAATTAATCTTGGTTTGTTGGGATGCTTAAAACTTGAAAACGACTGGACCAAATTGGATACTTCCTTCTGTGAGTTGGTTCGTAATTGTTACGCAAAGGTTTTGGAAAAAATTCAAGGAACATTGAAAAAGAGGGCGTGGCACCTCTCATACAACCCGAATCTACGATAGCGAATAGCTTTAAAATTATAGGTCGCATAGTATCGGAATTCGGTGTTGTACCTCAATTTACAAGTGCCGTTCCACAGGTAAAATTTTATGGGCATTGGACGTGGGGCGTGGCACTTTTTTAGCAGACCAAATTTTCGGTATAACTTTCAATGAAACTTGGCAAGAGCGTACTATTTAGTCGCGTCCTTCGTCTAGCAAAATTGAGCAAGGATTGGACAAGGGGGTGTGGCACCGCCCATATAATTCAAAAATATGATATCGAATAGCTTTGGAAATAAATGTCTCATAGCAATAAAACTCAGAATGGAATTACTATTGGGTGATGTCCTCGATTTTTAAAATTTTGAGCTTGATAGATTCGTATTTTTGCCACACCTCCTTTTACCGCCCACAAATCAATAAAAATTTTATGTTTCTGACGGTTTTGGTCGTATTGGACTAAAAGTTGGTAGTTTGGTTCGTATGCTTACTGCCAGGAAATGTATTAAAAATGGGTGTAGTCTGACTAGAGCTACGCTCACTATTCATAAATAATTATAATTCCTGAGATGTAAATGCTTTCATAATAAAATATGCTAATATGCATAATAAAATATGCTAATATGCATAATAAAATATGCTATGTAGGCGTAGGCTAAATGATGAAATTTATTATGATGTATCAAAATAAACCAGTGGGAAAAATGTTGGTGCGGCTGGACCTAATCCACACACACTAGCATCAATTTCTATAACTTTTCTTCCCCTTTTACCGCCCATAAATCAATAAAAATGGTATATGTCAGACGGTTTCTGTCGTATTGAATTAAAATTTGGTAGTTTAATTCGTATCTTTACTGTCAGCAATTGTACTAACCCAGCGAACACATGAGACAATTTGCCATAGCAATTTCAACAAATTTAAACTTTTGTTACCAACACACTCATAATTTTTCAATTGCCAACTCAATTGCTTGCAACAATCATATTGCAAGTCGGCTTGCAAGAAATTTGACATAAAGTAGCAAAATTTTACGTTTATTTGCGAAAGTGTCAAAAGAAAAAAAAAAAAAAAACAATCATACCCTGAAATTGAAAGAAAGGAAGATATTTTGTCATGCAATTGTTATGTATACCCACGTCACTATCGGCAATGGGCTTGATGGCGACAATAATTTGACAACTTATACATATTTTATAATTGTTATGCCAATTTGTCACGTGTGTTCGCAGTGTTAAAGTGAGCGTAGTAGCACTATGGTACGACCACTTTTCTGAAATCCCGAGTTGTACAGGTTTTGATAGTGAAACTTGGTATGTGGATGTCATGACTCCAAGTGGTAAAAATTTCGAATTTTTTTTTTTTTCTTTCTACACTAATTATTTATGTTTACGTAATTTTAGGCACAAATAAAATTTTTTAAAATTTTTAGCCCT
Organism: Pherbina coryleti; assembly: GCA_943735915.1. Lineage (NCBI taxonomy): Eukaryota > Metazoa > Arthropoda > Insecta > Diptera > Sciomyzidae > Pherbina > Pherbina coryleti. The sequence goes on along the minus strand of OX030953.1, from coordinate 10,573,224 downwards.
TTTCTAGCTACGACTTGAAATTCTAACCACATATTTTTGAGACTTGAATTTTTAAAAAAAAAGTTCTGGGTATATAATCCCTTCAAGCCAGGGCTGGGCATTCTAACAGTCACATTTTATTTTGTCTTGTTAGTATTGGTGCTCTCTCGAATTGAGCACACTGATCGAAATAGTTGTCACAATTATCTAGATTTGTAAGTATTTATTTAATGTTTTTATTTTTAGTCATAGGTATTGTTCATTATTTCTTCTATGAAACTAATTAATACAAGTAATATGAATGAATAATGTAAGGAATCTTAATAGATAATATGAATGAATTATATGAAACCTTAATATATACGAATAATTATTTTAATATTATGAAATCCTAATATATATGAATAATTAAAATAAATAACAAAAATATGTGAGTAAATAATAAAGAATTAAATAAAATAAGTAAGCAAGTAATCAAAAAATTAAGTATTAAAAAATTAATAAGGAATGTGAATGAACAACACAAAAAGTCTTAATAGCTAATATATATTAATTATATGAAACCTTAATATATACGAATATATAATTCTAAAAACTAAAAAAATATATGCATAAGTATTATGAATCTACAAATAAATAAGTTCGTTTTTCACGAGTGTACATAAAATTTGTAGCGCAAAACAACATGGATCCTCACAGCATCATCGTCAGCGAACGACTGAATTAGAGATGGGTCGTTCCGAACCTGTATAGTTCCTGGAACCAGTGTTGCCAGAACTTTTTTGAAAAAAGCGCGAGATTTAAAAAAAATATCGCCCAAAATCGCCCAATCAAAAAAAATCGCCAAAATCGCAATTTTTTCTAAGAAATTTATTATATTAGAAAAAACAAAACAAATTATATACATTTTTTTCAAATAATATTGAGATCTGTTAATAATATTAGATATATAAAAGTTCTTGTTTTCATATTTATTAATATTGAAATATATTGAAATAATATTGAGATCTGTAAAAAATAATAAACTTCATTTTATACGAGAATTTTGATCGTTAAAGAACATTTTTTAGAGACTATAACTATTTAGAATTTTTCAATATGCAACTTCAAAAATAAAAACTTTTAACAAAAAACGGAGTTCCATTCTATTAAATACTTCCGCCATATTAGGCTCTTCCCCCGTTTCGTCAATTCTCGAAGTATTGTTTAGTTCATACATTGATTTATTCATTTTTGAAATCATATCATCGGATATTGGCAGCGACTTGCAACAACAGTTTTGAGCCTTCATGAATCATTTTACTCGAATGATTGAAATTAGCATATCTAATTTCATTCTGTTACGAATTTAAGTTTTGGTCAAATTCATGACGGAGAAAATACGTTCCACAAATGCATTAGAATGTGGTAAGGAAAGCAAGATGAATGCCAACTTACAAATATTGCCAAACATTTTTTCCCCTACTGCTGTCTTAATTTTGTATGCCGATTCCCAAAATTCTTCACTTTCAGATGGCACTTTTTTTTTTAAAACATTGCTCAATGGAAATGTCAACAAAGATTCGTATTCGATTTCTGCAGCACGTCGCTCTTCAAAAGGTAGATAATAAAGAGAGAGTTCACGGAAAGAAGGTCTTATATAGTTTAAACATCTTTCAGGACATAAAATAAAAGTATTTTCAAACATTTCTAAATGACTAGGTAATCGTTTTAACATTTCCTTGATTAAAACAATAATGAAATTCTGACATTTTGATAGTATGCCTATCATAACAATATCATCACTTAATTTATGAATTTCTTCATGGAACTGATAATGAAATGTAGGGTCATTAATTATTTTATAATTGCTTTTATCCGCTAAAATTTTATTTAAGCTGAATGTAGCTAAATTATCAAAATTGAAATTTTTGACAATGTCTTCTTCTACAATTTTTGAAACAAGTCTTTGAATAAATGTTGTGATTTCAACGTAAGCTTGAAAAAAGTCAACTTTTTCTCGTTGAAAATATAAATTAAGTGAGTTGATGTTTTGAAGAAACGGTCTCAAAAAAATAAGTACTTCGATATAAATAAATTATCGATAAGGCTTGTGAGCTGTGTTCAGTCGCACTGTTAACAGAGTGTTCCAAAAACTTAAAACAATTGTTATTTTCTTTATTTGAAATTTTAAACACATTAGAAGAGTTTATGTAAAAAGGTTGTTTTTACAAAAATCGCCCAAAAAATCGCCAGGCGATTTCCTAAAAATTTAAGCGCAAAAACAAGAAAAAAAGCGCCCAATTGGCGATAAATCGCCCAATCTGGCAACGGTGCTTGGAACTACATATGTTCACAGTCGGACATAGTTCCAATCGTTCCTTCCATTCATTTTTAACATGTTCACACAGTTCCGGTTGCAATGAATTTTTTTCTATAAATCAATATGAACCGACTTCTCTTTCACACATATTATGGCTTACACGAATTTGTGATCGACTATAAGTGCAATGATATGTTTGCGAACGAACGAAACAACTGATGTGTGAAATGGTAAGATGACATTTCGAAGTTCTTGTTGCGCGCAATGCTGTGTTTATTTCGTTTTGAACATGCTTTCCATAGTTGCCAGCTAATATTCCCATACAAATTCTCTTTTTCCCACAGCAATTAAAAAAAATTCCCACGTGGGATATTTTTACTAAAAAATTCCCACAGCAATTAAATATCCCACAAAAAATCCCACAACCATTAAAAAATCCCACATATGGGAAATTTTAGAAAAATATATATCAGTGATTTAAGTTATAAAACATATATTGAGAACTTCTCTAAAGATGTTTTTAAGGGAGATTAATTGTTTAAAAATTAAAGTATAAATAAAAAACAGAAAATAAAATATACAAAATTTTATTTATAAGTAACTAGCCTTTTCCCGGCGCGCGTTGCTGCACCCTGTAACTATATGGGAACATAAAGGTGTATTAAAAACTTTTCTTAGACTCATAGTTTGACACCACTATCATTTTCCACTGCCCGTTACAGTTTCCCAGTAGTTTACATGTTCACAGAAAATTATTTTTATTAATAGACTAGCCTTTTCCCGGCGCGCGTTGCTGCACCTTGCAACTAAATATATAGGAACATAATAGGTGTATTAAAAACTTTTCTTAGACTCATAGTTTGACACCACAGTCATTTTCCACTGCCCGTTACAGTTTTCCAGTAGTTTTAATGTTCACAGAAAATGATTTTTATTAATAGATAAGCATTTCAAAAACAGCTTGGTTTGTGTCTAAAAATAAATATATTTATCGCGATAACTTTTGCTCGGAAAGAGATATTGGTATAATTTTTTCACATAAATTATTCTTTGAGCTTAACTATTATATTAAAAAAAAAAAAAAGTTTACAAAAAAATTAATTTCTTTAAAAAATCACTGGGGGTGGGTCATGTTTTTTGATGACAGAAATAGTTAATAAATTTTTCTGTAAAATTGGAAGCATTTTTGCTATTAAACGCTATGTCATGTAAAGGGTAGTCGAAAATGCAATTTTGAGTTTTTATTATTTTAACAACAAAAACAACTTTTGTGTCATTTTTTGAGTAAAAAGTGAATATTTTGAACGTTTTTTAAAAGAAATATTAAAAATATATCCGCTAAAATAACGGTACCCTTTAAATTGTTTTTATTAAGTGCTTGAATTGAGTTTATCAACGAAAAAAACTTGAATATAATATATTTAAAAACAACGGAGTTATTTGCATCGCAAGTAAAAAATACGAATTTCTGATAGTTTTTTTTGTTATTCTAAGGAAACGATGTTATTAGAAAAACACGTTGTACCAAAAGTTTGTCCAATTTTAAAGATATGTGAATGTTTTTGATGTCAAAATAACAGGATTTTCTTAAAATTAATAAGTCGAGCATTTTCGCTTGAAAAAAATACGCTAGTAGTTAGATTTGCGTTACTTGTAAAGGGGCGGAAGAGGCGTGGTCAAAACTTAGTATGCCATACCCAAAGTTAGGATTCAAGTAATATGTGAGCCTAATTTGAGTTAAATCCGTTCAGCCGTTAAGATTTGTATTGTAGTCAAACAAACAGAAAATGATTTTTATTAGTATGTATATATTAACTGTTAACATTGAGATCAAACGTTTAAATTTTAAATGAGCATTAAAAAAATTTCAGCGATTATTAAAAAAACAAAAATTCACATACATATATTATTAAAATTATTATTATTATTATATAATATAATAATTTAAATTCTTTATGTTAAAATGTGAAATGAGTGAGTAAATTCAATGTAATGTATCGGAAAAAAATCCCACAAGACTTAAAAAATCCCTCATTGAATTAAAAAATCTCATGGAAATTCCCACATCCCACAGCAATTAAAATATCCCACAAATGGGAAATTTCCCACAAAACTGGCAACTATGATGCTTTCATTCAATTGAATGGAACTGGGGAACTAGATAGTTCCGCGGACATGTTACAATCTGCTGCATATGAGTTGCATGAGTTTCATTCAAACAAATGGAACTGCAGAGCAGTGATGTGATTTGGTGGGATTTTGGGCTCATTTTGGGATATTTGGCCAATTTGAGAGCGTGCGGGATTTCGGATACTTAGGTGGGATTTTCTACTGTGTCATAATTTTAAATAATGTTAAAATTCTGTACAAAAGAACTGGTTGGTATCACTTTTTTGTAATATTTTACGATTATTCGTTCAATTGGTGTTTCATTGATTCAAAATATGTAAAAAAGGGATATGTATATTCAATAGTCCCATAACTTCATTCTAATTAAATGCATCTATCCAGTGGCGGATCTACATACCTGCTGAAAGGCCTTTAGACCCCCCTGCCCCCCTTGGAGAATATTTTGCATGGGAAACAATTTAAAAAAACCCAAAAAGACGTTTCAGCCCTCCCCCTCCCCCCTTTGGCGAATCCTAGATCTGCCACTGCATCTGTCATTCATCTGCACTGGTTTTAAAAGAAGGATAAATTTGTTTGCCGGATGAATGCGAAATAGTTTTAAGACATATAGGTATATAAAAATATGTCGGAAAAATTATAGTTTTTTTTATGTTTGAAGCTAATTTTTCAGAGAGAAAAAAAAGCAGATAGAATCCTAGAAATATATTAAATAAGTCTGAAGTAAAAGCATATTTTTATTTTTTAAGGCCCAGTTTCAATTTTTTGAGTAAAAAAACGGGCTTGTTTGAATGTTTGTTTTTTTTCATCTTATATATTAATACGCAAACATCAAATGTTGTCGTACACTTTTTCAATATTTATTTTAGAATAAGGACAATAAAACGTATATCATTCGAAAGGTACTGCACCATAGATGTGCCGAATTATGTTAGATTTTAAATTGATGACCTTTGACCCGAAATATTAACGTTGAAAGTTTATATCAATTTTAGTTAGGGATCTCAGAACTGGGAAGAGGTAGAATGAAGAATGTGGTATCAGATGAAAGGTCTGGCTACACAATATGATTAAATATAAGATTGGTGACCTTTGACCTCAAATATGAGCGGAAAAAGAGCATTTATTAAATAAAAGCTAAACTATAAGAGATGGAAAAACATGATATAAGAAAGAAATTTAGACATTCATAAGATGTGCAAAAAAAAATTTAATATTTTCCACCATCGTTTACGGTTACCCTACAATAAGCACTTTTTCATGTAACAAGTGTCAATATATATTGTGATGGTAAAATTGCTTACAAATAGTAAATTTTGAAAAATGTCCGTTATTTTGACATCAAAATTATTGTGATATCTCGAAAACTATAGATGTTTTCAGTACAACGGTTTTTGTATGGAAATTCGTTGGTTGAGAAAAATAACGGTATACGAAAACTTTTTTGCTAATATTTTCCAAGAATAGTATGTTAAAAAAATTTCCCGTTATTATGACATCAAAAGTATTGCGATATTTCGAAACCTGTAGATTTTTTCCACGCAATGCATTTCTTAAAGCAATGTCATTGCCTCAGTATGAGAAAAAAACAATTGATATTTCAAATTTTAATTTTGCATGCAAATATCTCAGTCATTTTTCAATAAATGTTCCCTAAATTTTCTTTGTCTGAAAGTTTAATTAAATAACTTTTGAGAAATAAGAAAAGATTTACCGTTATCTCACTAATTCAATTTCTTATGTTGTTTTCAAAAAAACTCTAAAATATTCAATATTTGCTTAAAAATTAGACCAGACATTCTTTTTTTGTAATTTTATTTTCAAAGGGGTGTGGCTCCGCATATATAAGCCACATTTTTGATATTGAATAGCTTTAAAAGTAAAAATCACAGGTGCGTTTGGTGCTGTAAGAGTTCGGTTACGTTTGCATGTGAGTGAAGAAAGAAAAAACATTTTTTCAATAAAAATACAAAAAAAAAATCAATTTTAAAATGGTCAAATCTCGACCAAAGGTGATACTAGTTTTATTAAATATCAAAACAATTTTTTTTTTGTTTTTATTTCAGTCTTAGATTAACAATTTTTTGTTGTTTTTTTTTGCAGTTTTTTTTTACGGTTATACAGCGCGTAAAAGTTTAGGTCGCGAACAAGAGGCCTCTTGTGGCTTGCACGATATCACCTCTTCAGGTGGTTTGATAAAAAAAAAAACAAAAAACCAAAATTTTATAACAGTTTTGTCTTGTGCGTGAACCAACAAAAAGTGTAAAATAAAAAAAAAATAAAAAAATGCCGCATAAAAGAAAAAATTTCCATTTTTCATACACGAAATTGGACCTTATAAATGAAATAAAAAGCAAAACAAAATATTTTTTATTTGATTTTGTTGATTCACGCACTGCGTATTTATTTATTACAATAATTATTATTATTATTTTAATTATTATTTTATTTTACAAAATGAAAAAAGATTTAAGTTAATCGGACACATACTTTTCGAGTTAGAGTGCAAGCCGTTTCAAAAAAATGTCATTTCGAGAAAAACGCGTTTAAAGTTTAAATGAGAGCCAATATCAAGCTGTCTGATAGAACTGCAACAAGGTGTATGTCTTAAACGGCTTTGAATTTTATTCTGAAATTTTTTTACACATTCTTAGAATGTTTTTGAAAATAATAAAATAAAAAAAAAAGTCGAAAATTTATCAAAAAAATTGAAACTGGGCCTTAAAGAATTTAATGGTACACTTTAATAGATAGATTTAATGCTTTATTTAAAGCAAATGAACTACTAATACATAAGCTTTATGAAGAATCTAAGCAGGTGTTGATTATTTTAAAATAATTGTAAATAGGACAATGTAAAAAAATTCAATAAGAACAAGAATTTTCCTATGAAGATGCTCAAGAGAACTAACTTGTCTTCAGATGAAATTCTCAAACTAAAAACAAACTGCGATAATTTTATAAAAAAAATATATTGCTAAGTTGCTTGATAAATTTCCGATAAATGATAAGTTCTTTTAAACTTTAGAATTTTTAGACCCTTCAGTTACTCTAGATTTAAAAAAAAGAAAATATTCAAAAGATTTTTCCTTCCTCTTGAATTTGTAGAGGTAAATAAGTATTCCCTGGAGAATGAATGGAATGACTTATCTATTTTATTTAATAACAAATGCGATTATACTGTCGATAATTTTTGGAGAAATATTTCAAGCAAACAATTCAGATTTAAAAGTTTTTCTATGATTATACCTATAAAATTTGTTTTGTTTGAATTAGTTAATAAATAAACTTTTGTATAAAAATAGTTTTTGACGATTATTTATTTTCATAAATTGGATAAAAAAATGTATTGATATTAATATTTGGTGGGATTTTTTGTGGGTTTTTTGGATAATTTTGGTGGGATAAATAGGTTTAAATGGGGATGCAATCGGGATTTTTTACTAAATCAGAATCACATCACTGCTGCAGAGCTAAATAGTTCCGCGGACATGTTACAATCTGCTGCATATGAGTTTCATTCAATCAAATGGAACTGCGGAGCTAGATAGTTCCGCGGACACGTTTTGCAACTCGAGAGTACTCAATTTGTTATTTTTAAGCATTTATAAGTTACATACGAACGGACGGACAGACAGACGGACATGGCTAAATCGACTTGGGTGGTGATGCTGATCAAGAATATATATACTTTGCTATACCTATGCCTCCTTATGGGGCTTACAAACAGAGTGACAAAATTAATATGCCCCTATTGCGTTTTTCTATGGGAGCCCCCCTAAGGAGTGGTCGGAGGGAATAGGTGTCTAAGGAAAAAATGTTCCTTTTTCAAAAGTAATGGGGGTCGGTCATACATATTAATTCTCTTCGGCCTTCTCTTAAAGCCCTTCTGTTCAGGTGTAGAGAATACATATGTATACAAAAACCATAAAAAATTGCTACTACCATCAAAGGAACTACATAGTTCCGCGGACATGTTTCCGCGAACTACAAAAGAATCGTTCCATGTTCGTTCCGACCTCGGAACTGTTTAGCACAAGCCTAGACTGAATTATATTCTCTACTGTTGTGTGCTTTATGTACATGAGAAAAGTTACGCTCACAGAGAGCTCAGTGAGCTATGGAGTTTATTACCCTGCGCATGGTGTAATAATAATAAGGTGTTAGTGTATTTTTGACAACACCAAGAATAGCTTTCTTTCTGTCAAAAAATTGAGAGCGAAAGAGAGGAGCTCTGAATACGTAGAGCTTCACTTCAGGATGAATGTGTCCTCAAAATCCATAAGAAGACGCCTGCGCTTGCAAACGAAAATTTTAAAAAGCCAATAGGTTTTTGGAAAAATCTGCATCAAAGTTTTGCCGGTTCGGATCTGACGACAAACAGTTTGTGTAGCGTCCTCAAAACATGCAACACAATCCAAGGTAAACGCTTAAGACTATTAAGCACGGTGCACAGTGGTCGGATTTGTATGGAGTCAGCGGTCAAAAATACTTCCAGTTGAGATATAGACTTGAAATTTTGGTTACGAATCACGATATGATAAAATGGGCATGGTTGAACACCTGTACGGCCACATCTGCCGCCACCTTCCCCCCGCTCTAAGCAAACAATTGAACAAAATTTAACACAATTTCTTTTAATAAAAATTAGTGTTATAAAAAATAAATTTGATAAATGTTATAGTGATAATTTATAAAAAAATAATAAAAGACGGCAAATATTATTCCAGCAAATCAAAAACAGATTTCACTGGTGCTTGGAGGGTTATTTTGACTGTCCTGTTAAAAAAGGACCCGAACTTAAAAGTAAACGATTAAACAAATCAGTACTAGTTGCAACGCGTAAAGTTTTACGCGTATGATGGAGTCGAAACTTTTTTATATCTTTGTTCCTGGACTCAGCAGCTTCCTCAGAGCTCACCAATCAATACCAGCGCATGTCTTATAACCTCAGGAGCGTGAATTAAAATTTTGTGTACTCAGGGTGGAAGGTATTACCAAGAATATTTTGGTTGGCTCCTTAGCAGTATCTAGTGCATAGATTTTAAATTTTTCAACATTTATTTTGTATCCTGACGACAAAGTTTGCAATAATGTTGCACAACTCTCCATCAAATCTTGGTCGAGTCCCGTTATTTCAGCAGACAAGGTAGCATTATTGAAAAATTCTCTTGCCGTGTTTCCATCATTAGAAGATCCACAACATACTGTTTTAGGTTTGTCGACAATTGATCCTATTTTCAGTCGGAATTGTGATTGGATATTTCTTTTCCTCATTTGAACTTTCACTTTTCTTCTAAAGTTATAATTACACAGCAGAAAGTGGAAGCAAAACAACGAGCTTGCTTTGGTCTGTGGGAGATAACACAAAAACTTGCAAAAACTAGCAGCTGATATTAACATATTATAATTATAAAACCTCAACTAATATTGAGATATAAATTTCAATAGGGGCATCAGGGGGCAACACAACTAAAACTCTAGCAGAAATTTAATAATAAGGACAAGAAAACACTAACAAAAGTATTGGTAATAAATTATTTTTAAAAAAAGTACACAAGTAAAGTACATAAAAATTGTTTAAAAACAAAGCTTATACCTTTCATTTCAATATTCATTTTGATTTGTTCCAATACAAAATTAAATTATACTTTTTTTAATGTTTTTAAACGACGTGGCGTCCGTGGCGTAGTTGGTTAAAGTGCGTGGCCGCTATGTCAACGAACTTTGGAGACCCAGGTTCGAACCCCAGCAGCGACAGAAAATTATTTGAATAAAAATAATTTTTCTGTACGGCCGCCACCTCTCTGCAGACAATGGCAAACCTCAGAGAGTAATCAAATTGCCATGTAAAGCTTCTTGAGAACAAGAACATTCCGTTCATCGCCGTTCGGAGTCGGCGTTAAGCATGTAGGTCCGGTTCTCGGTCAATTGTGTACCAACTTAATAACACGCACAACACAATTGATCATAAGAAGCTAGGTCAAAGTCCTTTCAAGGGCTGAAATGGCCAGTTATTTATTTTTTTTTTTATTTTTTTTTTTAATGTTTTAAAGTTGCACTTCACTTTTAACATGCCTCTACTGCTAGAACCAACATATTAAATGCTCTCTCTTTTGAAGCTATTCTTAAAGAGTACGGTCAAAATTAAATAAAAACAATTATTATTTTAAAAAGCTTACTCTTATAGGATATAGTGATAACACATTTTGAATCAAAATTTTTACTTCGATTTTTTTATTTTTGGCCTATGGCAGCGACCAGTGTGCGGTGGCGGAAATGTAATGGAAAATTTAACACATTGCGTGCCAAGCTGTTTTGACGAAAATCTTCACCGGAGGCCAAGTAGTTTTTTTGCCAGAAATGTGTGTAAGAGTAAAGAAAATAAAATAATCATAGAAGAAACATAAAATCATCATAGCACTTTGAAAATTGAACAAACATTTTTCGCAAATATCAGACTACTCTAAAACCGTTAAAAATTTTATGTAGTATTGCTCGGAAAGGCAAGAAAAGTTGAAATGTTAAGCAACCCCTGTCGCACGTTTTCGTGCGACGTGGCACCCCAGGAAACATTAGGTGTCGCACAAAAACGTGCGATGTTATGTGTTAAGCATTTTCTATACTTTTTTAATGTGCTAAATTCGTGCCCACTATTGTACATAAAAGCACGATGATAAATACATTTAAAGTAGGTACTTTTACAACTTTCTCGAATGAAATGTAAAAAATAAGTACTATATGATTGGAATGTTCTTTTCAGGTGAAAATAAACTCTATTTTCATTGCCTTTTATACAGTGACCTTATTGTTTTGAAAAGCAGTGTATCATAATATTTCTTTATATGCATAGATAGATGCTTAGTGATATTTATTATCAATTAAATCATTTTTTATCATAATATAAAAATGTATTTGTCAATTGATGAAAGTGTCAAATATTTAATAGTTGTAGCGTGAGCGCTATTTTTTAAAACTTCTAAATTTTTTGTTATCATTAATTACATTTTCAAAAAATAACGTGAATCTTTATTAAAAACCGCCTTTTAAATAGTTGTGCCATATCACATGATAATCGCTATACAATTTAATATCGCACAATTATTTCAAGCAAGCAATAGAATCAAATCAAAAAAAACTTCTATCACGTGCAGGCATCGCTAATAAATGTTGACACATCAAGTCTAAAGCAATAAAATTAATAAAAACATTTATTGAGAAATCAATCAAGGTTCGTTTTTTTTTTTATAAATTTGAATGGTGGGTATATTTTGATACAATACATTCCAACAGAGCGGAAACTTTTAAATTTCAAAGAGTCGGAAGTTATTTCATGGCTTTGCTTGCGTTTAAATTTGAATTCATGGAAAAAAAATAAAAAGAATTTTGATATTGCAGTGTGACAACATCATATTTTGATACACATATTTTTTTTTATGTAATTGAGGTCAAAAAATGTATTTGAAGCGAAAAAAAGATAGGTTAGAAATAAATCTTGAACACTAAATCGAACATTTTTTGAACGGTTAATGGGCAGATGAACTCATGATCGAAACAACCAACCGAACGGTAATCTTAACAAGGAACCGAAAATAGCTGTTCTTTTCAACCCCTTGAAGCCATTTATTGGGTTTGCCACTGTGTGCAGAGAGAGAGGGGACGACCGATCAGAAAAATTAGTTTCAATTGAAAAAAAAAAACTTTCTGTTGTTTCAGCTGGGGTTCGAACCTGGACTCGCATTGGCATCGAGTGATCCACGCACTGTTTAACGCACTCGGTCACGGCCGCCACGAAATCCATGTATATAAGGCCGTTGTTATACAGACGCTCACGATCACATCACGGGCACGCATTGTTGTTGTTTCAATGTAAAAGGGAAATTTGAGAGAGTGAGCTAGGAAATTTATTTTGCTCAAACTGGTCACCAAATGATTCCAAAATGAAATGGAATCACGAGATCAAAACAGGGTTTCGCTGTGCAATTATTCACAACATTTGTGTTTTTGCATGAAAATAGTACACTTTTAGTACGAAATGCATGAAAGCAGTTATGAAACCTGCTTAATAGCAACACTTACCATACTCATGCTCGTGATACTTTTTTACATAAAGTATTAAAAGTAGCAAGAAGTGTACTAGTGTTCAGGGATCAAATGAGCGTCTGTATAACATACTTACATCACAGAGCTCATCAAACGAAAAAAGAGCGTAAAAAAGGACGTGATCTTGGATCATATGAGCGTCTGTATAACAGCGGCCTAAGCCGCGTTCTTTTGTAAGGCCGTTGTTATGCAGACGCTCACGGGCTCATCACGGTCACACATTGTTGTTGTTTCAATGTAAAAGGGAAATTTGAGAGAGTGAGCGAGGGAATTTATTTTGTCCAGAATGGTCACCAAATGATTCGAAAATAATATGGAATCGCGAGATCAAAACAGTGTTGCGCTGTGCAATTATTCACAACATTTGTGTTTTTGCATGAAAATATTACACTTTTAGTACGAAATGTATCAAAGCAGTAATGAAACCTGCTTAATAGCCACTCTCACCATACTCATGCTCGTGATACTTTTTTGCATAAAGTATTAAAAGTAGCAAAAAGTGTACTAGTGTTCAGGGATCAAATGACCGTCTGTATTAAACCTCTGCATGAATACATTTGCTTTGCCTTCTGCAAAGTGCAGAGACTATAGATTGTATAGACTTTGCATCTGAAAGCCACTTTCAATATTGAACAAATCGTAGGATGTAATTATCGGCACGGCGAAAAACATTGGCACGGGCAGCGAAAAAGCAGCGCTGACGGCAAATTTGTGTTGCTAGCATTTGTTGATAGACTCTAAAACGTCAAAATCTTATCAACAAAGTTGTCGGTTTTAATGTTGATTTTATTATTTTCATTGGAATTCTATGCGGACGGACTAGCTTGTTTGTTTACATTTTTTTTGCATGGTTTTTGTTATTGCTCTTCCTTCTTCCTTTGTCTGCAGGTTTTTGTTTCGCTAGGATTTTAGCTTAATATTTGGCGATCGTCAGAAAATTTATATTTTTGCGATTTTGTCTATCTCGATGAAGCTATAGTAAAATCGCTGTAACTTTTTTAATTCAATTTGAATTGAAATGCACGCAAAGACTAAATTTTAGAAAATTTGAGCACCTTTAAAATGACATCAAAAATTATTTTTTCACTAAATTTATTATTTTTTTTAACTTAACTTAATATTATATCTATTATCTAAATCCACTAATTCTGAACCTTTATAATAAATATAATTTATTTCATAATAAATATATTGGTCTAGCTGCCACTCAGGACAATCGCAAGCTAGAATAATAAGTCTTGTTGCTGCTGTATTTGCCTTGTTGTCACTAAAATATGCAATAAAAATATTTAAATAAATTAAATATACCTTGGTTGTTATTGCAAATAAACTATAAATCAATTACACTATAACGAACAAGAAAAAAATATTTTTAAATTATGGCCTTAAGATCCATTAAGTTTTAAAAAAATTTTCGGACTAAATTTTATTAAAAATATTTTGTAATTAAATAAAAAACTTATTTTAAATGTTTCAAATAAAAAATTATTTGTAAAAAAGTTTAAGTTAAAGTTCGAAAAATTTAACAAAATAAAATAAAATTCAAAAATAAATAGAATTAAAAATAAAATTGAAATTAAAAAACTAAAAGCTAATTTATAAAACAAACAACATTGAAAATACATTTTAAATAAAACGCAAAAACTAAAAACTTGTTCAAAAATATAACAGTTTAAATAAAACAAAAATAATAATTTAAAAAATGCCATTTTATAAAAATTGTGAGAAAATTATATTAAAATGAAAGTGCTTAAATAAACCAATAAAAATATAATATAAAAATTAAAAAGCGTCAAAAGTCTAAATAAAAAATATAAATTACACATAAGAAAAATATATATAAATAAATATAAGTAAAATGAAATATAAAACTGAAAATTAAAAAATGGATTTATTTTATTGAATTTGATTTGATTTATTGATTACTTATTTTTTATTGATGCGTTCATATGCTGCTAAAACTATACCTTTTTAATTTATTCTTACACTTAAAGAATAAAATAAAATATATAAAGAGTTTTATTTTATTTTTATAAATAATATTGATTTTCACATTTAAATTTTTATTTATCAATTTTACAATTTTTGTCAACTTGTTATTATTTGATTCTTATTTAATTTTGTTTCATACTTTAAAGATTTTAAAAAATTTTAAAACAAAAAATATCAAATTATAAAAAATAATTTCTAATTCTTGAAAATATAAAGACATAAATTTGTTTAGTTTAAATTTGGTATTATTTTTAAGATATTTAAAGATGTCGAATAAAATAGTAATTTTAAATATATATTTTAATTTTGAATATATAAAAATGAAAACCAAAAAAATTATAAAACGCTGAAAAAAAAAATGTAAATACAAATTTCCAACTACTTATTCAATTTGTTTAATACTTTCAATAATTTTAAAAATCTTAAAAGTATGAAACAACATTAAATTAAAATCAAATAATAACAAGTTGACAAAAATTGTAAAATTGATAATTAAAAATTTAAATGTGAAAATCAATATTATTTATAAAAATAAAATAAAATTCTTTATATATTTTATTTTATTCTTTAAGTGTAAGAATAAAATAAAAAAGTATAGTTTTAGCAGCATATAAACGCATCAATAAAAAATAAGTAATAAATAAATCAAATCAAATAAAATTAAATAAATCTATTTCTTAGTTTTCAGTTTTATATTTTATTTTTACTTATATTTATTTATATATATTTTTCTTATGTGTACTTTATATTTGTTATTTAGACTTTTGACACTTTTTAATTTTTATATTTTATTTTAATTGGTTTATTTAAACACTTTCATTTTAATATAATTTTCTCACAATTTTTATAAAATGGCATTTTTTAAATTATTATTTTTGTTTTATTTAAACTGTTATATTTTTGAACAAGTTTTTAGTTTTTGCGTTTTATTTAAAATGTATTTTCAATGTTGTTTGTTTTATAAATTAGCTTTTAGTTTTTTAATTTCAATTTTATTTTTAATTCTATTTATTTTTGAATTTTATTTTATTTTGTTAAATTTTTCGAACTTTAACTTAAACTTTTTTACAAGTAATTTTTTATTTGAAACATTTAAAATAAGTTTTTATTTAATTACAAAATATTTTTAATAAAATTTAGTCCGAAAATTTTTTTAAAACTTAATGGATATCTTAAGGCCATAATTTAAAAATATTTTTTTCTTGTTCGTTATAGTGTAATTGATTTATAGTTTATTAGCAATAACAAACAAGGTATATTTAATTTATTTAAATATTTTTATTGCATATTTTAGTGACAACAAGGCAAATACAGCAGCAACAAGACTTATTATTCTAGCTTGCGATTGTCCTGAGTGGCAGCTAGACCAATATATTTATTATGAAATAAATTATATTTATTATAAAGGTTCAGAATTAGTGGATTTAGATAATAGATATAATATTAAGTTAAGTTAAAAAAAATAATAAATTTAGTGAAAAAATAATTTTTGATGTCATTTTAAAGGTGCTCAAATTTTCTAAAATTTAGTCTTTGCGTGCATTTCAATTCAAATTGAATTAAAAAAGTTACAGCGATTTTACTATAGCTTCATCGAGATAGACAAAATCGCAAAAATATAAATTTTCTGACGATCGCCAAATATTAAGCTAAAATCCTAGCGAAACAAAAACCTGCAGACAAAGGAAGAAGGAAGAGCAATAACAAAAACCATGCAAAAAAAATGTAAACAAACAAGCTAGTCCGTCCGCATAGAATTCCAATGAAAATAATAAAATCAACATTAAAACCGACAACTTTGTTGATAAGATTTTGACGTTTTAGAGTCTATCAACAAATGCTAGCAACACAAATTTGCCGTCAGCGCTGCTTTTTCGCTGCCCGTGCCAATGTTTTTCGCCGTGCCGATAATTACATCCTACGATTTGTTCAATATTGAAAGTGGCTTTCAGATGCAAAGTCTATACAATCTATAGTCTCTGGAAACAAGATTAAGCGTTCCGCAAATGAGAGAGAGAGCATGACATCACAAGCGATATTGTCAGACTTTTAGGCTAGACACATTGACGACGGCTGCAGCCGTGCAACATGAGGTGAATATAAAAATGTTGTAATGTCGTGTGCGGCTTGATTATTTTGAACGCGGCGCAACAATCATATGTTACATATATGTATATTAAAAATGTTCATATTACCAGTGTTAATAGTCTTAAAGTTTGACGTCAACCAAAACAAACACCGAAATAACAAAAAAGTATCTGTCTTATGTCAAAATTGATAGCAACTGAGCAAAAACAAAAAAATGGCTGCACTTGTTGCATGTCAAATTAGAAATAGATTTAAACCAGTGTCGGGCAAAACAATACATAAACATGCAAGCTTGTGTCTGTGTCCATGAGAGAGCGACAGCGCTGGTTTTATTTACACTGTAAATAAAATGCATTTTTTTATGTTTTATTTATATAATTGTAATTATTATGATTTATAATTATAATTATTATTATCATTTTTTATTATTTTAATTATTATTATTATCATTATTATAATTATTATTATCATTATTATTATCATTATCATTATTATTGTTATCATTATCATTATTATTATTATTATTATTTATCATTATTATTATTATTTATTATTTTATTATCATCATCATCATCATCATCATCATCATCATCATCATCATCATCATCATCATCATCATCATCATCATCATCATCATCATCATCATCATCATCATCATCATCATCATCATCATCATCATCATCATCATCATCATCATCATCATCATCATCATCATCATCATCATCATCATCATCATCATCATCATCATCATCATCATCATCATCATCATCATCATCATCATCATCATCATCATCATCATCATCATCATCATCATCATCATCATCATCATCATCATCATCATCATCATCATCATCATCATCATCATCATCATCATCATCATCATCATCATCATCATCATCATCATCATCATCATCATCATCATCATCATCATCATCATCATCATCATCATCATCATCATCATCATCATCATCATCATCATCATCATCATCATCATCATCATCATCATCATCATCATCATCATCATCATCATCATCATCATCATCATCATCATCATCATCATCATCATCATCATCATCATCATCATCATCATCATCATCATCATCATCATCATCATCATCATCATCATCATCATCATCATCATCATCATCATCATCATCATCATCATCATCATCATCATCATCATCATCATCATCATCATCATCATCATCATCATCATCATCATCATCATCATCATCATCATCATCATCATCATCATCATCATCATCATCATCATCATCATCATCATCATCATCATCATCATCATCATCATCATCATCATCATCATCATCATCATCATCATCATCATCATCATCATCATCATCATCATCATCATCATCATCATCATCATCATCATCATCATCATCATCATCATCATCATCATCATCATCATCATCATCATCATCATCATCATCATCATCATCATCATCATCATCATCATCATCATCATCATCATCATCATCATCATCATCATCATCATCATCATCATCATCATCATCATCATCATCATCATCATCATCATCATCATCATCATCATCATCATCATCATCATCATCATCATCATCATCATCATCATCATCATCATCATCATCATCATCATCATCATCATCATCATCATCATCATCATCATCATCATCATCATCATCATCATCATCATCATCATCATCATCATCATCATCATCATCATCATCATCATCATCATCATCATCATCATCATCATCATCATCATCATCATCATCATCATCATCATCATCATCATCATCATCATCATCATCATCATCATCATCATCATCATCATCATCATCATCATCATCATTATCATTATTATTATTATTATTATTATTATAATTATTATTATCATTATCATTATTATTATTATTATTATTATTATTATTATTTTTATAGTAACTTTTCAAATTCTATTATATCGTCTATATTTATGTTGCCTTCATAACTTTTAATGCGCAGTAAATCTGAGATATGTTCATCTGATAAACGGTTTCTAAATTTATGTTGGATAATTTTGAGGGTTGAAAATCCAACCTCGCAATCGTATGAGGAACTGAACATAGAATATATTTTGAAGATTTCATGTTTAATATTTGGATATGTTTCCTCTCTTACCTGTTTCCAAAAATGTTGACCCATTTCCAAGGGAAGGCTTATATCATTGCGCAGCATTGTTAGCTCTGCGTGTATTTCTGTTGGTTGGTCGTTAATTTTGCAAATTAAAGGATTATTATGCAATTCAATTGCGGTTTTAATTATCTGAAAATCTTGAAATCTTTTGTTATAATTTATTAATAACTCTTCAACAATCCTTGTATAGTCTATTAATTTATTAAAATTTAAATTATCTGACCATATTATCCTGGTTTTATCCAAATTGGACAGATCATTATTTTTTAATTGAATTATTAAAATATTTACTTTGCGCTCAAAGTGTTCTACAATAGGCACTAGCTCAAAAATATGTCTGTTTTTACCCTGCAGTGATAGATTTAATTGATTTAATAAAAGAGTAAGGTCGCATAAAATGGCTAAGTCTAATAAAAAATCTTTATTCTTAAGATTTGAAATTAAATCATCAGATTTTGAAAAGAAATTTTGTTCCAAAAACAGTAAAACTTCATTCCTCAAATCAAAAAGGCGTTGCAAGCTCCTACCACGGCTAAGCCAACGAACCTCTGTGAACAAAATTAAATCACCAAACTCGGCATCAAGTTCATCGAGAAAATCTTTAAATTTTCTGTGCCGTAGTGCATTATGCCCCCCTCGAATTGCATTAATAATTTTGATGGCTATTTCCATTACATAGGAAAGGTTTAACTCTTTCGAAAAAAGCGACTGCTGATGGATAATGCAATGAAAAGCTGGAATTTTTATATTATTTTTCATTAACCAACCTATCAGCCCTTGATTTTTTCCAGTCATCACTCTGGCTCCATCAGTACAAATCGCAGTCAACTTTTTTTTGTTAAAAAGTGAAAAAACATTTTGTTGTAGTATTTTAAAGAGGTTTTCGCCTGTAACATGCCCATGCATTGAAACAACGGAGAGTATTTCCTCTGTTGTTTGTAAGTTTTCATCAACTGACTTAACACATATGATTAATACGCTTAAGTTATTTATGTCCGTGCTCTCGTCAAGACATATAGAAAAAAATTTGCAGTTTAATAACCTTTGCTTAGTGGTAAAATATAAATATTTACAAATAACTTCCGTTCGGCGAGTTATTGTTCGTCTGGATAAACGTATTTGTTCTACAATTTGTTGCATTTCATTTCCTTGCTCCCCAAAAAAACTGAAAACAACCTGACTTAATTCTTTAAAAAACATACCATCTTCATACGGTCGGCATTTTTTTGCCAAGGCCAATGACACAGCATAGGATGCCTTTTTAAATTGTAATGAAGAAATATTATGATGAATATAAGAATTATTTATATTTTGATTAAAATCATCAGCAATAAACCTTAAAAAATATTTAGCTTTTAATTCGAAAAGCTTTAGTTTTCGTTCTTCTCCTAAAATTAAATTGAATTGTGCGTGACAAACCGAGTAATGCCTTTGCACATACATCAATACGGAACGAGAAACAGTGCGTTCGCATATAAGACATTGCGCTACAGCGTTTGTATTTTCTATAAAAAAGAAATCTAGCATCCATTTATCATTAAACATTTTTCTCTCTGTAGTTGCGAAGCGAGCAGAAGCGAGTTCTTGCCTTCTTGAATGCTTAACGTCAACTGACATGATTTGAATAGCAAAATTAAGCTCACAGCTTCTCATAAGCACGAACCAAAGTCATAACTCGGCTACTGTTCGTACGCCACACGAAATTTTTATTGTGTACATGTGAAAACATTGACGTCGGCAGCAAATCTAGCTCAATCACATGTGAATAGGTTTTTCAATTTTGCCCGACACTGATTTAAACCAACGACAGAAACATTGCCGTTGTCACATTGCGGTCGAGCATTTTCGTTGCGACATATTCACCACATACACTTCCATAAGAAAAACAAATTTGACAGATGTTGCACAGCTGCAGCCGTCGTCAATGTGTTTAGGCCGTTTGGAATAATTTTACTTTGGGGCCCACGCCTAAATATTTTTTCTTATTTTTATAATATGTATATGGACCTACCAAACCTATTGGTACAATAAAATTTTGTGTCTCGAAAAGCTTAGAAGATCAAAATCTTGAAAGTTTAAAAAATTCATATTTTTACGTATACGAAAATGTTCATTTTTTTATACAGAAGAATAGATATTTTTACTTTACAGTTCCGAAAGAATTTATTTTCAATTTCGTCAATTTGCCTAAGCGTAAGCACATTTGTATACGTTTTTGTCAAGCATAAGTGCTGTGTGACGTCATGCACTCAATTAAAAAAGACAGCATAGATAACGGGACTGCGAAACGTGTAATCTTGTTTCTATCATTCTTTGAGTTCAAATTTGTCGTGTGAGTACAGCCCTAAGCTGGAAGATCATTCACTGCATTTGCATATGCGTCCGTCTATTCGCTGACGCAGTTTACGCAAGAAAATTATGGCAGAGTTCTTAAAAGCGTATTACGTTCAGAGTAAGCAGGGCTATAAAACTATAAAACATTTGTTATATTCTTAATGTTGAATTTTTATCGTATTTACACAAAAATACTCAAAATGTCTTCATTTATAATTGCAAAAATCTTAAATCTTGAGTATAAAAAGTTATTTTAATAAATTAACAATAAAAAAAATTATAGACATTTTTAATTTTAAAGATTTACGTACAAAAGCAATCCCTGAAAGTAATAAGCTTCTGACTCGTTTGTTTTATTTCTTCTCGATGTTCGTTATAAGTAACGAGCTGTCAAAAAACGAAAATTACGCAAGAAAAGAAGAAAATATTTCAAATTACGTACGTAAGCATGCGTAGACATAACACTCTCTCTCATACGCTTTCATACATTCTATTCCATTGCGTTCAGAGAGTGGACGGACGCATATGCAAATGAAGTGATTGAACTTCCAGTTTTAATGTGCCTATGGTGTAATAATAATGAGGTGTTAGTGAATTTGACACTTCTCTCTCAAAATGATAAATTTTTTCGCCCCGCTCCTGTCAAAAACAGCTGATGGTGAATTGGAATGAAAATAAATCAGCTAACGTGCAGTCGGTCGAAGCTCAATGCCATGTCCACTTCTTTTGATGGCTATTATCAGTTGAGTTATTGAACATTCTTTCATGGTATTCGATATTTTCTTGAAGCAGTCGATGTGAATGCAAGACAATTTGCATGCTGGCCAAAGCTTCATGTCGGTGGCACCTTCTAGCACACGTTCTTGATAAAATGACAAAACCATTCAGTAGCGAACTTGGCAAATGGGCGAAGACAACTGCAATAACTTTTTGTCAACACGACACGGCACAATTAATTGAATTAAATATTTATTTAAACTTTATTCGCACAATAACCTATAAAAACTATAACACATCATCATCTAGCAACTCAAACAAATAACACAATTTGACAACTATCAACGGCTCCTCTCTTTCGCTCTCAATTTTTTGACAGAAAGAAAGCTATTCTTGGTGTTGTCAAAAATTCACTAACACCTTATTATTATTACACCATGAATGTGCCAGAGCATTTCCTGGTCTTTGATGACTGTCATTCGTACGTCAGTGTTAAAGTACGTCATTCGTACGTCAGTGGTGTTAGTGTAACAGACATGTCATGGCTAAGGGTAAACAAAACAGTGTTCTTCATACGAGTATCAATAATTTATAATCGTGCGTATAAAATTTATTTACTAGATAGAGACAAAGATAAGAATTATTCTTAAAACTCTCAACTAGATAATAAATTTGGGTTGCTCTGATAAGATTGCGTCGAATTTATCTGTGCGTACTTTAAAATTATGTCGAAAATGGGTTAATTTATTAATACAAACGACATCATAAGAAACTAGAACAAGACTGAAATTTTATTGAAGCCATTTATTGCCAAGTTTACAGTATAAAAAAAAGAAATCGATAGTAAATTACTGGGTCGCTGAGACTGGGGGTTATGTCTGAATTTAATGTAATTACTTTTCATGCATGTGTTGGAAATTTTTGCACGCAAATAACCTATTAGGTACCTACATTTTTCGCAATTTAAACATAAGACCAATTTTAATATTTTATAAACATCTTTATTTAATCTATAGGAAAAAAAGCAAGGCTAACACAGCTTAGAGCCAACACTTGTGTTTACTCAATTTATCGATTAATTACCGCTATTGTTATTAAATTGAATATATTTACACAACCATGTGAAAACCATAACATTCGAGTACATAGAATTCTTTAATTTTGACAAGTTCTGACTTGATGAAGCTAAAAATGTGCCATAACAATTGTGATTTTTACTAATATTTATCTAATCTTTTTTTATTAACAATAATATTTATGAAAAAAAAATTGTTTTTACAATAAGTTATTTTTTTTTATATGTATAACAGAAACTTCATTTGCTTAATATGCATAGAAGGAACCAGTTACTTTTGTTTCCTGGCATAATTTTGAATAGTGAATACTTTGAATAAAAACAAAAAAGTTTGCGAAGTCGGACGAGGCAGCCACTTGAACGACGTTGTGTTCTATTATTGGGAATGTTAGCTCTTGCTAATAAAGCCATAATACACGGAAAAGTTTAATTTTTTTCATTTTATTGCATTTTTTTTTTAACCTTGTATTTGGCCCACCCTGTATAATTATTACAATAATCAGCTGTTTCATAGCAGAAGTTAATGAAATCGTAATAGATTTCTGTTTTAGAAAATTGCTAACAGAGTGCCATAACAATTCGAAATGCTGAATGTCAATTTTAACAGATCTTTTACAGAATTTAACAACAACAGATTTCGCTGAATAGGTCCAATTGAAGACTTCAGAAGTGGCCTCAGTAAGAAGAGACGGATGGAAGTTTGATGTAAAATAAATTTATGATCCGGTCAGCTTAAGTTTTAAGCTAAAATCAGTTTTGAAATATCATCTGCCAAGCAAGGGTTAACATCAATTTACCTGTGACTGCTGTTTCTTCTGTTCTACTTTGAAGTGACGTAACTTATAGCTGGCAGTTTTAATTGAAAAGTGATATTACTTTTTCTTTTTTATTCCTATAATAACTGCCAATACGTTGCATCAGTGCAATTGGCAGACTTATATTTGCATATTTTATGTCCATATCTAGGTATTTTATTATTGACTTTGTTTAAATATTTATTCAACAGTGTTTTTTTTTTATTTATTTTTAGTAACAGTTACAATCAGTTACGTTACAACCATGTTTGGAACATTAAATTCTTAACTGATAGAGAGAACTTTTTATAGGGTTAACTAATGCTACATGTATGTAAATAGATAAGATAAATTTTGAGGTAAGTCAAAGGTTTTTCGAGACAATTTTGAGGCATTAACACTAGCGCTTGAAAAATATTTAAGTGTTTTATCAACTTTTTTAACAAACTTTTGTATAGATAGTTTTTTTTTTCTTTAGTGCAATTAAAAGTAAATACAGTGATTTGTGGTGTTGTACTAAAAGAAATAGATGTACAGAGTTTTGCATTTTTATGGGTAGAAGAAGACCAAGCTTAACAAAACGCATGCAACACAAGGCTACACATGAATTTTCTTTACAATATTCTTTTTTTTCGTCACTTACCTTATCGCCAGAACCAGGATCAGGAATTGGTAGATCGGTGACGGTGTTCATATTCATGGTCAACAAACTAAAAGAAAGAAAATAAAACTAGAAAACAGAAGTGACTATTGGTTTTGTAATTTGTATTTACGTAGTGATTAAATAAAAAAACAGAAAAAATAATCATTTTGTTATAAAAGTTATAATTGATAATGTTGCTATAAAATGCAATGTGTGTAAAGGTAAATACATGATATTTGTGGAAAAATCATGTTTAATTGAAAAATATTTAAGGGCCTCCGGGAATTTTTCGAAAAAAAGATTGATTAAAAAAATTTTTTAGGCTGTATTTTATTTTAGACCAAATGCATTATTAAAGTCTATAACTATTCAAAATTTATCCCTGAAATTTTGATCCAAAAATATTCATCGATTAGGTAGAAAACTGATATACCGCAAAAGACCTTAACCCTTTGCGAGCGGTGGGACATATACGTCCCACTTACATTGCATCTTTCAAATGCCGATATTTTGAATGTTAGGCCATGTCTAACATGAACAATGGGTGTTATGGGTTCCTTATGAGTTCCTTCAACGATGTAAACTAGAATTTTGGCATTATTGTTTACTGCGCATTTGTTATTAGCAACTTAAGATGCAAAAATTTACTTTTTTCAAAATAATAAAAAATCGGTCACCCAAAATGTTGGCAATGAACAATATGATTTTATTACCTAGGTAAATATTTTTGGGGTCGCTGATTACGAATCCACAGTCAAAAATTACTTCTTTTTCGTATGATTTTGGTAGATTACATAATTTGACAGTTGAAAGCAGGCAATACCTGTCTCCGACATCGAAATCCTGTCCAGCGATATCAAAAATCAGTGAAATCATGCAAAATTTATATTTTTATTTCATTCTCTTGACTGTGACAGCTTTTGACAGCTGTCAACTGCCAACATATTATTTCCCCTTCACTTCTAAGGCATTTATATTCCTAAAGCAGCCAATGAACGCCTGGTTTCTGATTTTTATTCTGGATACGTGACTTCCGTGGCGTCCGTGGCGTAGTTGTTTAAAGTGCGTGGCCGCTATGTCAACAAACCTAGAGACCCAGGTTCGAACCCCAGCAGCGACAGAAAATTATTTTAATTAAAATAATTTTTCTGTACGGCCGCCACCTCTCTGCAGACAATGGCAAACCTCAGAGAGTAATCAAAATGCCATGTAAAGCTTCTTGAGAATAAGAACATCCGTTCATCGCCGTTCGGAGTCGGCGTTAAACCTGTAGGTCCATTTCTCGGTCAATTGTGTACAAACTTAATAACACGCACAACACAATTGATCATAAGAAGCTAGGTCAAAGTCCTTTCAAGGGCTGAAAAGTGCCAGTTATTTATTTTTTTTACGTGACTTCACAGCTGATTTGACAATTGACAGCTGTCAATTCATCTCCGACGTTGAAATCTTGTTGAACCACCTTGTAAATCGTTGAAATGACGCCCAACTTGTATTTTCACTACATTCTGGTCATTTTGACAGTTTTCTGACAGTTGTGAACCATCGCGAAATTCTTCCCACAACATTATTGGTCTTTAATATGCCTGGAACAGCCAATAAACACCTGTTTCATGACAGCTGATTTTACAGTTGAAAGCTGTTAAAACTTATTTCTGACATCGAAATCGGAATCAGCGACCCCGAAAACCTAAAGTGCCACTACTTTTTCCATTTCATATTATTGCCAAAAATGTGCCCCTCTAAGGCTTAAACTTGCGGTGTGCAAATATTTTGATACATAAGGTCAAGACCTAGTCCAAGAACCCAATTTTGAACTTTTAGGTTCAGAAATCAAAAAAATCGAAAGCTGAAAAGTAGCAAATTTTATTTAAAATCAACAAATGGTTCAATTAGGTGACACTTGTTGTACCCTACACACTGATTAAAAAGTGTTCTAAAAAATGTTTTCACTTCTTCCCATTCTTCTTTTGCTTCATTTCTGGATTTTATCCATTATGCGCTGCGACAATATGTGGCGGTAACTTGAAAAAAAAAGAGATAAACCTCTTTGATAAGATCATAAAGTCATTTAAGCTTATTTGAGCAACACTTCAAAGTAAAACTTTTAATCTTGCTACCATCTTTTTGATAAGACCTTTTATTTTGACAACGGTACCATCTTAAAATTATAAATAAAATCACATTAAAACTAAAATTAGCTCTAATATGATAAAAAAATAAGATTTAAGGCTTTCGTTGATGAAATTTTCCACTATTGCCACCACCACAATTTCTATTGATTGAAAATAAGGCGATGCCGAGGGGCCGAGAAAATAGATTT
This sequence comes from Pherbina coryleti, assembly GCA_943735915.1. Lineage (NCBI taxonomy): Eukaryota > Metazoa > Arthropoda > Insecta > Diptera > Sciomyzidae > Pherbina > Pherbina coryleti. The sequence continues at coordinate 10,546,572 of OX030953.1, read as the reverse complement.
ATAGCGATAACTTCTGATTGGAAAGAATTATTGGTATAATTTGTTCACATAAATTATTCTTGGAGTCTGACTGTTCTGTAAAAAGAATAAAAACAACTTTTGAAAAAAAATTCATTTCTATAAAAAATCACTGGAAGTAGGTCGGTCTTGTTTTTTGATGACAGAAAAAGTTAAAACTGAAATTTTTTCCCCTGTTCAGGTGTAGGGAATAATATAATAATAATTTTTATTGCTGATCGAAAAAATATCGACAAAAAAAAAACTTATTGCTGATCGAAAAAATAATGATCTCAAAATGATTTTTATTTCTGATTGTAAAAATTACGATCACAAAATTATTTTTATTTCTGAACGAAAAAATTACGATAAAAAAAAGAATTGTTATAATATGGTCGATTAATAGCGACAACCGTTATTTGCGGTTCCTGCGTTTTTTGCTTAATCCATGGATGGACAACCCTAGTGTTAAGCTTTATGCTTGAGTTTAAAACCATCAATTGCCTTTAAGAAAACTTATTCAGTCACCTTTTCCTTATTTCTTCTCCCCAAGTGTTTCCTACAACAGCTTAACTTACGAACTTTGTGAGCATAGCCCAAAAGAAAAAAGGAAAAACCTTGTTAATTGATGTCAATTGATATTTTGTTGCTTTTCAATTAGCGCTTTATGTGTTTCTATTTAGCTGTTATGTGTAGCGCTTTTACAAGAATCATACCTAATAAATTAACTTTGCCATAAAAAAGACAACTTGGTTGCCATTGAATCTGATTATGAAACTATTTCTTCAATACACCACTTATCACGCGCTAAGTTAACAGCAATAAAAAAGAAAAACACCAAAACAAAATCGAAATCAGATCGCAACTCTGCTTTATTCGGTTGTAAGTCATAAATAACTTTAATCAAAAAATGCTATTTAATCTTCATGAAAAAAATTCAATTGATAGCCATAAAAATCAGAAAAGCTCTTCAATATATGATGGTATTTAGAGTTAAGATACTGTTAAAATTTACAATGATGTGATATCTGAATGACTTTTTTGTACTGTGATAAGCACAGTTGTTCTTGGCATTGCATGGGATTCTTTCTGTTATTTTGTACAGTTGTTTACACACATATAAATATATATGCTAGTGCACCAAATTTTATTCGGTACTTTCAACGTTAAACACGTTCAAATTTACTGGATATCTGCTTAGCTTTCAAGATGACAAATCTTAACACACTTCGTTGTTGACTCTTACGTTTACTTACGATGCAGCCGATTAAATCAAATGTATTCGAAGAATATTATTGCGATTGAACAATTCATTCTATCGGTAAATGTTTGCTTATTGAAATATCTAAATTATCAACGATAAAAATAATTAAAAAATAAATAAAAAATATGGTCTCAAAACGGTCAACGGTTAATTATAAATACGGCTGATATTGTTAAGCCTTTCCCTCCAGCTATGCTCAATAGACTTGATACGCTTTTTAATTTATTATACGCATAGGTATTAATAGTTTGAGCAAATAAAATTCGTTTTTTCTTCTACAACACTTTTCAGGAAGGCATCATTTAAAAATTTTCCATGAAAGTGCTGAAAGTTACTTACAAATTATAGAATAATTCCAGTGGCTTAGACATATAGTATGAACATTCAAGCAAACGAACAGCACAGGCACATTCACATAGATAATGATGTTGAGTTTTTAAATGCTTTTAAAAAATCACGTGAATGGTATGACGCGATAGCAAAACAAAAAAGAAAAAAAAAAAAAACCAAATTAATAAATGGTAGGTGATGCTTTGGATAGCTATCTGTTAAAATCTGATAAAGATTAGAATGTAGATATTCAGCTTGTTCTGTTTTTTGTATTCACATTGTCAACACCTTAATTAATTACGTTTATTCATCGACATCTATTTACATTGTTTGACCTAAATGCGTTATTGAAAATTTTTAATTGCAAAAGTTAATAAAAATAAAAAAAAAACAACATCCAGTGATACATAATTTTTTTATGAAATGGTATCTTTTAAACTCAAACATCGCATTTATTTTATGTTGATTAAGTTGATTAAAAAAAACTAGTAAGAAATGATCTTCGACTGGGCCGAAGTTAAAATACCCCCACGGCCAAACCAAGGTATATTCAAAGTCTTAAGCAATCATTAAAATGTTTATTTTGTAAAAACATTTTCGTAATAGTTTTAACAAAATATTCGCTTTTGTTTTTTGATTAAGTCACTTTGTATGGGAGGTAGGCGTGATTTTTACTCGATTTGGTTGAATTTCATACTCGAGAGTGTATATTAAATACCAAAACTCATATCAAAATTTGAAGTCCATATATTAATTTTTGTAGAATTCTAAGAGATTTTACCGTTTTGATAAAGTGACTTTGTATGGGAGGTAGGCGTGGTTTTCATCCGATTTGGCTTATTTTCGAACTTGACCTTTTTTTAGATAAAAGCTTAAATATCAAATTTCAAGATGATAGCTTTAAAATTACGGCTGCTATCGTGATCACAGACGGACAGAGAGACTAACATGGCTAAATCAACTCGGGTGGTGATGCTGATCAAGAACATATACACTTTTCTATACCTACCACGCCTCCTTATGGGCGTAACAAACGGAGTGACAAAATTAATATACCCCTTTTACGGAGATTCTATGCATATGTAAAGATATATTCAAGGAATGTAGTAACATTAAAAACTCAACTCTGACCTAAGTCGACTAAGTGATGATTGCTTGTGGACACTGATATTAAATCATGAAAACGAAAATAGATCATTTTATTCCGGAATTTTTTTTACAATGGCCCAAAACTTAAAATCGTAGCATTTATACAGGGTGCGCACTCTGTAAAATACAACGTATACAGGGTGCGCCATCTTTTATGTCGCTATGTCAATAGTGAGAAACTAAAAAAAAAACAAGAACTGATTTCCATATATGAGGTATTTTTATTTAATTTGGTCCTTAATGATAGTAACCGATTTCGGTGGATAATGGCTCATTATGTCTGCCCGCAAATGTGTGAAAAAGGCCTGGACAGTTGACAATGACATAAACAATTAAGTTTCTGCAACGAAAACTCTATGGACGTGTGATATAAAAAAATGGCGATATTCACTGGCCATCCAGATCTCTTTTTGTGGGATTATTTGAAAAGTATACACTTTGCATACACCAGCAAGCCTCAGACTATTGACGAGCTCAAGGTAAACATTCGTACCGAAATCATAGCTATACCGCCCGAGATAAACCATAGCCAAACCAGTGTAATGAATAACTTGATTATAGCATTCGAAATGAATTCGTATAAATTCGTATCAGCGAAGATATCAATTGATCTTCTGATTTTATAATTTGTTTAATTAGTAACAGATCTATCAACGATAACAGTTCTTGACAATATGAAAATGCAAATAAGTTGCTTTTCTCTTGCTAACTGGCTAGATCTGCACCATCTAGCCGTGCTACGATTCAGTCTTCAATTTCGATGTTGGTTATGAATATGGGTGTTTCGAGACCTACGGATGAAAAATTTAACATCAAAATTTATTGCTGACAAACTTGATGATAATTTCTTGATTTCTCCTCCTATGCCAACATAAAAAAATTAAATAAACTGGCCATTTCAGGCCTTGAAAGGACTTTGACCGAACTTCTTATGATCAAATTGTGCTGTGCGTGTTATTAAATGTTTGTACACAGTTGATCGAGAACTGGACCTACTAGTTTTATGCCGTCTCCGAACGGCTAATGTGCATGTTCTCAAGAAGCTTTACATGGCATTATTTACTCTCTGACGTTTGCCATTATCTGCACCAGAGATGGGGGTAGTGCACTAAATTTTCAGCTTCAGCTGACATGTACTGATATTGTAAAATTATTCACTACTTCCAATTGGTGTTGACTGATGAATTCAAAAATATGAGCCTCACTATACATTTGTGATAGTGATAGTGAAAAATTTTTCACTAAAATTCATTTAGTGTAACTTCTTTTTTTTTGCACTAAAATTAATAGTGCAAAAAAAATACCCGCACTCATGATAGTGGAACACAGAAAGTTTTCACTCAATTGAAAGAAAAGGTCAATAGTTTATTTTTTTTAATTGCACTTATATAAATTTAAAATTTCAAAATTGTTAGCCCATTTAGAAAATTATATTTTAATATTATAGAATTTCCGTTTATTCGAGTCTGGCTTAAATAATTTCAAAACTGTTAATATTTAAAAGTTGAGTGGAAACATTTTTAATTGCAGCTTTCATGTGGTGACTGTTTAAATTTTGCACTATTTGAGTGTAGTGCAGATTTAATCACTACCACTTGTAGTTGTAGTGCAACAAAATAACACTATCACTAAAATCTCTAGTGATAGTGAAGAGATGTTTCACTATCACTAAGCTGGCAAAAAAATAGTGAAAAATATAATTTCTTTCAATATATTTAGTGCTAGTGAAATGCTTAGTGCAAAACCCCCAACTCTGGTCTGCAGAGAGGTGACGACCGAACAGAAAAATTAACTCAATTGAAAAAACATTCTGTGTCGGGTGGAAATTGAACCAGGGTTTTCTGGCGTATGGGCCAAGCACTCTACCCACTGCGCCTTGGCCGCCACCTTAAAAGATCAATAAAATATGTGTAATTTTAAGTTCATCTTATTTGTTTACATGTATATATCAAAAAAAATAGAAATCAGATTACGCAATCAGAGGCAGAAAAAGTTGCACCACTCTGCGCAAGACGTTAGGTCTTTAGTGACGTAAATAGGAAAAGACACTTTCTCTGTTCTTCCCATTGATTTTCTGTTCGTGCAAGAAAGACGAAATAGTTCAGTGCGATTTATTTTTCAGCTACAGTTGTTTGTTTATGTTTTGCTCAGTGAAAACAGCTGATTTTGACAATGTGTAATCGTGACGTAGGTAGACATGCGCATGGTATAATCTTGTGTTTATTATTTTTGTGTATATATTACTAAAAATACTACCCAAACGAATTAATTTGAGGAAGTTACTAGTATTATCATGCAGTTTGATACAGTTGCAAAAACATTTAGTGTGCAGGCACTTTAAGCGAATGTCTTTTTGAAATAACTTAAGATTTGTACAACGAGCTGTAAATTCTCCAATTTCTGTAAAGCTGCTCTACACGATACAACGGCTCTACACGATACAACGGCTAATCTTTAGCAATAACAGTCATATGACATTTTTTGATTGCTGATAAGAAAGTTCTGCAACAAGACGTCTGTTTGGTCCAAACAATTGCACTGTTTTTTACTTTTACTTTCTCTTGCTTTCAATAATTATTTGCATTGTATATTGAAGCATTTTTCTAAGAACTGGATAGCTTTTGACTTTTGTAGCGCCAAAACTTTTATGGCTGAATTACAATACTGCGTTAGGTCGGTCGGCCTTTGACAGCTAGACTAGAAACAATGGGTTCTTATCAAGCAACACAAAATATAACTTCATGCATTGCGTCGACCTCATCCCGTAAAAATGAATTTGAGGGGGTGACGTACGATCAACGCTATGAGTAGATACATGTTCTACTAGCTCGTGCTTTTGACATTCCATATTAACGCTGGGTTGCATTTTCCTTGAGAAATGCTAAAATATGGGTATTCTTGGATTCTGATGGAAAACTAAGATTTTCATAGGATTATCGTGGGAATTTATATTTTGATGCGAGTTTTTTTTTTAAATTGATAACATTTTTTAAATTTACATGCTGTTTAAGTAGTATAATAATGATTTTGATGAATTTTGCATGATATTAATATTATTCAATTGTATATCCTATTAAAATTTATGCATTTTTTAGTATATTATAAATAATATTAAAAGGTTATTCATGCAATGTGGCAAACTTACATATTGATCCATTAGATATTTTAATGAGGTTGGTTGAGGATGAATACCCTTAATATCATTGTTCAAATAATATAACACACAATGGAATGTTGTGGTAAGGTAGATTGGCAAATGCCGTTCATTTTGTTTTTGTAAAGTTTTACCCAAGTACTCACTAATTACAAGTGATTCAGCGAGCATTGTACAAGGGGGCGTGGCAGCTTGAACCTGCAATATCGAATAACTTTGGAGTTATAGGTCGCACAACATTGGAATTAGGTGTTTGGCCTCGATTTACATGTGCCGTTCCACTGGTAAAATTTTATGGGCATTGGGAAAAGGGTGTGGCACTTTTTCGGCTGCCCAAATTGTGGGTATAACTTTCGAACTATTAGTCGCACATCAATGAAACTCGGTAACAATGTACTATTTAGTCTTGTCCTTTGACTGGAAAAATTGAGTGAGCTTTGGACAAGGGAGCATGGCACCGCCCATATAAGTCAAACTTATGGTACCAAATAGCTTTGGAGTTAAATGCCGCATAATAATGAAACTCGATATGGAGTTGCCACTCCATCTACTAGATCTTCATCTAATTTCCATCTACTAGAAAACCGAGACGGGCATTGTACAAGGGGGTGTGGCTCCGCCCATACAATTACAATTTTTGATATCGAATAGCCTATGAAAGTAAATCACAAAACGTTGAATTTTAGAATAGAATTACTATTTGGTAATGCATTTCTACTAAAAAATTTGGACAGGCATTGGTCAAGGGGGTGTGACTCCGCCCATACATGCCAAAGTTTTCATATCCAATAGCTATGGAAATTAAAGTTGCATAACATTAAAACTCACGATGGAGTTCCACTTGGTGATATCCTTCTACGCCTATGTTAGGCATATTGTAGTTTTAGGCGATTTTGTAAAAAAGTTTTTACTACAGCACCAACTGGTGTCTCAGTTGGATCAAAGAAGATAGCGCCAAAATACTCACCGTACCTCAAAACCACAATATACAAATTTTCATTCTAATCGCATAAAGAATTGTACTACAGCGCCCTCTGCTGTTCAATATGGGTCAAAAAAGATAGCAGCAAAACACTCAGCGTACATGAAAACCACTATATACCGATTTTCTTTAAATTTGTACTTAAGCGCCCTCTGGTGTTCAAGGTGGATCGATTAAAAATATCGATTAATCACAGAAAAATTTTTTGCCATAAAAACTGAAATGTGTTTCCAGAAATTTCATTTTAAATTTTAATTTAATTTCACATTTTATCATTAAATTGGAAAGCGCTCATTTATTTTGAAGCTTCTAGTCCGAATTTTTACATTAATATGTGACATTTTTCATTATTTCGCAGATTATATTACACTTAATAAAAAGATCTTAGCTTTCTAAAGTAGGTTTTATAGTTCTTAATGATTTTATGACACTATCTTTTAATTTTTCATTGATTAAAATTATAATTGCATGATTTCGGAAAAAGGGACGTTTTGTGGGAATTTTAGTATAGCTGCTTTTATTGGCATCACCAAAATGATAGACGCACGATCTGTCATCGCAACATTTAGTTTTGCAAAGTTTGAAGTCGTGCGTTTTGACAGCTTATATCGTAAAGTTTTTACAACGGAGACCAACGTACGGTCAGCGCATGAACGACCTAACGCAGTATTGTAATTCAGCTATTACGCATTTTTTTTTGCGGGCAGTCATTTGACAGTTCTAATTTTATATAATTGCCAAATTTCGATTCTCACCATGAAGATTGCAAGCACTTCTGCCCACGTCTTAGCAACGTTTATTTTTTATTCCATTTTATTTATTTCATTATTAAATACCTTAGCTAATGACTTAACAGATGCAAGCCTTTTACACAATATATATTTCATATCACAAATTATTACACGACAAAACAGCTGGTAAACATCAAACCACCATAACATCATCTACAAAAAAGCATTTAATTACAAAAAAGCTATCATGTCACCCTGTGGAAATCCCAGCCTACTCTTTCCAAACTTCATTAAATGTTGACAGTTAACGCAACGTAGCACCAAAAATCTGTCCATTTTAATTATCGAAATGCAACATTTTAAACTATTACATAAAAGAATATTCCAAATATGATAACTACATAATTAACCTTAAAAATAAGATATTAATCTATTGTATTTAGCGGCATTATTACCTTCTTAAGTTAGCAAACACGGAGACGGTATATTTTATGCTAAAATAGTCTGTTTTGATAAGAACAGCTTATAAACAATAACCAAACGAAACAAGCTGCGAACAGATTGCTGCGATGATCCCTTTATTTCACTTTGATGTGAATTTATTTCAATATTTTGTTATAAAACTTATTTTTTGTTTTGTTAGCACCTCGCGAGAAACTATGAAATTTTAATTATTCCGCATGTATATTGATAAACTAAAATCAAAAGTGAACTAATCGAAAACAAAAAAAAAAATTAAAGGACGCTTCGTTTATAACAAGATTATTAAAAATCGACACGACAGCGAGGCGTACGCAATCACGTCCACGTACAAATTGAACTGAAGCTAAAATCAGAGTTCTAAGTTTGATAAAATTTTACACGGAAAAGTACTGTAATAGTAGTAGATTTGCTAAGTGCTGCCATCGTTCTGAAATAAGTTATACTAGTAAGCCCGTATGGAGTTAAAACGTCAAAATGAAAAAAAAAAATCTAGTTTAAGATTGTTTTGTTTTTACTATAAGAACTGTTATCATTTTTTAACATATTTCTGTGTAACTACCATTTGATGTTGCGAAACTTTCACTGTTGGGTAGGATGAGCTGCATACTCTTTTATTTACTTAAAATTTTCACGACATCAAAAGAGCGAATTCGACTTAATGTCAAATATTATTAGCCGTGTGCAAATTCTGGGGCTTGCAACTTTGCAACTTTTCTCAACGACTGTCTCAGGCTCTTATTAATAGTCATAGAAAACAACAGGGACCTGAACTTGAAAACGTTGCATTTTAAATGGAAAAAAAAATGTTTCCGATGGGCTGAGCTTAATTTTTGGTATAAGAATTCACTGACCAATGCTTGCACCAATTCGTAAAATGCATTCGACAGTATTATTGTAAGGATTAAAAATCTGCAGTCGGATTCTATTGATAAGTCCTTTCACTGTATTAAGATTCCTCATCAGCATAACAATTGCATCTGTTTTGAGCGTTAAGTGGTGTCACGAAAGACCACTTACCTACTTTAGTGCTATTAAGGAACTCCGTTGGGAAGTTTATTTGTGCGGCACTTCATCAGAAACGGTTGTGCAAATCCTTTTATACAAAACTTCAAGATAAGATAATAGTACAATTACTACCAAATTCATTTTGAAACCACACTTCGTCCGTTGGTGCAAGAATAGAGTTTTCTTGAATGGTATCACTGTTTATGTCGTTTTGTAGATCGTCATTAATAAAATCAATTCACAATCCGTGATCAAGAATTAACTTGTCGCAAATAACTTGAAAATTAATTTTCGCCTTTGTCTAATCGCATGTTTTTTTCAAGCTTCATTGTTTTTACGTAAGATAACAATTTTCTATTATTACAACGTGTCCAGAATAAGAGATTTCTGGAACTGTTTCCTTAAAATCACCAGAAAATACAACTTTTCAAAACAGTTTACGACTGTCTGGTAATATCGCGAAACACACAATCAATTACTGTCAGTGCTACTGCAGAAATCATACTTGCTTCATCAATAATGATAAGATGGGCATTATCAAAGTAGATTCCGTGCTCAAAATTGGGCTTCAGGCGTTAAGCCGATACGGATGTATCTCAAGAAGAGGTCTAGGAAGTTTGAATTGTCTGTGCAAGGTACGTCCTCATTCAACGAAGCTAGCGGCGATGGCAGTAAAGGCTCCTGGAATAGCGATTTTGCATGAACTTTCTCTTTTGCGGCTGGTACATAAATATAACATTTATTTGAATGTTTTTTGCATTGCTCAGCTGCTTTGATTATACAAAAGCATGATTTTGAAAAAATTTCAGAAAAAAAATATCACATACTTTTAGGCATCCCATAGAAAACTTACTTTCTTTGCAGAAGATCGTTTTGCTTTTTTTGTTTAAATACACAATACGAGCCTGAACAGAATCAAAAATCGTTGCGACCAACGACCCTCTCTGGTCGTCGAACGCAGAGAATGTGTCCAGAATGATGCGATTGCGATTAACGATTCAAAGTTGCTTTTATTTAGTTTTTTTTTTATTTATTTTTTCCATTTCATTTCATTGTATTGGTCTCTTCAATTGTGTGAATACAACACACACAAACAAGAAATGTCAGAAGATAAAACAAAACTAAGCAAATTTCATGAAAGACAGCCAATTCTTAGCAAAAATATGGCAACACTAATGGCACTCAGAGAGAGAATCGTCGGTCGCAAGAGAAGAAATAGAATAGATTCTAATTGTGCGATTTATCGTTGCGGAAAAAGAGCTGCGTTTTTTTCTACATTTTGCATGTATTTTCCAACAACAAAGATCGGAGGTCGCAACGATTTTTGATTCTGTTCAGGCTCTACTTTAGAAAAAGTAAGACCCTATTGCACATCTGCAGACCAAGACCTTTCTATTGATACCTCATTTATGAAAATCGCATTTACGGTATAAATTTGATGGTCATCACAAAAAAAGCGCTTGCGTAATAATAATAGAGATACTTCATGTGCCATATAGTTTATGCAATTTTACAAAAACATCTTTGATTTCTATTTGAAATCTTTTATTAAACCTTGAAGTGTTATGGTAGAATATATAAGGTAGACTTCTCGCTGAAAATGCTTTTGCGCTTCAAGTCAGAACTGAAAATAAATTATAAAAACTGCAATGCTTTTGCACTTAGCGTGTTGAATTTTAAGCAAATCTAACATCGTTTATTTTATTTTTTTTATAAATCGTAACTTTTTGTAAAAATTTGCCAAAATATCGTATTGAAGTATTAAAATCGTAAAAATACGATGTATTGAGCCGATGGCAGCACTTGAAACAATGGGTGCGTTCTGGAAACTCAACATGTTGTCAACATGTTGTATGTATCCCTTTACGCTACTTTTGTGTGTCTTCTGAACGGTGAGTTACATTTTCTGTCAACACAGTTATAAAAATGTACACTCTTGTGCGCAAAAAATTAAATATTAAAAATATGAATTTGGATATAATTAAAGTTTGTGTTATAGACGTGTAGAAAGCTTTGTTTGATATGTTGGTGGTTTGTTACACATTTTAGTAGACACAAACGATTTAAATTAATTCGAAGTTGCTCGAAAATGCACAAAACACATTTTAACCAATATTTGAGCCACTTTGGAGCATCATGTACATCTCTTCTGTATCGGTTATTTGCTACACACAGTTTCAAGTGAATAAACAACTTTCATCATATTACTTCCACTCATTTCTTAATTAAAAGTAGTAATTAATTAAAATTTTGATAAATTTTTGCTTATTTTACCTAATTTTGTGTTATTTGACGTTTTATACAATAGAAGCGCTTTCACTTTCAAATATGTCAAACTTTGTAATTGAAAATTACAACATGTTGAGTAAATAGGGCTGTTTCCGTACGCACACTGTGTAACTTGTGGGACACTATTTTCTGTTTCCGTACTTTCTGTGCTTAAAATGGGAGAAGAAGAACAAGCATAAAATCACTCTCTCGAGCACACAAAGTGCACAGAGAGTGCTAGAACTCGAGACTTCGAGTAAAGTAAGAACAAGCATCAAGAAGAATAAGCATCAATAAGAAGAAGCAAATGTCAAATTCCATTTCATAATTGTTTATGTTTTGCGATAAATAAATGCACAAATTGTGTGCCTAAAAGGTAATTTAAGTACAACAAATAAATAGTAATAAATAAAAATTAAGTAATTGTTCAGTTTTGCATTTAAAATGGCTTTTAATAATTTGAGTGAGTGTTTTAAATTTTGTGCTGCCGTCTGCAGTCAAAATCAGCTGTTTTGTGCTCGAAACTTACTAGAAGCTGTTTCCGTACTTTTGCAACTATTCTCACATTTCGTTTTTACTCTCTAGCACACGTTTTACACAAATCTTACACAGTGTAAAGTACGGAAACAGACCTAATGTAGCGGAAAAATAAAGCGTGGCGAAAAATAGACAACATGTTGTGAGAAGCGGAAACTGATAGCCTATGTTCACACGTCAGTCAAATGATTGAATCAGTCAAAATTTGTTGTTGCTTTCCTATGTAAAAAAATAAATGAACTTTATCTCAGAGCGAAAATGAACTCCAAATTCTTCTCTCGTCAGTCAAAATTTTGATTGAGCTCTAGACCTGGATCAATCAGTCAAATGGTTGCATTATTTCAAGTAAAGTAGTGTATTGGTAGTTTTTTTAGTAACAAATGTAGTTTTTTGAAGAGAAAAGGATGTAATCTGTAACCCTTGCGAACAAAATGAAATGAAACACAACTTTTCTATTAAAAAATTTAAAATCGGGTTTTGTTTATTGTGTTATGTTTACTTTCTGTTTACAGCACGTTACGATTTCACAAAATAGTAGGTAACAGAAAAGTAACAAATGGCGTCGTCAGAGCATCAATCAAAACGACTCATAACCGCCAAAAGATATTTGGCGGTTATAAAGCGACATAATATCCGATTTATGTTTTTTGATGAAAATCGATAATTTGCGATGGCTTACATCGTCTGTCAAAATTTCATAGGTGTACGAAATTAGATTATGAATTTAAACCAAAAGCAATTTTAGCTTAAGTACACACTACATGTTTGTTTACATTTTTCATGACAGCAAAGTGTCGCTTAAGATGAAATTCTCTAAAAGAAATTAATCAATATAAGAGATAAAATTATTAAAATAAAATTAATAGCAAAGAGATAAGAGATAAAAGATAAAATTAATAGCAAAGATAATTAAAAAAAACCTTCTCCTGTAAAATTTTCTTTTTGGCGCTTAAGATATTTTGGCGGTTATGAGTCGAAAAGATCGTGTGTGAGCAGGGCCCATATTACACGGTGCTCGTTTGCTCGGCGTGCACATAATTTTGTTGTTGTTTCCAATGCAAAACTGTCAAAAATCAGTGAGAGTGTGAGAGGATGAACACTTTGTAGACCGAGCAAAATATGTTCATTTGTGCTCGGTGTACATGGCAGCGAGCACCGTGCAACAGTGTTGCTGGGTGGTGAAATTAAAGAGTTGGGCGTTTTAGTAGCTAAAAAGTACATTTTGTTAAGAAAAGTGCTACTATTGTACTATAATAGTATGAAGAAAATAGTTGTCGGAAACCCTTGTTGGAATAAAGTGCAGGAGAAAAAGCAAGGGACTGAATGAAATGTCAAAACTAGCTCGGCGAGCATATTTCTGTCGTGTAACATACCAACGTGCAAATTGAGAAAAGAGAATAAAAGTGTTCATTGCACGCCGAGCAAACGAGCACCGTGTAATATGGGCCCAGGCGTCAGTCAAAATTTTCAGAGAGAGTAAAAAATCGTGATGAACTTCAGTCATTTGACTGACGTGTGAACATAGCCATACTTGCCGTTCAGAAGACTTTTACTCAACAGTTGCACAACAGTTGCACAAAATTGAGTTTCGAGAACGCACCCAATGGTAAACAGGGTGAAATAAGGGATTTATCCTATATCCTATACAATCACCATGTTATTAATACATAACTACCCAGCAGGAAACTGAGCGCTTCATTAGCGCACTTGAAGCACTCTCAAAAAGCAGTAGAGCAGTTTGTTCTCCTTATGGATAGAGCCTTTTTTAACATCGGCATGTCATCAGATGTAGGCGCTTTGCTCTCATTATAGTAAATAACAAAACGTAGTGAGAACTGAGCACTTGGACTAAAAACAAAGCGAGAATATTTTATTTTTTGTCACATGCGAGGATTGAACTCGGACTGCTGGCATTACAGTCAATTGTCTTAACGCTCTGCAATTTCCTTGCTCGAATACTTGTGAACACAATGTATATAAAAATATGAGCTCCACAACTCTGAACTCTGAAAAGCGCATCCTCAAGAGCACCAAAAATGCGCTGTTTCTAGGAGCGCTTTATATTTTTCCGCTGGAGAATAAAGCAAACCAATATTGAAGCAATTTTAATATGCTTAACCATGGTAGAATAATAAGGTATGTCGACTCGGAGACGAATAGAGTAGAAAGCAGAAAAAAGTGGGCTAGTAGTTGAAATCAGCTGTTAATCTCGAGTTTCTTTATGTTCATGTTTCGCAGTTGATTTTAGGTTAAATTTTGTAAAAGCTTTTTTTCAAATTGAACACTTCCGCGGCATTTTATAGATTTATTTACAATGTTTTTACAATATTTCCACTCAAATTAACACAAACTTAACAACTCAACACGCACTATTTACAACTTGAAAACATAATATTTTTATTTCATTTGAGGTTTCTACGAACTTCGAAATTTTGACAATTAGCCAACCTTTTTATTATGCACTCTTCGTTGACGCGTGAGGGCACTGAGCGACTCGGCCCTACCTTGAAATTCTACTATGTGCTTAATAACATGGTTGAATAAATAAGGTTCTCTCGCTGCTGATCGTTCTCTCTTTTCAGTACCCATAAATGTCAAAATCAATGCAAGCAACAACAACAAATTCATCAGCTTTTCATGTTATCAATTTTCGTTTTCAGATTTTGTATGAGCTGTCAACTTCGATTTAATATTTATGGGAACTCGCTCTCACCCATGCGACAGCCTTATTAGGAGTGTTGTCATTCATCAAATTATTGGTCAAACAGTTTGACAAACAAAAATATATATGGAATTTGACGGCAATTTGATGATAATTTGATGTGTGAACACTCATCAAACTGTTTGTCAAATCGTTTGACGAAAATCAAAATATTTTGATTTTTCTGTTGTTTGACCAACAGTTTGAGGAGAAATTTGACAATGTGAACACTCGTCAAATTTTATAGAACAAATTTTGTCAGTTGAAAAAAGATTTCAAAGTGAACACATCGCATAAACATGATAATAGTTTCACATTGTCAAAATTTTCATCAAATTGTTGGTCAAACAGTTTGACGATGCAAGTGTTCACATTATCAAATTTTTCGTCAAATTTCATTATTTGCTTGCGCATCGAAGTGAAAAAGTTGCCATGACGGAGCAATTTTTATTAATATTTTATTGAAACATGAACCAAACGAAGCAAACAAACTCTGAAAGTGTCCAAAAATGTTTTAAAATTTTGTTCCAGATACATTCTTCTGTTATTATCATGTTTATGCGATGTGTTCACGTTGAAATCTTTTTTCAACTGGCAAAATTTGTACAATAAAATTTGACGAGTGTTCACATTGTCAAATTTCTCGTCAAACTGTTGGTCAAGCAACAAAAAATCAAAATATTTTGATTTTCGTCAAACGATTTGACAAACAGTTTGATGAGTGTTCACACATCAAATTCTCATCAAATTGTCGTCAAATTCCATATATATTTTTGTTTGTCAAACTGTTTGACCAATAATTTGATGAATGTGAACACTCCTTATCTCATTGTACATTATATGCGAGGGCAATGCGTGCGTGATTACTGCCCCTATTATGATTTACAACTGAACTTAAAGTTGAGTTGTAATAAAAAAATCGGCATTATGACTTACAACTTTGTCTGTCAGTTGTCTGCCAAGTTGTCTTTCCAGTTGTGTATGTAACTTTCCTGTGTGTTACTGGTAGTATGAGTAACAACTCAACTTTTTAGCAGTTGTATGAACTGTTAAAATTAGACAACTGCATTTTATAGGTTGTGTTCGTTCAATTCACTTGAAAAAAAAGGCGAAAAACTTGTGAGTAGAAATAATTAGCAATAAGAAAGAAAGAAAAGTAAATAAACATTTTTTCAAATAATTTTTAAGAAAAAACAAACAGGAAACAGTTTGAACGAATTGTTTTCCTTATGGAAAGACATCCTGATGTGGCTAGAGGTAAAGGCCACTTTGGGTCCAGCAAGGAACTGACTCATGAACTTTGGTAGCAGTTTGCTGTGGATTTTAACAGAATCGGACCTCCAACGAGCTTATCACAATAATGGCAACGAGTATGTTTATAAAGTGCATACAAAATATATTCTAACAAAATTATATTTATTCATGTAAAGGTGTGGATTCATTACAAAGCTAACCTCAAAAGAAAGATGGCAAATAAAAAAAGAAATATATCAGCAACAGGTGGAGGTCCGTCTAAAGAAATCAGTTTGAGTCCTTTGGAGGAAAGCGTTGCGGATTTACTGAAATTGAGCCACACATTAAAACCTCAGGGAAGAACATACACTAATATGAATGTAGAAAAATCTCTGCCAACTGTTGACAACGACGAAAATATTCAGAATGATTTCCTCTTTAGTGAGTTTGGCGTTTATCCATGTTCCACAAATATGTTTCTCCATAATATTTAAAACTTCACTTAACACCAAGGAGACAGTTGGTTGCGCTAGCCCTAAATTTAAGTCATTACCAGTACATTTTTGGTAGCTTCCTTCTCCGAAAAATCGTAGTGCTGCACATAGCTTCAATATTGGTGGTATTGCTGTAGCATTGATAGTAGGTTTAAAAAAAAATGACTTTCTCCAAAAAATAATAAAATGCGTCTTTGTTGAGTCTAAAATAACTCACAAATTTACAAAATGAAATATTGTTTAACAGTAATTGAAAAATATGCACTTTACTTAGAGTCCGGCAATTCTAAGGGGTTCTTTCGATTCCGCAACGATTTTCGGATGTGCGCAACATTTACGTTGCTTTCTTCTCTGTCGTCAAAATAAAAATTGAAACTACTTTCCATTTATAAATATTTCTAAACTTTATTTTTCAATCAAAAACCCAATCAACAAAAATTTATGTTAATTAACAAAAAAACCCAATCACCAATATTCCGCTGTCAAAAATTTCTGAATCATTCCATTTTAAGACTGGAAAACTGCCTTACAACTCAACTTAAAATGGTTGTAAGTCACAATACCGAAAAAATTCCAGTTGTCTTTCAGTTGAGTTGTATTCGAGACAACTTAAGTTGGTTGTAAATTACAGTAGGGGCATACGTTATTTAATCGCATCGCATCCTCGCATCGCACTCTCGCACTATTGTACTTCAGGCTTTAAGTTAGTTTTTTGTTATCTTACCGAGCGTTTCCACTGCTCGAACGAACGAAGAAATCATCGCGAACAAATCGTAGCGACGAATTCTTCGTTCGGTCCAACCGTTTCCACCGCACGAACACAAGTTGCGAACATTGGTAAGTCGCCATCTTGATCGTTCGTGCAGTGGAAACACTTAAATTCAATGCTTGCGAGCATCAGCGTTGATCAATATTTGTTTATGCAAACGTACTAAATTTGATTAATTTTTACTACTTTTATGCCTTTTAATTTAGGTTTTATGTAAGCATTTATAAAATGAATTTATTATATAAAGAATATTATATAAATAATTTGATTAAATAAAGTGCTAATAAAATAACAAAGTTCTTTTGCGTTAAATTTTAAGTATATTTTCTCTCTTTTTTGTTTTTCCTACGTTATTAACTACCATTTCAACAAATCTACTACTTATGCGCAAATAAGCACTGGATTCGCCCAAAAAGATCGAGCTTCGGCCGATCAGAGCGAACGAAGAAATCTTCGTTCGTTCGTGCTGGAAAAGTGTTTACACTGCGCGAATAGCGCTTGCGAGCAATTTGTAAAAAACCAATGTTCCGAACCTTGGTTCGGACCAAACTGTTTACACTGCCTGAACGAACGAAGAAATCTTCGTTCGTTCGGGCAGTGGAAACGCTCGGTTACAATGGCCGCATTCAGCAGGTACAGCTGTTGTGTAACTGCTGAACGTATAAGTATCAGTTTCTGATAAGCTCAATATGTTGTGGAAATTGTCTACATTTGATATAACCAGGGCTGTGGAGTCGGAGTCGGAGTCGAGGAGTCGGAGTCGGAGTCGGTAAGGATTTTTGGGTCAAGGAGTCGGAGTCTTAAAATATGCACCGACTCCGACTCCGATAAAAGAAATCAATACATATTATAACAAATATCGCAATAGCACAAAATCTTATAGAAAAATTATTAATTTTTAACATTAATTTGTAAAGAGCTCTATATAACATAGACGAACAACTAATCGTAAAACTAGTTGATAAAATGGTTGCTGGTTGTTAATAATTAGTCGTCTGTTGGTACTTGAGGTATCATATCTAGTTTTTCAACCAGTTTATCAATCCGTTGTCAAATATCAAGAAGTTTTGATTTTTTGCGGTTTGACATCAAACAGTTGTTGATCTAGTTGATAAGTTTGTAGCAAGTTTGGTTTTTGAAAATTGAAAAAAAAAAAAAACAAAATTTGCTTAAGTGAGTCAAATATTTATTTTGAGCGATATATCAATACCTGTCATTTACTTTTTAAAGATTATTTCATGTAAATGTTGCCTGCGGCTACGTCTGAGATGGTCCATGCATAAGCTCCAATTTATTGCATACTTTTGCCAGCATTTTGGTCAGTATCTCACCAAAGGCATCTGTAATGTTTTCTTCCAGGGCTGCAATTGTGGCTGGCTTGTCCCTGTACATGAGAGACTTCACTTAATATAAAAAAAATAGTCTAATAAATAAAAAAAATAAATTTCATGATCGTGGCAGCCATTGGACTGCTCCAAAACGTGAGATTAATTGCTCATCAAACTCGCCTCTTAATAGGTCCATGGTATCGCGTACCATGTGGCATGTGGCACCGTTCAATTTTTCCATTTTGATTGTAACGTCGTGATTTTCATTATTTTTAAAAAAGAACGTTCCAATGATGCCACCGGCCAGCAAACCGCACCAAACAGTGCATTTTTCAGGGTGCATTGTCAGCTCTTGAACTGACTCTGGCTGCTCTTCAGACCAAATTTGGCAATTCTGGTTGTTGACGTACACATTGAGCCAAGAATGAGCTTCGGGACTACAGACAATTTTTCAATAAAAAAGTGGATCTTCATCCAACTGTCTAAGGCCCATTCACTAAGCAAACGAAGTTAGGGTAAGTCACCCAGCTTCATTTCTTGCACACTTGTATTTTGTATGGTTTCATTCCGATGTCCTTGCGTGAAATGTTCCAGGTGGTTAAATAACACAAGCCCAAATGTTGAGAATGGCGACGTTTGACATATCGCGATCTTCATTGACATTGCCCATTACAGCAGTAATATTCTCCTCTGTACGCACTCTCCGCATAGGGGTTGGTGGGTTAATGTCCAATAAAGTGAAACTGGTGCGAAATTTGGTCACAATACCTTGAATAGTCTGTTCGGTGGGTCGATTATGACAACCATAAAACGGACGTAATTTTGGGAAAACATTTCTCATAAATCACCCTTTATTTTATTTTAAATTTAATTGAATTTGAATTACTTTACTTATATTTTTAACTTCCTTATTAAAAAGATACATCATACAAATTATATGCATGAAAAAAATAATTAAATGATTTTTAATTTTATGGTCGGAGTCGGAGTCGGAGTTGGAGTCGGTGCTTCAATATTTGGCGGAGTCGGAGTCGGAGTCGTGATTTTTTAAACCGACTTCGCAGCCCTGGATATAACTTTATTGTACTGATACCATGATATAATTCTTTATAATTAATTAATATATAAATATTAAAATATATTCATTTATAATTATTTATTGATTACAAAAACTACATTTAGGGTATTCCGTAAAATTTGTGCGTCGGATAACTTTAAATTTTCCGATTACAATTAATTTTCCGATTATTAATTTATCTCTTAAATAATATTGAGTCCTTTTCCTGATACATGAGGATTTTTTTCAAAAATTCCTTATTTTTCAAAAATGCCTTCAAAAGGCACCAACCCGACAAACAAATAAATTAATTGAAAGGAAAATATGGAACGTTATTATTGACTAGGTATTTATTATTGGATTCTTATATAACACGACGAGATTGTATACTTTCTGGCCGTCTAAGGAGAATTATGATTGAATATTAAGGCGATCCACCGAAAATTTCATGTCAAAAAATTGATGCGAAATCAAAACTAATTGAATATTTTATTTCTAAATCTTATTTATAAAAGAGACTGACGTCCGTGTGTGCGCGCATAAATCGAGATTGGGTGTTTCGATTTTCACAATTTTGAACTTGAGGATTCGTATTGACCCAAGAAAGGACACTATGTAGAACATTTTTTGCCACACCCCCTTTTTACCGCTCACAAATCAATAAAAATTCTATATATCAGAAGATTTTGGTGGTATTATACTAAAATTTGATAATTAATTTTGTTTGCTTGCTGTCGGAAACTGTACTAAACATAGTTTGTCACATCCCCTTTTACCGCTCACAAATTAATAAAAATTCTATATCTCGGAACGTTTTGGTGGTATTTGACTAAAATTTGGTAATTTAGTTTGTACGCTCTTTGTCGGCAACTGTACTAAAAATGGGTTGCCACACACTTTTTTACCGCCCACAAATCAATAAAAATGCTATATTTCCGATGGTTTTGGCCGTATTAGGCTACAATTTTGTAATTTATTTTGTATGCTCACTGTCGGCAACTGTATTAAGACTGGGTAATGTCCATGTACTAGAAAACGGGGATGGGCAATTTATAAGGGGGTGTGGTTCCACCTATACAATTAACATTAGTAATATCACGTAACTTTGGAAGTAAATGTAACAATACTTACATACAAACTCAAAATGGAGTTATTATTTGTGCAGTGAAAAATGACAGTGGTGTCAAACTATGGGTCTAAGAAAAGCTTTGAATATACTTTTTATGTTCCCATATAGTTGCAGAGTGCAGCAGGTAACCTAAATTGCACCATTAAAAATTTTTCTATATTTCTAATCGTTACTCAGCTAAGAACGTGTCAACATTTTGTTAGTTCAGTAGCTCGTTTTTGTAAAAAAATCGGCAAGTTACCGATTTGTGTGACGTCACACTGTATCGACCCTTAGTTACCGATTTCGTGAGAACTGTTGTTTCTGTATGTTAGAATCGTTTAAAATTCGGTCCGTGATGAAAAATAACACAATTCGAAAAGAAATTTTGCGATATGGATCAAATGACGAACAGCTGTTTATGTATTTGTGTTCGTTTTATTTTATGTGCGCTTATATATATATTAAGAACGCATCAAAAAGTTATTGTTTGTTGTTAAAATAATAATAATAATAATAATAAGAAAATTAATTTGTATTAATTAAAGATTCGGAAAAATGCGAATTTTAACTAATAAAGCATTAGTTGTAAATCTTATTGCCTTTAATATTAAAATGTTTTATAACAAACAAAAATATTATTATCAATAAAAATTTAACTTATGCTAAAGTTTTCTATTAAAAAAGTACATTGTGAGTACTTATTTCATATTTAAACAACATTACTAACATCTTATATATTAATACGCAAACATCGAATGTTGTTGTACACTTTTTCAATATTTATTTTAGAATAAGGACAATGAAACGTACATCAATCGAAAGGTACTGCACCATAGATGTGCCGAATTATGTTAGTTTTAAAATTGATGACCTTTGACCCGAAATATTAACGTTGAAAGTTTATATCAATTTTAGTTAGGGATCTCAGAACTGGGAAGAGGTAAAATGAAGAATGTGGTATCAGATGAAAGGTCTGGCTGCACAATATGGTTGAATATAAGATTGGTGACCTTTGACCTCAAATATGAGTGGAAAAAGCATTTATTAAATAAAAGCTAAACTATAAGAGATGGAAAAACATGATATAAGAGAGAAATTTAGACATTCATAAGATGTGCAAAAAAATTTAATATTTTTCACCATCGTTTACGGTTCCCTACAATAAGCACTTTTTCATGTAACATGTGTCAATATTTTTTTGAAAAATTTCCGTTAATTTGACATCAAAATTATTGTGATATCTCGAAAACTATAGATGTTCTCAGTACAACGTTTTTTGTATGAAAATTCGTTGGTTGAGAAAAATAACGGTATACGAAAACTTTTTTGCTAATATTTTCCACGAATAGTATGTTAAAAAAATTTCCCGTTATTATGACATCAAAAGTATTGCGATATTTCGAAACCTGTAGATTTTTTCCATGCAATGCATGTCTTAAAGCAATGTCATTGCCTCAGAATGAGAAAAAAACAATTGCTATTTCAAATTTTGATTTTGCATGCAAATATCTCAGCCATTTTTCAATCGGTTTTCCCTTAATTTTCTTTGTCTAAAGTTTAATTAAATAACTTTTGAGAAATAAGAAAATATTTACCGTTATCTCACTAATACAATTTCTTTTGTTGTTTTCAAAAAAACTCTTAAATATTCAATTTTTGTTTAAAAATTATACCAGACATTCTTTTTTTGTAATTTTATTTTTGTTTTTCTATTTTCTTCTCTCACACTCTTTCATATACCATATATTATTTGCAAAAATTGCTTCATTTTGACACATAATTTAATTAACTGTTTCTATTATCGAAAACATGAGCTACCCCCTATGATTTTTTCGATGAAAATTACATTTTTCAAAATGTTGTTTTTGTATTTTTTACAAAGTTCTTTGGCTTAAAAAATAATTTCTGTGAAAAAATTTTTCAAATATTTCAAACCACTCTAAAGTTATATACACAAATCTATGTTTTAAGCCATTTCCTTATCTGCTTTATATATTATATATATTATTATTATATCTTTATATAAATAGGCATAGGTAGAACAATGAAGCACTATTTTCTCCCGTGTCAACTGAATTTGATAATTTTTTTTTTAATCAATAAGAGTAGGGAGAAGGAGTGCACCGGATATCAATAGTGGCACATCCCATACAAATCAAATTTGGCATATCGAATAGCTTTAGGTATGTATATCGAACAGGTCACACAGCCTTAAAAATGGGTATTTGGCCTCAAATCAATCGTACGTAGGGGCGTGGCACTTTTCAGCAGCCCAATAATACTTTCGAACTATAAGTCAAAAATCAATGAAACGAGGTAGGAAATTCCTATTTAGTCGTGTTCTTCCACTGAAAAATTTGAGCGAGCTTTAGACAAAGGGGCGTGGCACCACCCATATAATTCAGAGTTTTTACATCGAATAGCTTTGGAAGTAAATGCCGTAAAACAATGGAACTCAATATGGAGTTCCCACTTGCTGATAACCTTCTACTTAAAAGTAGAATATGGGAAGTAAGGTACTGGGACGAGCATTGGACAAAGGGGTGTGGCACCGCATACATAAGTCAAATTTTTGCCATTGAATAGCTTGAGAGTAAAAGTCACAGAACATGGAATCTCAGAGTGAAGTATTTTGTGAATTCCTGCTGGTGGTGCGTATGGTGCGGTATGAGTTCAGTTACGTTTGCACATGAGTGAAGAAAGAAAAAAATGTTTTCAATAAAAATAAAAAAAAAAAATCCATTTTTAAATGGTCGAATTAAGACCAAAGGCAATACTAGTTTATATAAATCGGTGAAATTAACACTTGCTTCAGAGTCAGTGAGAAAAGCGTTAATTTTTATCGATTCACTTTTCTTGCAGAAACCCTTTTTTAAAAGGTTCCATTAAAGCGAAATTGGAACATATGACTGATTATCGATTTGAAACAAACGAATATAACAGAAATTGATTCAGATTTTTACAAAAACAGTAATGGTATTCATGCAAATCGGCAAAGCCCTTATAAATGGTATAAACAAGATAACTTTATCTCCCTTATAAATTAACTGTCAAAATTTGTACTGAGAAGCACGGTTGCCACTCGCCTATCTTTTTTTGTACCAAATTCTCCAGGAAAATGTACCAAAAAGCAATAAAATGTACCAATGTTTTTTGGTACCACCAACGAAACAATAATGTTAACTTATTTTGTGTTTTTTTTTTTTTTTACTGGCCATTTCAGCCCTTGAAAGGATTTTGGACCAAGCTTCTTATGATCAATTGTGTTGTGCGTGTTATAAAATTTGTACACAATTGACCGAGAAATGGACCTACAGGTTAACGCCGACTCCGAACTGCGATGAAACGGAATGTTCTTATTCTCAAGAAGCTTTAAATGGCATTTTGATTACTCTCTGAGGTTTGCCATTGTCTGCAGAGAGGTGGGGCCGTACAGAAAAATTATTTTAATTCAAATAATTTTCTGTCACTGCTGGGGTTCGAACCCGGGTCTCCAAGTTCGTTGATATAGAGGCCACGCACTTTAACCAACTACGCCACGGACGCCACATTATTTTGCGTACTATTTACTGTATTGCGACGATTTGGTTCTACCACATTTTAAAGTTTTAGCAATTTGTGAGTCTGGGCAGCACATCAATCACAAGTTTGAAAGAAAGTCCATTGGAAGAAATGGTAGTTATGCATAATGCAGAACATTACAAGCGCAAGTTCGGCCTGTCGATCTTGCTTTTCTAAAATTGTATTTTCGGCTTTCATGAATGCATCCATCGTGATCTGATTTTTGTTTTTTCTTTTCATTGTTTTTGGCTATGGAAAGTATTCTTTGCATGTCTGTGCAAGTGTGGCAAGTGGTTCACGAGCGATTTCTCGAAGACGATACAAAATGCTTTCTCATTTTTGTTTTGCAGCCATTCTGGACGAAACTTCCCTTTGAAGTCCGTCTTTGATTAGGAAGGAACATCAACAATTTAAAATAAAATTTTACAAGTTTAAATAAATTTTTCAATAAAAATTTAACAGCTACTTGCTGCATTCAGATTCACTTTCGCAGTCAGAAGTGGGTGCTTATGCAAGAAATATGCAAGCAAGATTTTATTTAATTTTATATGTTATTAAATATTGAGTGTTTCCATTATTAGCGTTTTTCTTTCCACCTGCACACACTTGAAGAGCACTCTTGAACAATTATAAATTACATTTTATAATTTATACAAAAATTGTCGCAGAAATCTTGGTGTTCATATTCTTTTTAATTATATCTTCTACTTTTGACTCTTTCTTTCCCTCAGAATAAAGGTAGAACTTCATGCAATGCAAGTTTCCACTGAACAAAACTTTGAACACTGAACATTACGCCAAAAGTGCAATCAAATTTTGGTTTTTGTGAAGTTTTTAAACTTTTATAAAATGTACCAAATCAGAAAATAATGTACCTATGTACCAAGCGAAAATAAATGTACCTATTTTGGTACAATTGTACCAAAGTGGCAACCGTGCTGAGAAGCTTTTGCACAAACCAGTGGCAACATGTTGTAACTTCGAAAGTTTCGAAGTTGTCGAATTTATCGAAAGTCGGTATGTTTTAACACTTTCGACAGGCGATATTTGCGATAAAATATCACTTCGATTTGGTGGCGGTGAAGGAGAATCAAAACAAAAATAAATATATGTATTTATCTATTTAAACATGGTTTCTCTTATTAAATAACAGAAATGTTGAATTATGATTTTAAATTAGTTAAATAATAAAACTGTAGGCTTAAATAAAAGTATATATTTTAAGTTAAACTTAACTTATTACACCTATCCTCACTTCCAGAAATTCTTAAAAAAAAATAACATCAAAACAATTTGAGTGGTTGGTAGACTTTCTGGAGCGGCACCCTGATATGGCCAGCAAGGCATTTATGTGCACCAACAACAACCAAACCATGCATAGTTTGTGGCAAGAATTAACTGTCGCATGAAATGCAATCACATTAAATTAAATTCAATCGCACTTGAAGAATTCATAATAGAATAATATTTATTGAATTTTATTATCATTGAATTTTATTTGTTATAAAAAAGGCTTGCGTGCAACTGAAAAATGTTCGAACATAACTTCGAAACAAACCAAATCGCCTGTCGAACGAAAATGTTACAACATACTGCCTGATCGAAAACTTCGATTTTTCTATTTTTGACAGTTGGCGTAAGACGAAAGAACTGTCACTCCTACCTTGTATAATTGTATCATGGCTTCGATAGTGAAGTTACAACATGTCGCCACAGATATATTTGCTCTTCGATTTAGGTGAGCAAACGAGGTGACAAACTCATGGTATAATAATACAAGGTAGCATTGACTACTGCTTATTTTCTCTTCAACAGGAAAACATAAACTGTCAAAAACAGCTTTTTGTGGAAATACATCAGCAGGTGCTGTGGTTGTTGGTTTTTTTCACTTCAACGTTTTCAACATTGCTTGTGTTTTCAATGGCGGATTGTGAGCGCTCTCTTTTTGAGTATATTTTTTGACAGTATATGATTTCCCAAGCAACTGTCAATGCTACCTTGTATTATTATACCATGTGACAAACTTATAACAGCAATTAGCAATTACTATTCACAAGTTAACAGCTGACATATCTCTGAAAATGCACAATCGGTTTTAGGGGACGTTCACACAATCTACCTGATAAAAATAACTAATTGCCCTAAATATAACTTTGCCGCTTTGCATGAATACCATTAGTGTTTGTGATAGTGACGTTAAATCGATAATATGAGTCGGTAACTGCGATCCATACAAAATACAGAAACGAGCTACAGGTCAAAATGTATAAAATTCTTAATTTTCAGAGAACAGAGAAAGACACTTTCAGTCCGTTTAAGTCCGCTTCAATCTAAATTAACTAATTGAAAATTTGCAAGCTATTTTTTTTTATTTGTTTTTATTTAATTGTTCATGAAATTAGGCTGTTTACAAATTCTAATATACAAATTTTGCTCTATTGCCAAATAGCTATAAAGGAGCTATAAAGGAGATTTCTATCATGGAATTTAATTTTCCCGTAGATGTTGCCTAATCATTCAATTTAGGCCGTGTGCGAATTGATCTAAATTGACTGACTTTTTTAAATTATTGGAAGTTTGCAGTGCTTGTCTAAAATTTAGTAAATTTTGAGTAGACTTTTCATGACTAAATTGAAACTTACCATATTTTTTGTCTGATCTTCTTGGGAAACTAAGTGGGAATTTTGAATTGAGCAAAAGGGAAAAAAGCATCCAAATTGAAGAAGTAATCCTTACAGGTTAATGTTTTTTAATTAAAATTTTATATATTGCTTGTTTAAGAATATTTTCTTTGTAGATTTCATACGAATTTAGAAAAAATATGCTCTTAATTGCCACAAAAAAACCTACGTTATGCAGTCGATCATCTGGCAGCGTTGAGCTTTTATGTATTATTGCATGCTCGCCAATGTGTAGAAAAGAGATAGCAATAGGTGCTACAATAGGTTGTTAAATTTAGTTGTCAAATGTTATTTCGCACAGTTAGGTCAGCTGTTTTGCTAAAGGTTTGCAGGGCTGAAGATTTCCCTTGAATAGAAAAGTCATTTCCTAAATTTTAGTCTAATTCGCACACAGCCCTAATACGTTTTTAAATTGAGTTCACACTAGCGTTTGTTGTTTTACATTGTGTGAACAGCCATTATTCATTGTTAGGGATACCTTCATTAAACATGTTTGGTCATCACCTGTGTGGACTTCGAATGTTCTTATCGATCAGCTTTATAACATCACTAACTTGTTGCTCATTAACGAAAATTTGGTGGAGTCGCTGATTTGCTAAACTGTTTTATATGTTTTTCTTTTCATTTAGTGTTAAATGCTAGTGTTTTTTCAAGTTATCTTCGAAATTATTAGAAAGTAGAATTTAGTTAAAAGTAGTGGTGATTGCTATATAATACAAAAATAATCATGATACGCTCGGGCTACATAGTTGATGCGGTCGCTTGTATGTCGCCTGCATCTTCAATGAAAATGTTGGCTAAGAATTTGCAAATGCAACGCAGTATGTCGACTACTGCCTCTTTAGATGAATATCAGTTTCTGCAACGATCGAAGCTTTCGACAATGCACTTTCAAAAGTCTTTGCCACGTCTTCCTATACCGTTACTTGCAAACACTTGCGAACGTTACTTGGCAGCACTGCAGCCAATTCTTAGTAGTGAAGAGCATGAAATCACTAAGCGTGCGGTGCAAGATTTTCAGCGTGGTGACGGTATGGAGTTGCATGCATTGCTCAAACAAAATGACGACGCAAACAAGCATACCAGCTACATTTCTGAGCCATGGTTTGTAGCAACTAAACAAACAAATACAAACAGTTTCAAACCTCAGCTCCTTCCCCTGTAGGTTCGATATGTATTTGAGTGATCGCACGCCTTTGCCGCTCAACTACAATCCGCTGCTCGTCATGCAGGGTGATCCGCGCTCGCAGTATCAGAATCAGCTGCTGCGTGCTACAAATCTTGTTATCAGTTCTCTACGCTTCTGGCGTTCGTTGCAGTCACAAAGGCTGGAACCAGAGATTTTCCATCTGAATGCGGCAAAAAGTGACACTGCACAATTCCGTCAGTTGACTGGCTTGGCACCCTCTGCTATCGCCACCTACGTGGCTTATGCATTCAAGGCATTTCCGCTGGATATGAGTCAGTACGAGCGTCTGTTTGGCGTATCACGTATACCGCAGGTGGGAAAAGATCGATTGGTGCAGTACAACGACTCTCGGCATATACTAGTGATAAGACGAGGTAATATGTACGCTGTAGATGTTCTCGACGAACACGGAGAGATACCCGAACCTAGTGCTATACTTGGTCGTCTTCAGTTTGTTCTTCAGCTTGACGCAGACCGGGAACCATCACAAACACCACTGGGTGTTTTGACAACTGGACAGCGTGACACTTGGGCAAACGCACGTGAACACTTAGTTCATGGAATTTCACACAAAAATGAAGATTTACTTGAGCGTGAAGTCGATGCGGCGTTGTTCTGCCTGTGCCTTGATAGTGAGGAGGATCCCGACTATGAAGAATCCAACCCAGTACCACTGCTGAAAAATTTCTTAGCAGGAGCTGGTAAAAATCGGTAATACATTGTATATATAATATATTGTTTATATTTTGATCTTTTTACTCTGTTGCTGTTTCTTAGTTGGTTTGATAAATCCGTTTCGCTTCTCGTAAGTGCCGATGGAACAGCTGCAGTTAATTTTGAGCATTCTTGGGGTGATGGAGTGGCAGTGCTGCGTTATTTTAATGAAATTTATAAGGATACTACTACGAACTCGTATGCACATCCTACCACGGAGGCTGAAATTTCTTATGCTGAAGATTTCGTTCGTAAAATTGATTTTGAAATCGATGATAAACTAAGTGCTCACGTCAACGAAGCAATTGGAAAAAACTCTGCCATTGTTGACAACTTAGACATGAATGTTTTGCGTTATCCTGATATAAATAAAGGATACTGTAAAACTAATCGCATAAGTCCTGACTCAATTATGCAGTTGTCTTTTCAGCTGGCGTACCGTAAGGCGTTCCATGGTTATGTTGGCACTTATGAGTCATGTAGTACGGCTGCCTTTCGCCATGGAAGAACAGAAACAATGCGTCCTTGCACTATGGCAACAAAACGTTTCTGTGATTTTTTGATCGGAACTAATACAACCAAACGTAATACCAATGAGTTACGCGAAATGATAAGCCATTGTTCCAGTGTGCATGGTCAACTTACTAAAGAAGCCGCCATGGGACAGGGTTTCGATAGACATTTGTTTGGTTTGAAACATATGGCGGCAAAGAATAATTTAGCCTTGCCAGATTTATACTCATCGGAGTCATATTGCAAACTTAATTATAATATTATAAGCACATCGACTTTGACTTCCGATGCCTTGTTAGCGGGTGCCTTTGGACCTGTTGTGCTTGATGGTCTGGGTGTTGGGTAGGCGCTATAGTAAATTTACTTTGTTAAATGAGTTTTAATTTTTCGTGTTTCCGTTTTTAATTCCAGATATTCAATTGGCAACAACGAATGCGGTGCTGTTGTTACATCCTATAAAAAGGGTGGTAGAGATGGCAAAATATTCATAGACAGCCTCGAGCAGGCTTTCAAAGATATACACGCGGTCCTTAATGCTAGTTAAAATTAAAATAGCTACTTCTGGCTTTATAATAATAAGTTTTTGAGTTGATCAGTTTTAAATGAAAAGTTAATTAAAAACGAAAATATTTAATAGGTAGGATGTGTAAATATGAATTGATGTCACTGAAAAAGCGTTAAAATAATAGAAAATATTGGCAATCAGAAATTTTGCTCTATCTAGAAAATTTAACTCGATTAAAGTAAGTTCTAATTAAGAAAAATCATATTGTTAATGTTTTTTTAAATAAAAAGTTTATAGTTCAATTGTATAGCCGATAATCGGCAGTACCTTCAAACGGCGGGAAAGTCTGTTTTTTTGGGATTCAACTATTTGAGAAAAGAAAAACAACAGCGACTATTACTGTAAATTATTGAATCGATTGAAGAATGAAAACGCTAACAAACGGCCCCAGTTATCATAGAAATAAAATCATCCTTTTGCAAGACAATGCTCCAGCTTAGAAAGGCTAAGGACTGCTTCCTCATCGCCCATATTCTCCAGATTTGGCCGCCAGCGAATTATCTGTAACCAGAGTTGGGCGTTTTGCACTAAATGGTGAGTGCACTAAGCATTTCACTAGCACTAAATATATTGAAAGAAATTATATTTTTCACTTTTTTTTTACCAGCTTAGTGGTAGTGAAACATCTCTTCACTATCACAAGAGACTTTAGTGATAGTATTATATTATTGCACTACAACTACATTTAGTGGTAGTGACTAAATCTGCATTACACTCAAATAGTGCAAAATTTGAGCAGTCACTACATGAAAGCTGCAATTAAAAATGTTTCCACTCAACTTTCAAATATTAACAGTTTTGAAATTATTCAAGCCAGGCTCGAATAAACGAAAATTCTATAAAATTAAAATATAATTTTCTAAATGGGCTTACAATTTTGAAATTTTAAATTTATATAAGTGCAATTATTCAAAATAAACTGTTGACCTTATTTTTCAATTGAGTGAAAACTTTCTGTGTTCCACTGCCATTAGTGCGGATTATGGTAATTTGAGGTATTTTGTGGTATTTTGCGAGTGTGGTAATTTGTGGGAATTAAGTGTGAGAAAAAGATAATTTTTTTGGTAATTTCATCTGGCGACACTGGGCTCCAGGCAAGGAGATTTGTGACAAATGAACAGGTCGAATTGGAAACTGAGTATTTCGGAGATTTTGAGAACTCTTTTGACCGTTGGAATAGTTGTGGCATAAGCTAAAAGAGGACTATGTGGAAGAATAAACGGTAATTTTTGCAAAAATCGTGTGTTTTCTCTGTTAGGCCGGCAGCATCTTGAACGCCCTAGTATGTGATGTATTACAGCAAAAACTTATCGTCCCAGAATAAAATTTCGTTTTTTTGCATTTCCTAAAAATATATACAAATTACTTTGAACAAAAAGACACTTCAATCAAGGAACAATTTTGTCACTTCAATCAAAAATTAAGGTCACTTTAACTAAGTAGAGGTTGTGGAGAATTGCTTTATTTGGTATTTCTGATTTAATAAACGACTTCAAACCGATTGTTAAATGCTCAGAACATGTTTGAGCAGTATAGCCAACCTTAACCTGAAAACCGATAAAATTTAACCAAACGTATATAATTAGCTCTCCTGAAAATGTTGTTCAGGGCAGATAAGGCCCTTTTCCCAAAGAACTAAGATATAAGGAAGTGATGTTATTGCCCAAAAGTGTGGTATTTTTCTTATTCATGTTGGTTGACACAAATACATAAACATTCACAAGGGGCCGTATTCAGTTGCATCGAAGAAGAAGGCTCAATTTGTTTCTGATTCGAAATACATTTAAAACAGGTGTTTAGAGTTATACGGTATTAATAAAACGTTTAATAATTAAAGACCTAATAAATTAAAATAAAATTGTATTACAATACAGAAACATTTATTCAGGGTCGGTTAGATCGTCAAAGAAGGTCCAAACAGTTTCTAATTGGAATCACATGTACAACAGATTCTGGGTTAAATTTACTGATTTTGGAGCTAATTTAATTATATTATATGAAAATAATTAAATTATAAAATATGATAATATAGTTTTGTTTTTATTGTATTTCCACACCACTTTTGAGGCATACAATTTGCGTTACCGATATTTTATTGAGTAGTAATAATATAATATAATATAATAGAATGTAATATAATATAATATAATATAATATAATATATAATATAATCCGAGATCCACAATATGCGGAAATCTGAAAAAAATCAAAAATAACAATTATGTATCATAAACTTTGCTGAAGACAAAAGCGCCCCGTAAGTGCATTAAAGGCCGAGTGCTATTCGGAAACTTTTCACTCGGATGATGAAATTTTGACAGTCTGAAAGAAAATATTTGGCGCTTGTGAGGTGAATATGATTGTCAAAAATTTATGTAGCCCCAGGGGCTAGTATAATTTTTGACAATCGGAAAGAGAATTTTTGACACAAGCAAAAATGAAAAAAAAAACACTTGTGAGTTTGTGAGTCGTAAAGCAGTTAAAAATTTTGTGTTTCCGACAGCATAGCAACCAGAATCCCTAATTTTCAATATATATCAACAATTTCGCAAATTAAATTAAATTCTTGTGCTAATGCACTACCAAAATCTAAAACGTCAACATTTCTAGCTGTCGAAATTTCATCGTCCTTTTGGCACAGCAAAAATTACAATTTTATTTCAACAGACAGAAATTGTATTGAACTCAGTAAATTCTCTCCTACCACGAGTGAAAAGTTTCCGAATAGCACACGGCCAAAGAGTGAAAAAATAATGCGCCCCTGAAGTGTTTGCGTTTTGACAACTGTGGTCGCATCAAATTAGCGCGAACATTTTTTTTTTTTACTGAGAAGGCTGTTTACAAGTGAATGCTTATAAATGACGAACGCTCATAAATGTCAAAAAACACACTGTCTCGCTCGCTCAATTTACGAATCGGCCACAGTTCACGTACACTGTATGCGTAGACAACACCACTTCCTTATATTTTAGTTCTTTGCCTTTTCCTGCGAAACATCAGATAATAACGTTGGTGCATATGTATGTCTGACCACCAAGGCTGAACCACTTAAGCATTCATCTTCTATTTAAAGAAATATGTTCGTGTGGAACTCAGGAGGCGGTGGAGTCGCTTTTTTTTAAATTCTTATTTGTGGACTGATTTAGCTTAAAATTACACCATGCAATATTTAAATAAAAATAATGTCTTTGACAAAATTTGGACCCGATAGGTGGTGCTTACAAAAATGTAAGTAGTTACTTTCCCTGTATATAATTTTCATATCAACAATATTTAATTTAATTTCACACAAATACTTCCGACCGGACCCGTTAGATGGCATTTACGAAAATGTAAGTTTTCCCTGTATATAATTTTTATACCAACAATATTAAATTTAATTTAACACAATTCCGACAGGAGGCGTTGGTTGTTTTACAAGATTATTATTTATTTATTTATTTATTTATTAAATCAGTCTACTGATTTCAAATCTTACAGACTATAGTTACAAGTTTATTTAAATGCTAAAACAGTTAATTAAAAAGAATGAATAAGTTTAATCTGAAACGATTTTCATCTACATTGAAGTTTAGAATGTGAGAAATATTGTTACATAACCGTAAGTATCTTGCGACAGGTTCATTATATGCATAATTAGTTGTAGATTCACAAAATAATCGGTTAGTTCTTAAATTTCTTGGTGGAACATATATTTTAAAAAGCTCAGAAAGTAGAGAACAAACAATTTTTCCACTAATTAGTTTGTAGACAAACATTATGGAGAAAAACGATAGTCCATCCTTTAATGATTGCAAGCCAAGTAGCTTCCGCCTCGCAATATAGGGAGGCATTTCATCTGACCAGTGAATTTTAGAGAAAGTATATTTAGTGAAAATGTTTTTAATTCTTTCGATACGATTTGACGTAATATTATAATATGGATTCCATATAACTAAGCAGTAATCAAGTCTACTACGGACAAGAGATATGTACAAAACTTTGAAAGATAAGTAATCACTAAAATCCGACGTATTTCTTTTTATGAAAGCTATCATTGAATACTCCTTAGCAGTAATAAAATCAATATGGGAACTAAATTTTAATTTAGTATCAAATATTACTCCTAAATCTTTAATTTCATTTTGACGATTTAAAAAGTTATTGCTAATCTCATAATCGAATATAACAGAATTAGACTTCATAGTAAACGAAATTACATTACATTTATTAATATTTAGAAATAAGTTGTTCCCAGCACACCAATTTTGCAAATTTGTTACATTGTTTTGAATTTTTATGCAGTCAGATATATTAAAAACTTGAGAAAAAATCTTGACATCATCTGGAAACATAAGACATTGTGAATGTTTTATAAACTTCGGCAGATCATTAATAAAGATTAAAAACAGCAAGGTTCCACAATGTGAACCTTGAGGTACCCTGGAAGTAGCATTAATTATCAAATTTGATCGAAATGCATCTATTTGGACAAATAATTTCCGATCATATAGATAGCTACTAAAAAATTACAAACACTTACAAACATTTGACATTTCAGTATTGTTCAAAAGTATTGCGGGCAAAGCCGTGGGCGACAGCTAGTAAAGCTATAAAGAGCTATAAAGCTTTACCCATGGAAGAATAAATAATGTTGATGCAAATAATTAATTTTTAAGTACATTTGGTGTCAATTCCGTTAAATCTAAATAATTACTTCGTTTGATTTTCATTGGTCATTTTTCATTATATATTTTTATTTGTTATTTATTCTAGATTTCTTATTCACAGTATCTTTGTTTTATATAATCATCTTAACTAAGATATAGACCCCATTACAATTAAAATTATATTTTTTGCTTCGATGTATTATTAGGCGTAGGCATGCGTTTGCCACTAGTTCACTTTGAACTACAGAAGATATTTAGGCCGTGTGCGAATTGATCTAAATTGATTGACTTTTCTAAATTATTGGAAGTTTGTCGGTAATGCAGTGCTTGTCTAAAATTTAGTAAATTTTCGAGTAGACTTTTCATGACTAAATTGAAAGTTACCATATTTTTGTGTCTGGTCTTTTTGGGAAACTAAGTGGAAATTTTGAATTGAAAAAAAGGGGAAAAAAGCATTCAAATTGACGAATCAATTATAACAGGTTAATTTTTTTTTATTAAAATTTTATATATTGCTTGTTTAACAATATTTTCTTTGTAGATTTCATCCGAATTAAGAAAACATAAGCTCTTAATTGCCACAAAAAAACCTACGTTATGCAGTCGATCATCTGGCAGCGTTGAGCTTTTATGTATTATTGCATGCTCGCCAATGTGAAGAAAAGAGATAGCAATAGGTGCTACAATAGGTTCTTAAATTTAGTTGTCAAATGTTATTTCGCACAGTTAGGTCAGCTTTTTTGCTAAATGTTTGCAGGGCTGAAAATTTCCATTGAATAGAAAAGTCATTTCCTAAATTTTAGTCTAATTCGCACACAGCCATAGTAATTATTAAATTAAAAAAAAAAATGAAAAAGGGAGAGAGCGTGGACTCAGAACTGGAATTATTTTGAACTATATTTTTGTACCTTTTGCTTTCTTTTGCTATATTGACAGTTATGGTTGTCAAAAAGAGAGCACAAGCAGCCCTGCATCTACCTTGTTTATTTTACCATGGCCTTACACCAAAGTATATCGGCAAGTTGAACAGCGCGAGCAAGACCACGCACATCAACTAGCTTAAAATAAATATCAGTACCAGGAGCCAAGGATTTGAGCTCTTCAAAGAACTAAAATATAAATCTTAATTCTTTGCAGCTCTTCAATAATTTTATACATCACTAGTTGCGTTCAGCTGTTTGAATGTTTTTTCTTTTAATTTTTGCTTTTTGTAATTGCCATTCTTTGCACCCTTATAAATATTTTCCATCCCTTAATTGGCCACACTGCTGCATTCATGAATTGGCTTGAAGTCGCTGAAAACATTTGGTTCGAAACGACCGATAAACTTTTTGCTTTCACAAGATTTCAAAATATTATTCCTTGATGCAAAACATTGCATAATATTTGTTCAAATACTGCCCATATTTGTGAATTAATTTTAATCATTTTCAATATTGAACACAGCTCCATTGCCTCTGCGCAATATGGAATCTTTTTGATGTGGTGGTGGTTGAAACAGCACTTTTATCAAAATTGTTGATGGTAATTGATTAAAAATCGAGGCATTGTTGTTGTTTTCTGCGGGATTTTATAGCGCACAATCCATTTCAAAATAAAAATATGATGTTAAAAATTCCCGTGTAAGCATAAAATATTTGTTTAAAAGTTTTACACAAATTATAAAAGATATCAACAATTTTATAGTCCCATTGGTTACATTGAACATTAAACAAGCAACAACAACGAAATGGATAAACTATGACTTTTTTGCATGAAATGAGTACAAATATAAAGTAACAATAACCATATCAGTTCGATAAAAGAAATTTTAAAATATAAAATAGGTACGAGTTTGGAGAAACTACAAGATGTCTGCCAAGGTAAATTAAAATACAGAAAATGCAGAAAAGAATATTCAAGCAATTTTTTGCATTTAATTTAAACAAATTGCAACAATATGCTATGAAAAAGTGCTAACAATAAAAAACAGAAAAAATAAATTTGCAAATAGACTTTGCATAAATACTGTAGCTGTGATGGTTTGGTGCAAGCAGTGCTTATAATTGAATAAAAAAAAAAACTGCCAGTAATGTGCTTAGTAGACACAATGTCAAGTAATATCGTCAGTAAATCAGGCATAGTTTCAGAATTCTTTTGAGCTTAGTGGCTGAAAGTTCTTCCATTTCGTGGTTCCTTTGATAAGATTTTGCCAAAATTATTAAATTTGAAAAATATTTCCATTTACTAAAAAACCGCATTAGGATTTGTTTGCTCTTGTAGTTCGGAAGAACATCAGAGTGGAGTGCAAGCTTTTTTGAGCTATTGAATGTGAAGTCTACAGATTAACGCTTTTATCGGCAGGCATTTCCAAGATAAAAAGAAAAACTATGCAGCGCCCTCAAGTAAAAAGTTAAATAAGTGATTCTTGCGAAATTGTATTAAAGTGAAGTAATGAATGCTACTTTTTTAATGTTTGCAAAAATCAAAAATTAATTTTTGCATTGCTGGCAATTAATCGTAAAATAAATAGAAATTTCTTTTTTTATTTATTCCTTTTAAATTTGAATCCATTGTCACCAAGTTTTTGGCGCAAATTGTCATGATTGTCAAGCGTGCGAGGAACGCTCGTGCAACGTTATTATTTTCTACCAAGAACTTCTTACACGGAGAGAAATAATATTCTTATATTAAGCAAATATTTTGCTTGATTTAAGAAAATTTAAAATCAAGCCTCATTTCCTTAAATCAAGCACAAAAAACTAAAATTAAGAAAAATTAACTTATAATGAACATTTATTTCTAAAATTGAGGAAAACAATTGAAACAAGCATAAAATACTTGATTCAAGAACCTGGCACAAGACTTGAATCAAGAAAATAATTTGTAAGCAATCGCAGAGATTTATTTTAGTTTTCGGCAAATTATTTACTTGAGCGAATTTTTCTCACTTTAACTTTTATTGACATGCTTGTAATTCACAACATGTTTACATGAAAATATGTTTAAGATGGTGCGTATTGACAAACTTATCTGTTACTTTACTTGGAAACATTGGAAGTGTGTACAAGATACATAGAGCATATTCGAGTAGTTTTTTTGATTGGTTATATACATCTTTGCTGAAGGATTTTCATTATAATAAGAAAATTAAGTTTCTAATATCAAGCAAAACAATCTAGTATTAAGAGAATTGTTTACTTGAATCAAGCAAATTATTCTAGTTTTCAGTAAATTCCTTACTTGAATTTGAATTTGAAAATTTCATTTTCAAATGAAATTTATTGAAGAAACTGAGAAGCATATTATAGATCAAACAGAAAGCAAAATAGTTTAAGTAAAAAAAAATTTTTAACATCCAACGTTTTTAAATCGAACTAAAAAGTATAAAATAATTTCTGCTAGAGTGGGGCTTTTAGTTCTCATAAAAACGTGGGGCGCATGCTATAGAGAATAGTAATTAGTGTTATTAACAATTCTAGTACGTTAGGGAAGAAATTATTTCTTAACTCAGCTCCCTTGACTGTCAGGATAGAAACCCTTGCATGAATGGTAGATTCAAGTTTGCAGACATCTATTGCGTTCAGTCCAGTAAGTTCTACTTGGGTTTCAAAATTCTTCAATTTTAATGTTATCAAGTCTGACGAGTTTTTTGTTAAAAATTTTCCTATGCCTATCTATGCATATCTCTGATGAATCATGAGAAATTATTTGTAAGCAAATAAAAATTTTAATATGTTACCAAGGTTTTCTTAACTCCTAAATATTCTCTATAGCATGCGCCCCACGTTTTTATGAGAACTAAAAGCCCCACTCTAGCAGAAATTATTTTATTTTTTAGTTCGATTTAAAAACGGTGAATGTTAAAAATTTTTTTTTTCTTAAATTATTATTTTCTGGTTTTTAGTCTTTTTTAATTTTTACAATAGATTTTGAGGGTTTTATGTTTTTATCAGTACAATCGAAATGATACTGAAAACAAATAATCAAGTGGACACCAAATTCTCTAACATGTATCGATAATTTCCCGATATTAATTGTGGTTGTTTCTTTGACCATTGTAAACTTTTCTTTAATACTTTTTTTTAAATTTTGTATTTGTTTTTTCTCAAAATTCTTTTGAATTCTATCAAAAACTTAAGAAATACGAAGTTTCAAAAATTTACGATGAAGGTGACAAAATAATTTATTCAAGAAAATGAAATACGAAAAAACCGGAAAAACTTCATTGACATTGTTAAGGATCGAACTCACAACCTCACGATCATAAAGCAAGGGCCGTGTGCTCTGAGCTACAGAACTCACACAAAAGGCAATAGCAAAATAGCAAATCAAACTACTATTTAAAAATAACTAAAAATTTTTCTTTTTAAACTACTTTCTTACAATTTTTTTTACCCTCACTGGTGAATTTTAAAAGGTTTCAATTTGTTTCATAAAAAAAAAAAAATACTCCACATTGTTGAGGCTCGAACTGACTACCTAGCGCATACTAAGGCGGTCGCTTTACGCTCTGAACTACAGAACTTACACAAAAATATTTTCTAAATAGCAATAAATCAAACTACTTTTTAAAAATAAATAAAAAAAATTTTATTTAAACTACTTTTTTACAATTTTTTTTTCATCCTCAGTGGTGAATTTGAAAAAAATTTGAATTTTTTTTTCATAAAAAAAACAAAAATTTCATTTACATTGTTGGGGCTCGAACTCACTACCTAGCGTATAATAAGGCGAACGAACGCTTTACGCTTTGAGCTACAGAACTCACAGGAAAATATGTTCTAAATGAGGCAATAAAATTACTTCAGTTGTGAATTTTTGAAATTTGAAAATGTCAATAAGCTTTTCAATTTTTTTTCGTTTGATTTAAAAACGAAACGCACAGACAAACAAATTAGATAATATTGTGTTGTCATCCAGTTCTGAGCTACATTTTAAGTTTCAAATCTCTAGCTCATCGGGAAGTTGGTCAAAAATCGATTCCAAGATTTGTACGGGACAGACAAATGAAGTGAAGCTAATAAAAACGTTTTAAAAAGACTTAGTTTTGTGGAAAATATTTTCAAAAAGCATAAAAAAAAATAATTTTTCCAACATTTTGCTTCATAAGCACCACAAAAATTTTCTAAATAAATTTTTTAAAAAATTTTAATTGTTGCACAGGTCTCCAGCAATAATTTGGCTTTTACAGAAAAGATATCAATTAGTCGACGAGTTATAGCCAAAAAACCATATAAACAATATGCTGAAAATCGGCATTTGATCGGCAACAAACGCCGCGATACGGGTCTTCTAATTTAGGCTCTATTTTGACCCCTCACTCTCAGAATCGACCTAACTTTTGCTTACCTGAATTTGTTCCACAGTGTTATACGAGAAATATTAAAAAAACGTTCAAATGTAAGTAATGTTCCAGAATATAAGTTAGTTTTCTTTAAGCTTGCTAATTTTTTTGTGCATTATAACTTTAATTTCATAAAATAAATGTCTTAATTGCATATATGCAATATCATGCATTTGAGACATTTCGAAGTTACATTGCAGATATGAGGTTATATTGCAGATGTGCAATTCCATGCACTTAACTATATTTAAAGCTAAAATCACAAATAAATTAATTTTAAAAATAAAATACTTGGGCCACGAAAACAGCCTCTGTCTTCGTCACCACGAGCAAAATGATCTTGGGCTTATGTAAATATTGTTATAAAAGAGTTTTACGGAAGGTACTTCTCATATGAAAGTTTTTTTATGATAATCATTATATCAACACTACCACTAATGATTCAACTAGCCAAAAGGGGTATTTATTGGATACAATCCGTCGGTACAGAGTTCCGAACTCAAAACTACCGAGTGTTCCCATATTAATGAAGATATCTCGAGGAGAATATGTAGCTTACCATGATGATGTTAACGTACATTTGATTTCATGGAGAGATAATAAAGTTGTTAATGTGATGTCAAACCATTGTGGTAAAAGTCCTGAGACCATAGCTGAACGATTTGATAAGAAGTTGTGTAAAAACTTATCCATTGAGTGTCCGAATATTGTTTCACAATACAATACATTTATGAGGGAAGTCAATTCGTTTCACTCATTTATTGGAAGCTACAAGATAAAAATACGCTATACGATAATATTAGTAAATGCATTGCTATTGTATAAGCGTGTTGAACAATAAAGCTCTAATGATGAAAACATAATATTTGTCAATTTTCGTTTTTAAGTGGTAGAAAGTCTTTACAAAATAGAAAAACTATCCACAAAAAGTGGAATACCTTCCGAATTATCAAAAAACCTTGCAAAAAATTACGAAACATTCGAGAAGTTTCCCACTATCTCGAATAGAAGTTCGGTTGGACCATTTTGATCTCTGGCCATAATGGGACAACAAGCGTTTAACATGTAAATTACCAGGGTGCTATGGATACACTCATGTTAGCTGCTCAAATAGTTTAGACAAAAGTATGTTTTAATAATATATCAAAATAGAATCAAAATAAAAATTGTTTTAAGCAATTTCGTAATGAATAATGTTTTATGTACTTATTTAATGAATTCTTATATAATGAGCTTCAAATTAAGAAACAAAATCCTTGTGTCCTTGCAAATCAGTGTTTTTTATTTTCCTTTGTTTAAAATTGTCAATTTAAATTGATTATATAAAAAACTGGGAAATATATCTTAGTTTAAGTTTTTAAAAGCATATATTTTCATTTCAAAAATGTGAAATACAAATTAATATTTAAACCATCATATACTAATTTTTATTGCTTGCCTGCATTGCATATATGCAATGTTGCGTAACTGCAATGCTTGCCTGCATGAAATTGCACATATGCAATGTTGCGTAACTTCGCTCCTATTCTTTGCAGAGTATCCAAATTTCGTTTATACATTCTCTAAACCTCTCCAATCACAAATAAAGACATAAAACATTTTTATACACAGGGAGAAAAAATCATGTAACGAAGGGTTAAATTAACCCTAATGGCCTAATCGTGGGGAAAATTAATGATCGAAATTACCCGGAAACGAGAACTGTTATAT
Source organism: Pherbina coryleti (assembly GCA_943735915.1). NCBI lineage: Eukaryota > Metazoa > Arthropoda > Insecta > Diptera > Sciomyzidae > Pherbina > Pherbina coryleti. Next base: position 10,505,071 of record OX030953.1, on the reverse strand, counting down.
TTTCATCGATTTTCGTTTAATTTCCTTCAAAGTTATCTTCATTCCAAGCAATATATGCACATGCACATATTCCAACGCCTTCTCCAATCTTGAAAAAACTTCCAATCTCTGCGAATTCTCCTTTATCGCCTCAAACGACTCAAAACGCTTTCCGCGAAATGGTAACTTTAGTCGTGGGAATTGGATAAAGTCACAGGGATCCATGTTGGGTGAATACAGAGCTTGCGGAATGGTATGAACGTTGTTTTTGGTCAAATAGCCAAATAAAAAAAAATCAAAGTTTTAATAAAAAGTTTGCATTTTATCCATAACAAAACTTGGGCCAGCAAAATGACTCATGAAACGGATGAACACACTCAGAAAAAAGTCGTTCGGAATATGATAAAAAAGGCATCATCACCAAGAGGCATCACCAAGAGAAAAATGGTATAAAGTTTGCTTCAGCAAATGCTTTTCTCTAATTGTGGTACCAAAAATTCCCTAAAAATGGTAAAAACTTCCATGAAAAAGAGAAATATAAGAAAAATATATCGTTCTTAGAGAAAAAACTTTTATTTTCAAGAAATTATTTGTTTTTATTGAAGAAAATATTTCGCGTAGTGAATTGTTTATTAATAATAGAGAAAACTTTTCATTTTCTAGAAATTTTTATCTATAAATGAGAATTTTTTAGTGGAGATAAATACTAGGCCTGTGCGAGTAGCTTCGAGTACGAGTCGATTCGAGTAGTGCAACTCGACTCGATTTTCGATTCGAATAACTCGGTGTTTCGATTAACTCGAAATTACGAGTTACTCGAGAAATTATCGAGTACTCGAGATGTTTTCAAGTAACTCGAGGTATTTTCGAGTAACTCGAGATATTTTCGAGTTATTCGTATAATTGCGAGTATTTTTTTACTCAGTGGTTGTTTTTTTTTTATTCCATGTTCTCAGCTTAGCTCAAACAGGGTTACCCCTTTTCTAATAATACATAAATATTAGTTTGTAATGATAGGTTGGGTCAAAGAAACTATTTTTCTCTAAAATTCTATTAAGTCAAGAAGTCAAAAGAATAAGAGAGAGAGAAAGAGAAATACAACTAGATTTGTGCATATAAATTTTCTCATAATTTTTTATTGCTGAACTGACCATTGAAATGAAGTTAAAAGCTACAAACTAAAGATTTTTATGTAAAAATAAAATGCATGATACCGGTTGTGGTATAAGAGATGATTATTTTTCATTCACAAATCAACAGCTGGAGAAAAAAGCCTTTCACTCTCGACTGATGTACACAGAATCGATAGATATCGTAATGTCATGAATGAAAGGTATGTCAATTTTGATTTTTCATTCTGTCACCGCAATATCGGTTATTCAGGAGGATCAACCCGGGGCTAATAACTGTAAAGTACCAATTCCTGGCCAATGAGTGAAATCCTAAATATATTTGTAAGATAAAGATCAGTGCTTTAAATGAAGCATGGCAACTCTGTTCAGAAAGATTTGAGCGGATGTTACGTTATTCAATTCAATGATTCGTTTTATAGTTAACTTCGCATCATACAGTGTGTCAAACATGCAGATACGAGAAGATAAATTAAATACGTGTATAAAAAATAGAGCTTTTTAATGAAAAGTTAATTATACTACGACGATTTCAACGTTAATACAATATAGAAAACTTGACCCAACATTTAAATGCTTTTCATATATCGTCGTTGCGCATACAAAAAAGGTTATGTGTTTTTGAACAATTTTTCAGGAGACGAAAAAAACATTTTTGTTTTTTAACAATTTCAATACTATTTTCACATAGCTGGCTAACTTTCACATTTGTTTACTTCTGAACCAATAAGAATATCAAGAAACCATTTAGTGAATAGATGGGGCATACATATGGCTATTAAATGGTAAAATAAAAAAAAAATCGAAATTTTTCACATAGCCTTTTTTGTATGCGCAACGACGATATGTATATTGCTTCGAAACACTTTGAAAGTTCATATAAAATATATATATATATATATAAACCGAGAGTGTATGAACCGAGAATGCTGTTTAAATTTTATAAATTTTAGTTATTTACATTTATTTTTTTATTTTTTACATTGATTTAAATTTTATTTATTTTATTAGAACTACTAGAACGTACACACAATAAATATATGCGATTATTTTTAAAACCATTCCACTGTGATCAGCTATGAGTATTCTAAACATTCAAACCCAATAGGAAATGGAACATATTCCCAAAATATAAAAAATCCATGCATTGGAACTCAAATAATATGAAATTATAATGCAAGCTACCATAACATAACAAAACATTTCTTTATTGTTATTATATTTGGTTTGATCCCCAAACCCGTGGCTGTGTTATTACCTCATTTTCTTTACATTTGGACAAAACAAGGCCTTTAACTAAAACAAAGCTTCAGTATATCACAACAAGGGTATTCAGTAAAATTTGTTAAGTCCTGTTAAGTTGCTAAATTGTTAAAGTTAGCAGCTGTTGGCGTGAACGCACATGCTAAGACATTTTACAATCAAATGCTAAACTGATATGCCAAAATCAGCATTTGGTTAATAAATAAATAAATAAGTGATTAAAAAGCTTAATTTAATAGAAGTTTTACTTTCTTACCTCCTTACTTTCTTAACCGAAATAGATTTATTTTGCAAAAATTTTTTGCTAATGTTACTTTGACAACTTTCAATGCAGCAAAAGATATGTGGTTTAAATTACTCGGGTAACCAGTACACAGAAACTAAAAATGAATACTTTTGATACATTTGATGAAATGTTTTATATCTCTATCAACTCCGCTACAAAATTTTTATTTTTTTATTAATAAAGTGCAGTTTTAGAGCTTGAAGCTGTAAATCAAAAATAATTTAGACCTTATTATAAGTCATTTCCAAAATGATTCATCACTTCACTCAATAAGCTTGACGTATCCGAATTAAGAAATAATATCTACTAAACAAAAATACGGTGCTGAGCTTGTTTACTTGCTAACAAGCAGCTAAGTCTTTTCCCATATAAAATTTTGACAAGACTTAACCAATTTGTTAAGTGCAGCAAATTAACAGGCCCTAACAAGTGTATTGAATACCCTTAACATAATGCTGGTTCAGATATATGTTGAAAAATCCATGCTGTTTTATTTTCTACTGGGTGTTTCCACTGATGAGTGAAAGCACTCACATACATTCATATTTCTGATCACACCACATACATATGTTTCCATGTCGATTGAGATCAGTGTTGTGACTGTAACGCTAAGAAATAAAATATGTTAGGCAATATTATTTCTTTGTCCCTAAGCCGGCTATATAACTAATTACTCAGTAGAAGTAATAACTTCCAGTAATGTTATTACTTTTTGGCTAATTATTTAATTACGATTATATACAAGATAAACTTAATTGGTTTTTTTCAACGTTTTTTTCTATATGTTAAAATTTAATTCAAAAGATAATAGTAATCTGTTACTAATTACCTTTAATTTCGAAATAATATAACATTATTACAGTTAGGAGTCGGTAAAATGTTATAAGTGATTTTAAATATTACTTTAAAAAAATGTCACAACACTGATTGAGATCAACAGCATTAACGGGAACTGAAAAAATATCAAAATACTCGAAAACCACCGAGTTACTCGAAAACCACCGAGTTACTCGAAAACCACCGAGTTACTCGAGTACCATCGAGTTACTCCAATAATCGAATTATTCGAGACGAGTTTCGATTCGAGTTACTCGACTCGAATTGTGCCGAGTTACTCGAAGATCGAACTACTCGCACAGGCCTAATAAATACTTATCATTATTAGAAGCTTGAAATATTTTCATTTCCGACAAGTGAAGAAATATTTCTTTGAATATGTGAAAATTTATTCTAATTGTAGGAAATTTTATTTGAAAAAGAGAAAATTCCTATTATCAAAAATAGAGATTTTTTTATGGAGAAAAGATATAGGTTTTTTCTCAGTGCACTTTAAAAAATATGCTGTGGATCTTAGGGTCAACAATATTATTGAACACCGCAAATATTGAATTTCTTAAATCATTACATGTTTATAGCATGAACACTTGGCAAATAAAGCAAATGGCACCCAATTCAATTCAAAACATTGTTTATCGTCTTTATAAAAAAAAAAAAACCCAATTATCGCAGTATCTGCAAATGTCTTCAATCTGTTTATCTTAACTGCATAAACATATTTTAGCTGCCATTGTTGTGAGCAAAAACAAATCTTATCTTATGGAGATATCAGAAAGTTAGCCAGCGAAAACCCAAAGTGTAAGGCTAAATTTCGAGAGAAGTTATGGTAAAGCAACACGAATAATAATAGCCTATTAACACAATCACCAGCTGTTAATACTTGATTGCTGTCAAATTTTGAGCAAGCTGCGTCATTTAGTTTGTGTTTCAGAGATATTAGGTTTGTTTCCGTACGCACACTGTGTAACTTGTGGGACACTATTTTCTGTTTCCGTACTTTCTGTGCTTAAAATGGGAGAAGAAGAACAAGCATAAAATCACTCTCTCGAGCACACAAAGTGCACAGAGAGTGCTAGAACTCGAGACTTCGAGTAAAGTAAGAACAAGCATCAAGAAGAATAAGCATCAATAAGAAGAAGCAAATGTCAAATTACATTTCATAATTGTTTATGTTTTGCGATAAATAAATGCACAAATTGTGTGCCTAAAAGGAAATTTAAGTACAACAAATAAATAGTCATAAATAAAAATTAAGTAATTGTTCAGTTTTGCATTAAAAATGGCTTTTAATAATTTGAGTGAAAGTGTTTTAAATTTTGTGCTGCCGTTTGCAGTCAAAATCAGCTGTTTTGTGCTTGAAACTTACTAGAAGCCATGGTAGAATTATAAGGTAGGGCCGAGTCGCTTAGTGCCCTCACGTGCAACGAAGAGTGGATAATAAAAAAATTGGCTAACTGTCAAAATGGCGAAGTTCGTAGAAACCTCAAATGAAATAAAAATATTATGTTTTCAAGTTGTAAATAGTGCGTGTTAGGTTGTTAAGTTTGTGTTAATTTGAGTGGAAATATTGTAAAAACATTGTAAATAAATCTATTAAATGCCGCGGAAGTGTTAAATTTGAAAAAAAGCTTGTACAAAATTTAACCTAAAATCAGCTGCGAAACATGAATATAAAGAAACTCGAGATTAACAGCTGATTTTGACAACTAGCCCCCTTTTTTCTGCTTTCTACTCCATTCGTCTCCGAGTCGGCCCTACCTTATAGTTCTACCATGCTAGAAGCTGTTTCCGTACTTTTGCAACTATTCTTACATTTCGTTTTTACTCTCTTGCACACATCTTACACAAATCTTACACAGTGTAAAGTACGGAAACAGACCTAATGAGATTGGAAACTTCGGCAAAAAAAGGATAGCTGTATCCCAGTGGGCAATTATATTAGGCCTTAACAAAAGAAGGCATGCTAAGACTACTACTATTGGCATCTTTATACCTCCTAATATCGCTGTACCAATGAGCACTTCTAGAAGCCCTTCCTATGGATGGGGCTCAAAAATTTTTTATTTCTGTGCAACGCAAAACATAAAAGAAGTGAAACATATCATAAAGTGTTAGCCCAAGGAGAGCACAGCGCTTTCCTATAAAAAACATAAATAAAAACAAAGCGAGAAAATTTTACTTTTTGTCACATGCGAGAATTGAACTCGGACCGCTGGCGTTATAGTCAAACGTTTTACCGCTCTGCTATTTCACCGTTTGATAATTTGTGAACAAAATGTATATAAAAGTATGAGGTCCACAACTATGATTTTTCCGCTGGGCATCTACAGCAATTTGATTAATTGGTATGTAGAGTAGATTCTTGAATGAAGGATTTAGCTCAATAGATAAGGCGTTGTTTTTGAAATCTTGAGGTCGCCGGTTCGACGCTCAGCGGTGACAAAGAAGTTTTTTCAGTCATATATATACACTATATATATTTCTCTCATTCTCTCTACTATCAAACATATCTTTCTTCCCTATCGTGTGACGAAATGAAGTAAAGTGACCTAAGAAAGTTGCACTTCAAAATAGAAATTGCAAAACAAAAAACAGTTTACTGCATTTTTTTTTTTTATTTTTAGTTAACTTGAGAGTGCTTTTATAAGCCCTCATTAAGAAGGTCTTTTAACATGCGTTCTCAAAAAAGAGTTTCTGGCAGGCCTCTATAGAGTCGCGAGAGAGGAAGGCCTAGAAAATTTGCTCGTTTCATATAAAAAAGTTAATGGGCTTGGATATGAGTGCGGAAGGTCTTCAAAACCCATATGAAGGCCTGCAAGTAGCGCTTCGAAGCCCTGCTTTTGCCTACTGGGATGCTAAAATGCAGTCAATATTAATGCAAATATTATAAATGTGTTAGTAAAATTTCATGACAAACTCACCCCTCTCCCTATATTCACCGCTCTCCGGGGAATTGGGCGCTGGTGAAAATGCAATTTTTTCAGCGAAACCACCACCATACATATAGGGGAAAAATAACTTACAATTTTAATTCAAACATTTTCATGCATATACAAATCAAAACAGAGTTTTTAAAATAAAAATAGAAAAGTTTTGAATTATATGTTCCTGTTAACGAAAGCACTTGTCAATAGAACAAGTTTTTTTATTTTAAATTCAATTTTTTTTCATCAAAAATATTTTTTTCTATTATAAAAGTAACTCCATTTATTAGACTGACAATACTCACATTTCTGTATTGACAAGATTTCTTTATCGACTTTTATTAACAACTAGTAAACCCGTATGGCGTTAAAATGCCAAAATGCGCTCTTCGTTTTATAATATCTTCGTTGTGAGGCTTAATAGCACATCTTTTCTGTCGTTAACTAAAATTTACCATAGCACATCTCCTGAGCGGGTTATAATGCAACGATACTAAATTTCTGTTGGATAAGCTGCTATCTTCACGACCTGACCTTCCGTGCGTAGAATTGGGCTTATCACCTAATACAGATGTCTTAAGAAGAGGTATAGGAAGTTCCTTCAAATAAGCTGGCGGCGATGCCAGTAAAGGCTCCTGGAATAGCGATTTTGCATGAACTTGCTATTTTGTGGCTAGTGTATCAATATAAAATATATTTGTACGTTTTTCGCTTCGCTCAACTGCTTTAATAATACAATAGTATGAAATTGGAAAATTTGAGAAAAAATTATCACATAGTTTTAGGCATTAAATAGAAAGCTGACTTTCTTCGTAGAAGATTGTTTTAGTTTTTCTTGTTTGAATACACAATTTTAAGAAAAAGTAAGACCTTATTTCACATCTTCAGAGCAAGACCTTTCTATTGATACCCTCTTTATATAAATCGCATTTACGGTATAGATTTGATGGTCATCACAAAAAAGCGCTTGCGTAATAATAATATAGATATTCTTGCTCAGCTTAAAACAATTTTCTTTTAAATTCGCAAGACTCTTTTGGGTGTAGTACACATTTTTGACAACTATGAGGTAAACTCACACACACAATGCGTGATTGCATAAAAAACTGAAAAACCATGGTGTAATTAACAAGGTGATCGTGAATTTTTAGCTTCTCTCAAAAAAATTTTACCCACCCTTGTCAAAAACAGCTGTTGGTAAATTCCAAGCAAAAGTTGCAAAACAATCTATTACAATTTGTTATTGAATGCAAGCGATTTGACACTTTTCCGCAGCTTGTCTCTTTTTTTCTTACTTTCTCAACATTTTTTGATAACCGTAGGGAAATTAGTAAACGTCACGTTCACCTTGTTAATTACACCATGTGAAGAACAAGCATTTGTATCTGTCAAAATCAACAGAATTCACAATAGAAACGAATCAGCACAAGTGAGTCTGAACGTTCAGGTCGCCCAAAAAATGTTGTTACGCCAGAAATCTTCGATCAAATCCATGAAATGATATTGGACGATAGGAGAATGAATGTGCGTGAGGTGACTGAATCTGTAGGCATCTCCACTCCGCTAGGACTTCATATTTAACATGAAAATATGGCTGATCAAACCTGAAAATATGGCTCAAACCTGAAAATATGGCTCGTCGTTAAAAGATTTGAGTCAAAGGAAGAGGTCCATCACTGAAAGAAACTCTTATTTTGAGGAACTTGATAAAACCTATTATTTGGAAGGAATAAACAAACATTGGAAAACGCTGGAGTAAATGTATCGATATGAAAGGAGACTATGTTGAGAAATAAAACACCGAATTTTTTGCAGCAAAAAGTCACTGACTTAGCAAATTGCCCGCGGGTGTACTTTTTCGATTTCAAGGGCAAAAAAATCTCTACCAAAAAGTGCTCAACGCGCCTAAAGAAGTTTTCACTGCAAAAATAAAATAAAATAAAATAAAATCTCAAAAATGACTAAAACTGGCATTTCTTATCCATTTTCTCTTTTTTTTTATATATAATTCTTACAACTCTTAATGAATTCTTGTCGTTACCATCGCATCATTCCATTTTAAAGATATATTTTTATTGATAATATCAGAACCTTTTATGTAAAAATAACTAATGAATTAACGATCGCAGCTTAAATTAGTCATCAAATCTACTCACGCCTCTCTCTCTTTTAGCGCTTGACAGAAATTGTGACTTTAGATTCGTTACCAGTAACTTGAAAAACATATTTTCTGGAATTTTTATAAGGATGTAAAATAACAGCCGACTTGACAGAAAAAAAAACACAGGTGCGTGGTTGGACATACCGTCGCTCGTATGACTAACTGACGTATCTGAAATTTCTTAATTGTTCAGGAGAGCAGTTTTTCTTTTTTGGTTTATGTGTTTTAACGTATAATATGTCAGATACGCTCAAAGCCATTTACGTTTTTTAGTCAAACTGTTTTATTTATAGTTTTAATTTCGCAAAAAATGTTAGTTACGTCGGTACGAGCGACGATACAAGAGAAGCGAAGCTTTTCCGCAGTTTCATAGATATGAAGGATAGCCAATACACAAACCTTTTAACAGATTATTGTGATCCGCTGAAACATAGCTTAAGCTAAGAGTTAATATTAAATCAGCTACGTTTCGTAACGAATACTTATGGTTCAATGGTTAGAGTATAGAACCATTAATCGATGGTAGTTGAGTTCAATTCCCACGATAAACAAAGAAATATTTTTAATTTTACATAGTCTTGATGTAATAGACGTAAGCAAAAAAGCAATAGCTATTCTAAAAAAAGTCGTAAAAAGCTTCGCTTCAATAGCGGTTAGGCTAGCGTTTGTTGGACACTTTTTCTTTCTTATTTTTCGAGTTTAATATTTTACTTTACACTTTGAGGTGTACACTAGCAGGTAAACTGGACATGAAAACTCTTAATTATACTATAGCTCCTAACTATAGGTCATCTTTTTACCCAATAATATTTGCTTACAGCTTTATCTCAGCGCTTTTAACAGGTTTTTTTTTAAATTAACATTTTTGGGATAGTGACGTTAGTGGTCATGACAAGCGGAACATGACACGAGTCCTTGGGTTGTATTATTGCTTTGGATTGTTTTCATTTTATCGATCTTCTTTTCTCTGCGTTTTGATCGAAAAATTCTTTCATAATAGAAAAGCTTCCATTCTATTTGTACCAGCATCACACTTGGCCTAGTAGTTTGGCTTTAATTCTTTCTATTTATCATGGTAGTGTTACTCACTGAAAGCATCCTAAAGTAATTTTCATTATATTTGTTTGTTTACTTTAGCATGGGGATGTTTAAGCTTTATTTCATTTTTTTGTTTATTTTTTATTTGCTGATTGTGTGTTTATCGGATTTCTTTAACGGGAATAGCAAAGCTATATCCCACGACTGGGTTGGGGTAGTTGCTGGTGAACTAATTGATTGTGTCGTTTTGGCTGACCGTCTATTCTTACTTACACCAAACCTATCCTCTTGAGTTTTTCTTTGTATTTGTAGATCGGGCGCACCACACATTATTCAGTTTTATAAGTGCGATTATTTGATTCAGTTCAGTGTGCGGATTTGCGTTAAAAAAATTTATGATAAACAATGTTTGGTTCCCAAAATGATGACGTTTTAAGTTAATTAGTGCCTTTTAAATAAAATAAAAACTAAAATTATTCGTCAAAATATTTTATTAAATATTTTTATTGAAAACAAAAACAAGTCTTTCAAGTGGCAACAAGCGCGGCAAAGTTTTGTTAACCTGGGTTGGTGGTATCACTGGCATGATCGGGACACCCAAATACTTGCTTAACTAAAATGGGAATACCTCTCAAAGCGCTTAAATCGCTGTATAAACATAATCAACGAAATAAAAGGAACTAAATAAAATATTACACAGAAGCTTCAATTTTAAAAAGGTAATTGTACACCGCGTAAGTGCAGAATACTTTTTCAATGTGAATATAGTTATAAATTTATGTAATTACTAGCTGATATAGCCGGTTTTACTCGGGTGAAAAAATGTAAAATCATGATATTTAGTCCTCGCTTTAATATTTTTAACATTTCGCGTGACACATGGTTTTTTAGTTACTCGGAGTGATACTTGGGGTCTTTCGTGTCCCGAAAAAAATTTCAGTACATCCGTATTACAACATAGATAAAAGTAGACTGTAGGTCACTGCAGTACCAAATTTTTTTCCGTTTGACTCCCAGCCTCATCTATGCACCCGTAAAAAAAAAACTACAGTCAAAATAAAAAAAAACATTTGGACACGAAAAACCCTATGTGCCACCCGAAGGGTTAAAAATCCAAATAATGAAAAAAGCTTCACTAAATTGATTATTAAATAACTTAAGAGCTCATATTAAAGCTGTATGTTTTTTCTAGCGGTTCAAAATAAGGCGTTACCGAGGGGCTGAGAAAATAGATTTCTAGCAATAAATTTTGATCTGAAAGAGATATTGGTACAATTTTTTTCACATAATTTATTATTAGAGCTTAACCAATCTAGTAAAGGAATAAAATCAAATTTTGATGGATTTTAGATTGTCCCAAATGAAACTTTTTTCCGAATTTCATAGTTGCTCAGCCTTTGTTTGAAAGTTTATGGCATCAAGTATTTTTGAGATTTTTTGGAACAGGTTTAGAGGTCGTGCTAGTCGGATTTTCCCTAAAAATCTGGTTTTTCGTAGAATTTTTGAATTTCAATCATAAGTTGGTCAATAACAGACATTTTTTAAGTTTTTGAGTTTTTTAATTTATTTGGATTTTTTGGTGTATTATATTTTATTTTTTCGTGAAATTTGCGAACATTTTTTAAAAAACTTTTAAAATTTCATCAAAATGAAAAAAAAAATTAATAGTTCACAGTTCACTTTGAACTATGGTAAAATTTTAAACAATTTAAAAAAGAAATTCTTGATTTAACTCTTGCCGTGCTGAAGTTATATCCTTTAAGGCTTTGTAACCGTTGATTGAGTCGTTAACCCGTTGGTTCGTGCATCGACTATGAAATTGCTAAAAATATGCAACGTGTAAACCTGCTCTTTCAAACAGCTGGAAGAAAGCATGTAAGGTGTATGCTCTAATAATCAGCTGGTAGAGGAATTAAAAAACAAACTTTGCAACAAAAATTTTTCTCCATCCCAATAAGCACAAAAACTGATTTTCTCTAATGTTAGAGAAAATCCAAGTTTATCGGTGAGATATCCAGTTTAATTTTTCAGCTTTTTTCCAATGATGGGGAAAATCTTAGTTTTCGGTCTGATATTCTGATGTTTTGTTTTTAATAATATTCTAAGTGAATAAGTGGAAAACATAAGTGGAGAAAAACTGAAAAAATTTTGGAAAAACAATGTTCTTAAATGGAGAATCACATTGGAATTCCAAACGATATCAACCTTGAGCATAAATGGAGATCTCACTGAGAAAATGTTGGATAACTCAAGTACTAAAATGGAGAAAAAAGGATGAAATCCAGTGGAGGGCAAGTAGATAAAATGTTAGAGAACTAACGTAACTTTTTCCTGGAGAATGCCTTGTTTCTCAGACTGAGATCAAATGGATATCTACACGCTGGAGATTGGAGAAAAATGCTGGAAATCTGTTTGAATTCCATTGGATACCAAGCAAAATGGCTTCTTGGGAAGCAACTGTTATGTTCAAATTAAAAATTTAAAACTAACAAAAACAAATGCGCGCATTAAATATCTCTTCAATAAGTTTTAATTTATTTTCTATTTACAAGACCATTTGCTTATTATTAATATTAATTTACATCGCTGCGTCGACTTCGTTTAAAAATATTGGCACATTTGTTCTACTTATTCAAGCAGAGAACAATGATTCACCGGCCACGAGCCAGCGGGTGTTATAAATCCCATAATACTAAGACACTTATAGCGCTGTGTGGAATATGAAATGTACACTTCATATATAATAAGCTATGCAATTTTCTTTTTTTTTTTAATTAAGCAGTTGAATGAAATATTTGTAAACAATGCTGGATTTAGAATCGAGAAGCCTCTAGGCACATTCAAATTTAACGTTTCAACAAGTAAAGTGTGTTTAAGCTAAGGGGCAACATTAATTAAAAAAAAACACGACCATTTTTTTATCAGTTGTGGTTTAAAACGATTTTTTCAAATTTGGTCCTTTAAATTAAAAAAAAAAATAAAAAAATGGAGGCTGTAGCTAAGAGACGACCGCTATTTAACGTGCCTACGTTAGTAAAACATTTTTAAATTTTTCGCGATATAATTAACAAAAATTGAATAAGTCGACAGTCCACTTAGTAAGTACCATTTATAAAAAGTTTAATATAGTCTATTATATTGATGTATGAAATAGCAGTTATTCTGGTATCAATATGTACCGCAGAAAATAAATAAAAAACACAAGCTGTTTTTCCAAAGACATGCCTCGTGAAATTTTCCACAAACGAGGAATGAGATAATTCTTGAAAATCCATTTTTTTCAAAAATCAGTTCGTTAGGAAAGAAACGTTAAGTTTATTCAGAAAGCACTCGTTTACCCTTACTTGTGGATAACTAATCACTTGGAACTAGATTACCCTGTTTTAATATATTCTAGCACTTGAAGCAGCATATATTTCGATGAATGTATAAATGTTTTCAAAACAACGGCACTAGAACCCAGTTTTGCTGAAAACAGTTGACGTAATAGGTCTGTTTCCGTACTTTACACTGTGTACGATTTGTGTAAAATGTGTGCTAGAGAGTAAAAATGAAATGTGAGAATTGTTGCAAAAGTACGGAAACAGCTTCTAGTAAGTTTCGAGCACAAAACAGCTGATTTTGACTGCAGACGACAGCACAAAATTTAAAACACTTTCACTCAAATTATTAAAAGCCATTTTCAATGCAAAACTGAACAATTACTTAATTTTTATTTATTACTATTTATTTATTGTACGTAAATTTCTTTTTAGGCACACAATTTGTGAATTTATTTATCGGAAAACATAAACAATTATGAAATGTAATTTGACATTTGATTCTTCTTATTGATGCTTATTCTTCTTGATGCTTGTTCTTACTTTACTCGAAGTCTCGAGTTCTAGCACTCTCTGTGCACTTTGTGTGCTCGAGAGAGCGACTTTATGCTTGTTCTTCTTCTCCCATTTTAAGCACAGAAAGTACGGAAACATGGTATAATAATACATGGTAGCATTGACAACTGCTTATTTTCTCTTCAACAGGAAAACATAAACTGTCAAACACAGCTGTTTGCGAAACGAAGCGAAAATTAAAGCAAGTGACAAAAACAAACATAAAAAACTAATAAGAATATTGTGCGTTTAAATAAACAAATCATAAAGAAATAAACATTTAAAATCATGAAAGTGATAAAGATCTTGTGTAATTTGTGCGAAAAGTTTTTCAGTCCGTGATGTTAAATTTTATTCAGTGCCTAATAACGAAACTCGTCGCCAGCGGTGGATTGATGCCTGTGGCTTGATGCTGGCAGAAAATTCGTTTGTTGTTTGTGTTTTCATTTATTAACAATGGCCGACCAGCGAACGCTCTCTTTTTGAGTATATTTTTTGACAGTAGATGATTTCCCAAGCAACTGTCAATGCTACCTTGTATTATTATACCATGGTACGGAAACAGAAAATAGCGTCCCACAAGTTACACAGTGTGCGTACGGAAACAGACCTATTGATTCTGACTCCAATTTTATTCATTAAAGTTCAATTTAAGATATCAATTCCGTCGCGGTAACGTTTATCTTGTTGCCGAAGAAATTCATCTTTTAGTAACTTTTACAACCTGTTGGTACTCTGTAACCAAGCATTATCGGTGAATATTGTTACCATCTCTTTAGGCGGTAATACCTGCGACACATTGGCATAGGAAACCTTGATTATCTTTTGTAGTTTAAAATATAACCATTGGGGATGACACACTGAATACTTTTCTTTACTAGTTTATAAAAAAAACGAGAAATATGTATAAGCGAATAACACTATAATCGTAAATTTCAGAGCGTTTGCTCGAGTGAGAGCGCTATAGTTCTCAACGAAAGTGTAGAAAGAGGAATGTCAAAATCAGCTGCGATAAACGAGTTTAACTGCGATTAACGAGTTTCGGAAACTAGTTTTGACTAAACGAATTTTGAACATAGTTTAGCAGATATTAAAACGAGAAAAAACACTTAAACGAGTTTAAATGGACCAATGTGTTGCAGGTATAACAAGCATAACAGCTGACATTTTTTTAGCTTGGTTTAAAACAGAGATAATGAGATGGGAAACTTCGTTTCTATTGTGAATTTTGTTGATTTTGACAGATAAAAATGCTTGTTGTTCAGTTTTTTATGCAATCACGTATTGTGTATGTGAGTTTACCTCATAGTTGTCAAAAATGGGCACTACACCCAAAAAAGTCATGCATATTTTAAAGAGAATTGTTTTAAGCTGAGCAAGAATATTTTTAACAAAAGTCGATAGAGAAATTTTGTCACTACAGAAATGTGAGTATTGTCAATCTTATTTATGGAGTTTCTTTTACAAAAGAAAGAAATATTTTTGATATGCATGAAAATGTTTGAATAAAAATTGTAATTGTAAGAATTGTAAAAAATTGCATTTTCACCAGCGCTCAATTTCCTTGGAGAGCGCATGATACAATTAAAAGGTAGGTTCATTTTAAAATGGCTGCTCAATTGTGAAATTTTGCAACCATGGTATAATAATACATGGTAGCATTGACAACTGCTTATTTTCTCTTCAACAGGAAAACATAAACTGTCAAACACAGCTTGTTGTGCAAATACATCAGCAGCTGCTGTGGTTGTTTTTTTTTTTCACTTCAAGGTTTTCAACATTGCTTGTGTTTTCAATGGCGGATTGCGAGCGCTCTCTTTTTGAGTATATTTTTTGACAGAATATGTTTTCCCAAGCAACTGTCAATGCTACCTTGTATTATTATACCATGTTTTGCAACAACAAAGCTGTAGAAGCCATAAACGTCAAACGACAAAAGCAACAACAACAACAAAGAAAAACTAAAAGCTATCAGCTGATTTTGACAACTAGCGCACCCTGCTCTCCAATATGAGCCTACCTTGTAATTGTATCATGGGAGAGCGGTGAATATAGGGAGAGGGTGAGTTTGTCCTGAAATTTTACTAACACATTTATAATATTTGCATTAGTATTGACAGCATTTTGGCATACAGCTCAGTGATGCCAACCCGAAGAGAGTAAATATCCACAAATGCGACATAAAAAATCCGTGTAAATCCGTGTAAATTCATATTATTTTTTTTTTAATTTAAAACTAGAACAGTTAAGAACCATTTTCTCCTATTTTTTTCAACCGATTTTGAAAATTTTTGTTTTAAATCAGTGAGAGTATGGAGAAGCAGTGCACCGAATATCTATGGTGGGCGCACATCCCATACGACCCGAATTTGCGATATCGAATAGTTTTAGAGTTATAGCTTACACAGCACTGGAAATTGGTATTCGACCTCAAATCACAAGTACCATTCCACTGGTTACATTTAATGGGTGTTTAAAGAGGGGCATGTCACTTTTCAGCTGCCCAAATTTTTGGTATAGCTTTCGAACTATTGGTCACAAATCAATGAATCTCGATAGGAACTTCCTATTTAGTCGTGTTATTCGACTGGAAAAATTTAACGAGCATTCGACGAGGGGGCGTGGCACCACCCATACAATTCAAAGTTCTTATATCGAATAGCTTTGGAAGTAAATGCCGTATAACAATGAAGCTCAATATGGAGTTTCAAATAGCCAAATTTTTAATATCGAATAGCGTTGAAAGTAAAAGTCACAGAACATGGAAACTCGGAATGGAGTTAATATTTTGTGATTTCCTGCTGGTCGTGCATATGGTGTGGTATGAGTTCGGTTAAGTTTGCACATGAGTGAAGAAAGAAAAAAAAAGGTTTCAATAAAAATACAAAAAAAAAAAATCAATTCTTAAATGGTCGAATTTCGACCAAAGGCGATACTAGTAAATAAATTACTCAATTAAAAACGTTTAAAGTTTTTTACAAATATTTTGTAATTTTTTTTTCAAAATTTGCATTTAACTTATAAAAAGTTAAAAAAAAACTAAATGTAAGAATAATTGAAAAAATAACATAAAACATATCTTTTATTTAGACTATTCGCTTTTTTTTTTAATCGTTATTCATCAACAATACAATAACATTGAAATACATTTCAAATACACTTTAAGTTTTTTTTAAGCTGTATACACTGCCCACTATTGAATTGATTCCCAGTAATGTATTACTTAGCTTCAATTAATTTTCTTTTGTATATTATACCAAGTTTAAATTTGAGAACAAGATCTCGAGGAACCAGTTTTGAACGTAATATTTTTTTAGGAAACTCTACAGAATTGATTCTCTTTGGAAATCATAACAAAAATAAAATCATATCTTTTAAGAAATACCTGTATAAAACTATGTTTTATGATCATACATTTGAATGGAAAATTTTGATAACTGTGAGTTACTTATTTGCATATCATAACAATTACATTTCTTGAAAGGTTTCTTTGCGTGTAATATTCCATCCAAAGTGGTTGTTTCTAATCGATTGCGAATTTTAGTTTTATTCAGATTGACTTGAGAAAAAATTCTTTTAACGGTTGCTGAAGAATGTAGTAGCAAAAATATGTGCAGTATTAGTGTTAAAACTAGTGGAAAATGTATGCTTCCATCCCCCTTTACAACTTTATTGACTTCTTGACAATATGCGGCCACCTCAAGGTTCTTTGACGGCCAATCTATGTTCCGTAAAGTTCTATATTCGATGTCAATCTCGTTGTAAAATTTTTCTGGTAAGACTGATGGAATATATTGAAGCAAGGGTGTTAATGTTTTATTATTAATAAAATTTTTTGGATCTACCATTCCCAAATGTTTTAAAAATTTCATGTTTTGAAATGGAAATCTTTTTTTATTTGAAATGAAGCCTCAACATAAAAATTCAAACAAAAATTTCGAACTTGCAGAATATCGTTAATATTGGGTGAACCTAGGTTTAAAATTTCCGCTTCACATTTTGAAGGTACACCTCATTGCAGTTTAAGTAATTGCATGAGTTACTTATATCAATATCTTCGACTTTGCTATTTAAATTATATCTGGTTTAATGTAAAATCCTAAAATTGTTTTATAAAAAGTGATAAAACTTTCATACAATAGGTGTATTCTTAAGGATTCGGTTTGTATTTCAAGTGTAATATTATAAAAATATGGTAGAACGAATTCTGAAAATAAAAAATATTACTTATTGTTAGTTCAGCAGTTGTCAAGTTGATCAGAAATTATTTTTGCCTTTGTGTTGCTTAACATTTTTACTCTGAAGAACATGTTTAGAGCTTTATATTGTGTGCAATTTTCAGGGCTGCACATTTTTATTAATTGCAAGTGTTGATATGCGCAAAGTTTTAACAAATTAAGTAAACGTATTTTTGAGTGTTGAATATATTTTTTTAACATTCAAATTAATTTTAACATGAAATTTCGCGAAAAATCTACGAAAATTCTGTGTGATATTCTTAAAAATCCGTAGATTTACCTTATTTTGCCGCTGTTGTCCGTTTATCTGTGCAAGGCTTAAAAATCCGTAGAAACCCGTAATTTCCGTGTAGTTGGCATCACTGATACAGCTATCTCTGTTTTGCCGAAGTTTCCAATCTCATTAGTGGGTTTCAGACAATACTACATGTCTATCGGACATGTAGTTCTGCAAAATAACGGCATTTTCTAGCCGAGCGTTCAGACATACTACATGTCAGATAGACATCATCCAACGGCCTCGGTAGTCTCGGTAGTCGAGTTGGTAGCGTGCTCGACATCCACCCCAGAGGTCCCGGGTTCGATTCCCGGCCAGGCCATGGTCCTTCGCTTTAAAACCTTTCTAAATTTTCTATCCTCATTTCTAATCAACTGAAATTAAAAATTCAATATTTACGACTTGAAGTTGTAGTTGATGGTAGAGAAGTTTGTGGATGAGATTGCCTTTATAACTTGAATTGACTGAGGTAAAGGCATAACACTTGCCTCTGATTCAAATTCACATGTTTCTTTGGCTTTCCACCACACTTAGAACATCCTACATATGTTTCACTTGATTGCTCTTTCCTTCCCACTAATCTATCACCCCATTTCGAACCAAGGCAGACTTGACTGAATAGGTATTCCACCTGAAATCCTTGGTTCAAATCTAAAAAAAAAAAATTTCTTGCTGCTCTAATTATTGATGAAGTATTGAAGAAAGAGGAGGAGATGAAAAAACTAAAAAAAGCAAAAAAAGAGGATTTTGGTTAAGGAGTGGAGAAAAGAAAAGCTAATTTATTCAAATACGTTTTTTTTTTGCTTTGTGTAGCTGTTCACTCCTCGACGATTTTTGCAAAATGAAAAATGCAACGAGTCCGATGAACGTGTGTTCAAACAATACTACATGTCGGATGGACCGGCAGAAAAATCAAAATCATTTGATTTTCGTACTACATGTCCGATGGACATGTAGTTTTAGCTTTCACACATCGGACATGTCATCGGACACGCAATGTCCATCGGACTTGTAGTATTGTCTGAAACCCCCTATTATCTCTGGTTTAAAAGAAGTGCTCGTATTTTGAGAAATTAATTTACTGTTAAAATCCTTAAATCGAAATCGGAGCAAATAAAAAAAAACTATGTCAAATTCACTGTTGCTGCTTCTTCAGCACTTTCAATGAATAACAATTCACGTGTAAAAAATACCTTTTTGATTTATTTTATTTTAATTGATTTTATTTCAAATAGTCAAGATATAAGTGTTTCTTCGTTTTGTGCCAACCGGAACTTAAAATTTTATCGTTTTAGCGTTAGTTTTCTTCTTTTCCATTTTATCCTTTTGTTCCCCTGGCAAGTGAAGTTGGCTGCAATTGCCAGGGAGGAATATAAGTTGGCTCAGGGATTTTAAAGTAAATGTGTGCTGCTTACACGGAGAAATGTTTATATATATAAATGAAATAAAGGTAACACGTCAGCTGCGCCGGCGTAGTGCGTGCATATATCCTGCTAAGAAAAACAAATATGTGAAAAGTTAAGAAAATGCAATTAATGCTATGTACTTACTTCTCATTCACCACACTTTAAGAGCTTTTAAAGTTCACCAAAAGAGCTTAATTTTATTAAGGTGAGCTTACGACGTTTGACAGCGTTACCGAGTGCACAGAATATCGATTTCTAAGATCGGTAACGAGTTTCGGTAACAATATTACTATTACCGATAACGCACAGAATCGAACTGTTCATTAGAATGAAAAAATTAACTGGCTGCATTGCGGACTCACCCGTGCATTTTGGCGTGTAAGCTTATCTTTATCCTTATTCTCATTCCTATCCTTTTCCTTGCTCTCAAACTTGTCGCCATCCTTTTTCTTATTATTATATTTTCCCTAATAATTGTCTTACTTTATGTCCAAACTGTGGTTTAATCCATGCTCAATAAATCGTCACACTTATTTTCGTCATAGTTCTTTTCCAAATCCTTGTCTTTTTATTTTTGTCAATTATTTTTGTTTTCTTTTTATTTTTGCTTTTGCATTTGGTGCGTTAGGGTTACTTTGTGGTTCCTTAAGAGACGTCATGACACCATTAATTTTATTTTATTTTTATCATGTGACCGAAAACCTCCACTGTTCTGTCGATCCATAAAATTTATCGCGGAAAAGGTCGCGTAGTTATAGTTTCATGCAACGTTTTTTCCATGCATCCGGAGTCATTTTTTTTTTTTAAATTTCATTAGAAGGTCAAAGAAAATTTTTTTGGCATTTTAAAATAATTTTTTTCGGAGCACTTCTACGTAGCGAGTATTAATTCCATGCAACATTATTGCATGTGGCGCCCGTGCCGTAGTTGGTAAAAGTGCGTGTCCTCTATGTCAACGAACCTGGAGACCCGGGTTCGAACCCCAGCAGCGACAGAAAATTATTTGAATTAAAATGATTTTTCTGTACGGCCGTCACCTCTCTGCAGACAATGTCAAACCTCAGAGAGTAATCAAAATGCCATGTAAAGCTTCTTGAGAACAACAACATTCCGTTCATCGCCGTTCGGAGTCGGCGTTAAACCTATAGGTCAGGTTCTCGGTCAATTGTGTACAAACTTAATAACAAGCACAACACAATTGATCATGAGAAGCTAGGTCAAAGTCCTTTCAAGGGCTGAAATGGCCAGTTATTTATTTATAATATTGCATTTTTGTTGCGTAAGTTGATCCCTTCTCCACCTGACGATGTCATTATTTTTTTGTCTTTTTTTTTTCCACCCGAAATTTTTCGGCATCTTGGTGGTTTTATAACAAACGTACGTAAAATCAGGTGATTGTAAATAATTAACAAATTAACAAAAGGTATGTTCACGATCTTATTCTTACTGTTGTAAATTTTTAACTTTACCACAAATACACCACATTGTAAATGCCCCTATTGAGTAGCAATTTCATGCAACCCCGATGCGTTTTTGGAAAAATGCTTTCTCCAAATTTTTTGGAAGCCGGAAAAAGTTAAAAAGTAACATTATTCCGATTACATAGTAAGGCTTTTTGTAAGACTTTCTATTAAAATTTAATTTGTTTTGATTTTAATAAAGTTCGAATTTAAAGTTGCATTCATTTCTACAGATGACACGCTACAAGCAAGCCGAGTTTCCCGAGGATGACAGCAGCTCGTTGGGCGGCATTCACCTAAATGAGGCGGGCGGTAGCACCAGCATGCAAATACGCTACCATACGGCTCGGGTATATTTTATTGTACTAAAGATGCCGTAAGTTTTTGACCACGTTTAGCTTCTCATCAATATAGGCGACCTCTTCCTGGCGTTCGCGCAAAAAACTGGAAAAATGGCTCTTATTGGCAAGCACACTGATGGCACTCATAATTGTTATACTGTTGATCGTGTTATTCGCCAGGGACGGAGAAGGAACAACGCGTATTTTGCATGTGCAGCCACACTCGAAAGGTAAGCCGCACGCACCAGCAGCAAAATGAATAATAATAGGGAACTAAAGTGTGGTCCAAATACAGGTATATTTTTGAAAATCATATCCTGCGATTTGACACCGTTAGAATTTTTTTGGGAGTGGCGTTAAAGATTCATGCTTTGCATATAATCCAGAAACGATCCAAGCCCTTAAAGTGAATATCGTCCGAGCCATTCGTGAGATAGAGTCAGTACCGTCAACTAGGTCATGGAATATTTGGTTGATAGGATGCGAAGCCAGCCGAGGCTGCCACAGGAATGTGTTTATAAGTATTGACATTGTTCGCTATTTCTTACAAAGCCAATATTCACTAAAAGAAATTGAGTTTTATTAACTTAATTTTTAAAAAGATACTTGTATTTGGACCACCCTGTACAGAAAAGTTGGTGCTGGTAGTTTAATTTGAGTTCCATAATCTCCTGCTCAACTTCTCAAAACTAGCTTCCAATTAATGTAAAAAATTCCAAAAGATATTAATCGTTCCTCGGAAGAGTAATCGCCATTAACAGAGGACAATCAATTTTCCTTTTTCTCTACCTTTATCGACTAGTGGAAGAAGTTCCGTGCTTGAATGAACACTGTATTTTCGCGGCTAGTGAGATCCTTAAATCAATAGACAAAAATGTAAATCCTTGTGATGACTTTTATGGTTATGCCTGCAATCAATGGATAAGAAACAATCCAATACCCGAGGGCAAATCCTCATGGGGCACTTTTAGCAAGCTAGAGCAAATGAATCAGCTGATCATCAAGAATATTTTAGAGAAACCTGATAAGTTTTTCACCTCAGAAGCTGAAAAGAAGGCTAAGGTTTACTATGAGTCCTGTTTGGATAAGGACGAGCATATGGAGCGTCTGGGTGCTAAGCCGATGGTAGATCTCCTTCGGCAGCTAGGCGGGTGGAATGTGACGCATAGCGGATTCAATATAGAAAAATGGAGCTTAGGGAATACACTTAAAATTTTACATAATAGGTATTTAATTGTATTCATATTCTCTCCATCGAAATCATTACAAGTCTCCTTCTGGCAAACAGGTACAATTTTAACTGTCTTTTTGGTTGGGCCATTGGTGAGGATGACAAGAACTCTTCTCGGCACGTTATTCAAATTGATCAGGGTGGCCTTACATTGCCAACACCTGACTATTACAATAATAAAACGGCAGTGCACCGCAAAGTACTCGATGCCTACATCGATTATATGACCAAGACTTGTGTTCTTCTTGGCGCCAATGAGACGGATGCACGCATTCAAATGCAGAATATCATAGCATTCGAATCACAATTGGCGAACATATCAACGCCTCTGGAGGAGCGTCGGAACGAAGAGGCCATGTATCACCCAATGAAGCTGTCGGAACTTGAGCGCATAGCACCGTTTCTTAATTGGACGCAACACTTTGACGATGCAATGCAGCAAGTCAATCGTAGGGTTACGCCTAAAGAAGTCGTGGTAGTCTACGCTCCAGACTTCCTGAAGAATCTTTCCAAGATAATTTTTGACTTAGTGCATACCGAAGAAGGTCGCATGTAAGATTCAATGGCATTGGTAAAATCCACTTTTATTATCTTTATTTGTTGCTCTCTTTCAGAACACTTAACAACTATTTAATCTGGCAAGCGGTAAGAACACTTACTTCCTGCCTGTCAAAGCCATTTCGTGATGCTTACAAAGGTGTGCGAAAAGCACTTATGGGCTCCGATGGTGGCGAGGAAATTTGGCGTTACTGTGTCGCTGACACGAATAACGTGATTGGATTCGCAGTAGGTGCCATCTTTGTTAGACAAGCCTTTCACGGTGAATCGAAGCCCAAGGCGCAACAGATGATCAATGAGGTACGTGACGCTTTTAAACAGAATCTACGCAACCTCACATGGATGGATCGACGAACGCGTCGGCTGGCAGAAGATAAAGCTGATGCCATCTCGGATATGATTGGGTTTCCAGACTATATACTTGATGACACAGCTTTAGATCGCAAATACGCAGCTCTGAACATTACTCCAAACGCCTATTTTGAAAACAACCTGCAAGTTTCCATTTATAATTTGCGCAGCAACCTCGAGAAACTCGATCAGCCTGTAAATAAGACACATTGGGGCATGACACCGCAAATGGTAAATGCCTACTACACGCCCACCAAAAATCAGATAGTTTTTCCTGCTGGCATTTTGCAGACGCCTTTCTACGACATTAACAATCCCAAGAGCCTCAACTTCGGTGCCATGGGTGTTGTCATGGGCCATGAGCTGACACACGCTTTTGATGACCAAGGTCGTGAATACGACAAGAATGGTAACATAAATGGTTGGTGGGAAAATAAAAGCATCGAACGTTTCAACGAAAAGACGGACTGCATTGCAAAGCAATACACCGCCTACAAAGTTAACGGAAGAACGCTCAATGGAAAGCAGACTTTAGGTAGGATTGGGGTTCCAAAACAGTCAGACTATCAACTCGATAGCATATTCTTTCTACTTACAGGAGAAAATATTGCAGACAATGGAGGATTGAAAGCGGCTTATCATGCTTTTCTTCGATCTAAGCCCAAAAATGAAGTAGATCTTTTAAAATTGCCCGGGCTTAATCTGACGCATCGCCAATTGTTTTTTGTGTCTTTTGCACAGGTATGTTTAGTGGCTTTTAAGCGTATAATTGTTAAAAGAAATGTTTTCATTAATAACGCATCGCTCAATAAGTTCGTACGATGACATATAGTAGGATGACATATAGCCACCACTATTGAGTAGCTCATATGCTGTTTAAAAAATAGTCACATTAGAATAACATTTTGTTTACAAGTTGTTATGGTTTAAGCAAAATTTGGTCATAGCTTGACTCAACCATGAAAGAGTATAGGTGGATTTAAGTCAAAGAAGAATTTGCACTCATATTAACTCACACTCGTTCACGCATGGTACTCATAGCAAATGAGTGAAAAAGAATATTCCAACCAACCAAATAAGCTTAAATTAAGCTTTAAATAAGCTTAGAAATATCAAGCTTAGAAAAAGCTCGAGATTACTATTGAGAAGTGCTGATAAGTAATTGTAAAATAAACGAATCTGATCCCTTGGAATAATACTGAGAATATGTATTTAAAAAAGCTTTATCAAAGTCTTTTTCTTCAATTAGAAACAAGAAGTTAAAAAAGCTTTTTACAAGTATTTTTTTACAATTGGAAACAATCGGTTTTTTGTGCAGTGCTTTTTTTGAAGTGAAAACTTCTTTAGGCGCGTTGATCACTTTTAGTAGAAGGTGAAACAATAGATTCGCATAATGATCACGCTGTTAGCAACATCATGTTGCTAACAGCATTAATGTTGCTAACAGCAAGAACTACTTTGTTTCTAAATGTTTTGTTTTTGTTGATTTTTTAAAAATATTTTAATAAAATTAAATATTTTCGATCGTCGCGATTTCGATTTTAATTTAATCATTTCATTATACTCTAAGTTATGGGTTTAAATATAAAAATCAAAGCAAAACCTATTCAATACATTGAACTTAAGGTGCATTATTTTCGTCATTAATCATTTGGTTTGAATAACCACTGCCTATGGTTTTTTTTCTTCGTTTCATATAGAACATTTTTATTCGATAAATAGCTTGAATAACACTGTGCATAAGAACACCATTCTTTTTTTCTCTACAGGTATGGTGTTCCAGTACCACCGATGAAACCAGCATTCTGCAAATGGAGAAAGATGCACATTCACCGTCGCAGTTTCGCGTCATCGGCACTCTCTCCAACATGGAGGAATTTTCGGATGTCTTCGGGTGTCCTGCTGGTGCAAAAATGAATCCGATCAAGAAATGCGTCGTTTGGTAAAAGCCACTATGTGTTTGACAATACAAGGCGCTGTGTACAAAATCGGCTCCGTGCCGTTTCCTAGCGTACAAAGCGCACAACAAGCAGTCAGTTTGACTAGCATTTTGGTGCGATGCAAAAGAAATGCTCTTTATTGTTTAATTGGCCTAATTAAGTGTCACGTGTAAATGTCTGTATATATGTATGATGAATATGTATGTATAAATTACAAACTCTAAACTATCCAAAATTTATATGCGTTCAAACAACACTAAACAAGATTTTCAAACTTAAGGCCGACTTTAAAGTTGCACTGTGATTAGATGAGCTAAATGTATCCTAGCTTGTGTGAACGCTTACTGTTCGAAGTAAAAGCTGCATCTGCAGCTTTGAAATATCTTGAAAAATTTAAATAAATTTTCACGTAATCAACAGCAAAATTGGTCAACTTGAAACCACGGCAAGCTCCACTCAGCTAAGCGGCCCTAAATCTGCGGCCTTATTTTTACTTAGAGCTTTAATATCTCAATATGAATGAAACTTTTTAAACCGAATAAATATGTTTATATTAATTTGGGATAATAAAGCTCAAGCGCATATGATAGGCACAATTCAGAAATTAAACCCAAAAATCTTAGTTTTCAATCCGAAAGAGTTCCTGGAAAACAGCGAGATTTTTAAAGTTTCACAAAAGCTCAATAGCATTTATAAGCTTATTAAATTTTATATAATGAAAACTTCTCGAAAACAGATCAGATTAAAAATGTTTAAAACTTCTAATTTTGTGTAGATTTGCTCAAGAAAATAGCTCTTAGTGCTCGATTTCGAATTGAATTTTCAAAAATGAAGCTTAAGTGTGCTTAATGTTAAGTGTTTAATATTATGTCATAACATAATATTTTGAAAATAAACAAAAGAATATTTTCAAATGTTTTTTTGGTATTTTTTTTTTTTTGTAAATTTATATAGTTAGTTTAAAGTATTTTGAAAACTGCACTGAAATTCAGTGAAGCATTTAGAAGGATCCAGGAGGAAAAGCTATTAGCAAGCTATATAATCCTCTAAATCTAAAATTCTTATGTTCTTCATAATTGATGTGAATAAATGTAATAAAAACTGTTTGAACAAACTTCAAGGGCACAACCTCGTGTAGTATAGATTTTAAATTTTGAAATATAACAAAATTTTTCCCAAAAAAGAGACTCAGCTTTTCCCTAACAAAAAACAACCAAAGAGAAAAAGCAATAAATTTAAATACAGCTTGAACCAATTTACGCCGCAGCGGGCTTGTCCGGACAAATGCAAAGAAAGTAAGTTGCCGTAAATAAAATTTCAAGAAATTTTAATTTATTTCAAATATTTTTTGCCGAAATTCCAAAATAGTAGCCCCATAAAGGATATAAAACTCTGATCGTTTATTTTTAAGCGGGACAAACGCACGATTGGCAGTTGATTGACATTTGCCCTCAGACAATTATAGTTTTTAATGATTTGAGGGGTATTTTTTTTTGGAAATTTATTGCCCACTCGCATACCACCAAATTAACTACAAATAGACTCTACTTTCGAAAAAAAAGAGCTAAACTCCATATCACCCTTTTGAAAGGTCAATGAACAAGATAGGTTTAGTTCACCTTGGGTTAGATATAAGAAGTATCGAATATTGAACAGATACTTAAAATATAGTTTAAAATTCCACAAACTTACCCTTATTTGAGAAGACCAACCCATTTTTTGTGAATACTTCTAAATGCGGCACTTGAAGGAATAGGCCATTTTACCTATTAGCGGGATCTTGCTTTTTTACATATTATGGTCGTGCAAGTCCGCTTCGGTGTAAATAGATTAAAAAAAGAATAAAAAATCAAAAATAATCCAAAAATGGTCCAACAAAGAATGAGACTTACAATTACATATGTACTGTAGACAAGAAAAACCCAACTCATTGGGTTTTTTAATTAGAAAAAAAAAGAATAACATTTGCCCAAAACTTTGAAATTTACAATATAAATTAATATTGGTCTAAAGAAACAAAAAATATTGAAAGAGGTCTCCACTAATAATAAAATAAAATTTCTTCCAAATGGTCCATTATGAGCGAACATTTTTTTTAAATTTATTATTTTTGTGATAAGATAATTCATAAAAAAACATATAAATGAAATGGAAACTATTTTTTTAATTTTAAATACCTAAAAAAAATACATGAAATATTGTTAACATAAGAAATCATATCAAATGTCCTTACAATATGGCGCAAGAACATTTTTAAAAGCGCCTGGAAATTTTAAATATGTATCCATGTAATCAATTATAAAAAAGCAAAAAGAAAAACTACTTAAAAACCTCCAGGAAATTACATAAACCATTTTATATGACCGTCTTCATCTTGACTCAAGGTGTAAGCATTAAACAATTTGATAAAAACAAAAAAATTTTAATAGTTATTTTTAAATTATTTTTTAAGTTTTTTTGAATGAATTGAATAAGATTGTAATAAAAAAAGCCTTATTGGCACCAGTATAAAAAACTATTTAAAACAAAATTACCAATATGGTGGATAGATAATTCTATATAAACATCAAAGAAACCTTAACATTGAGAAAAATAAATGTTGTTTAAACCAATTTTTGGATTTCAATTAATCCAACATGATCCACATGATTGATCTAAAGATGAAAGTTGAGTAACACGAGAAAATATGCGTTTTTTCCGTACTTTCCAAGACAACAATATCACATATCTAACAAAGATATATCATAAAGATAAGATAAAAGACATATCAACATATCAAAGAAATATTAATTAATAGACGAGATGCTATATTTCTATTCCACGCAGTACGCATGAGAGAAAAAAAGTTCAAATCTTCTGTGGGTAAAAAATACCGGAAAATTTTAATTTAAATTTTTAAGAGATTTCTAAAGGGACAAGTTCTTTTTTTTATTTTTAACTGGCGTGTCAAATTACACGTCCTTTTATAATGGAATTTTTTTAATTTGAATTTTTCGTTTTATTTTCTAATGTCTGAAAGTATGCAACAACGCAGTTCCAGTAAATTTTGTATGCGGAATGAAATTTCTGCTGCCGAAACGTTGAAAATGTTGCAGAAGGCCTTCGGTGAGCAAACTCTATCGAAAATAAGAGTTGATGACTGGTACAAAATGTTCAAAGAGGGTCGAGAAAGCGTTGAAGACTAGGCACGGCCAGGACAACCATCAACATTAACTGATGAGCTCAACACGTTAACAAAATCAAAGAATTGGTGCTCCAAAATCGTCGATTGATTGTTCGAGACCTTACTGACCTTGTTGGAATATCGGAACGATCAGTGAAAACCATTTTGAGTGACCATTTGGGCCTCAGAAAAGTGAAATCTCGATTGGTGCCAAAAACGTACTCATAATTCGTGAACATTTCGCCAAAAACTCGACCCATATCGTTCCGTAACCAACGTATTCGCCTGACTTAGCGCCATGTGACTTTTGGTTATTCGCTAAACTCAAGAGACAGCTCCGTGGACACCATTTTGAATCGATAAAAGAAATGGAAACCGAAAAGTAGCAGGAATTGAAGGTTATTTACAAAAGGACGTGTATCTCAAACACTAATGAATATTTTGACGTGTAATTTGGCCCGTTCAACTCTGAAACTTATGCAATAGATCAGTGTTAAACAGCTTTGCCCCAAAATACATTCACAAAAGCAAAAGCACGAATATATCTCACATACAGCACGACGAAAGCTTCAGTATGAAATTCTCCGTCGAGCAGTCAATATCTATGCTGCTCGTCTGCTTATGCGCTGAGTTTTATCAGATTGTCTTCTTACACTGAATAAAATTTTATTTTATTTAATTTATGTAAAATTTTATTTTCACTAGTTTACACATAATTTTCTAATCAAGTACATTATTTAATTTCTCAATACTTTACTTTATTTTAACACATATGTTTGTCTTTGTAATAATTTTCTTTTATTTATTCATCTATCATTTTTAATTGAAATAAGTAATTAAAAGAAATCAGAAGACTACATTTATCTCATTAAATTTATACTTGTCTTTACCTAGTCGTTTCCATTCTCTTCATTTATTTTTTCTTAGCCCGTATCTTTTTTTATGTACTTTTTCTTACTTTTATCAATTTCTCTTTTCTTAGCTATTATTATTATTAGATTTTCTAGGTTTGGCTTTACCTTAATTTCGCTTTTACCGTATTAACCTTTGTAAATTCCATAAATAAACTTGAAATATAAACTGTGTGCAATAGCAAGTCAATTTGTTTGTCTTTTTTCAAAATAACACGCAATTTTCTTTCAGTGAAAGCTTAAAAGCTCGCTAGTGTTAGAGCAAATTGAGAATGTATTTGTGGGGCAAAGCTGTTTAACACTGCAATAGATAGATGTGCTCAACGCCGTAGATATGGGGACGACTCTGGGGGTTCAAACCCCCCTTAGCAATCCAGAATATTTGACTATATTAAATAAAAACGCAAATATTCCAAAATATTTAATTTTGCCATATTATGTGTGAAGATAAATTGCAAATTGGGTATTTTTGACTGCTTATTTTTGTTAGCAGATATTAAGTTAAATATAATATAATATATAATTTTATTTTGCTTCAGTAACCCCCTCCCCCTTATGAAGTACCTATCTACTGCGTTGGATGTGCTATAGATATGTGATTTACATATGTGAAATGCGAATGGACATAAATATGACTAGACATTGTCATAGGACGAAATTTATGGCGATGTTGGACATCAGGGCGTGGCATTTCTCATATAACTTTGAACCTTAAAATGCGATTACTTTCCAAACATGCATTTAAAATCCTCAGAGGGTACATTATGCAGAACACAGGCACTGAAAAATAAAAGAAATGGCATTAGAAACATACAACGCTATTATAACTCCGAAAATTACGATGCAAAACCATTCCACTTACAAAAGTTCAACACCTAAAATTAGGAACGGGACTAAATATTATTAACTCCTGCTAAGTATATAATTAATATTAGCACCGTTAACTCAACAACATAACTTTTTATCTGTTTATAATTTTCAACTAATTTGAAGACCTTAATTGCGTTCACCTATGACTTTCCCCGAAAGCAGCAGATGATTAAAGCTATATTTCAATTGATGCTCATGACTCTCTGTGAAATTTTCCGTGTTTGACAGGCTTTTGACCAACAGCGGCTCTTATTATCTCTGTGTTATTTTTATTTAAGAAATGGTTAAAAAACACGGTCAGACTTTAAATGGAAATTTGGTATTAAATATTTTTTTTTATTCTTGTTCAACGATCACAACGAATTCAAAATTAAAAAAAAAAAAAAAATCCTAGCATGGAATATGATCGGGTATGGGCACCACTACATTTAAAGCCCCTGTGTTGTTTCTGTGTTTGTCTTGTGTCTTGGATTTGTTGTTGGGTTTTGTTTTGCTACATAAGCCTTTGCTCTCAACGCTCTCAGAGCGCTCTCTGCCCATAGCTGATTATGATTCAAAAAGACGATTACATTCAAAAGTAATTTTGGGCTTAATAACCTCAAAAACCCAGCAACAGAGTTCTTGAAAACCACCCAATGACGAGCAGACCAATATCACTTCTGACAATATCACATGACATTTTTAAAAACAGCTAGCCGAAGACGTACCGCACCCTTCGCTTACACAGAAAAAATGAAAAATGTTTTTTAGAAAAAAATTACCTTGAAAATATAACTGAATTCTATTTATCAGCAAAAAAAAAAAAAAAATATCGTTTGTCATGCTGATAAAGTTTTTTTATCATCGTAAAGACATGTCGACACAAATCACTTTTATTTTTAATCTTTAGATTTCTAAAATAAATTTATTGATACAGTTCACTTACTTATATAATCAATAATAAATAACTTTACGTGTATTGCATTGGAAATAACTGTAGATTACTTTATATAGCTAGTCACTTCAACTCGGTGAAATCCGTTATCTTTGAGTACTAACCAAGTTTTAAATGTCTTCATTTCCAATGAACTCGTGAGTCATATATGCACATATTACCTACATATATTACGTAATATGAACCCACGTGACATTTAATGATAATCTAACGGCATTTACACTTATTCGAGTATCGAATTAATTTATAGCAACGTTAACTTTCTTCACTCGTGGCTCTTCGCGCGGCTATACCAAGATGTATTGTTAGTGTTTTAGAAAGTAGAATAGAAGAATCTCACTGTTTGCGATTGTCACATGTGACGAGCCCCCTACTCTACTGACCATGGAGCACTAAGAAACGGTAAGCATGCTAATTATCCTCCAGCATTTATCCTGTGTGCAAAGAAACACGATATTCACGTTCAAGCGCAAGCGTAGAACCGTTTAACTTCAAGTTAACTTCCAATAACTGTTAAAAGCTTCGATATAGTTGGCAGGTCTTCCGCATTATTCCATTTAAAGAAAGTTAGCGTGTTATATTCGAATTCCATTGTTATTGTGTGTGGAGTGTTTAAATTTTATATGATCGTAGCACAAAACCACCTTTTCTCCAATTTAATATCTTTAAGTAAAACAGTTCCTCGAATTTCTAAACACTTTATGGCTATGTAAACTTCATTATCCGCAATAAACACAGAAATATAACACATGTACATAAATATTACAAATTAACTATGATATGTTGATCGATGAATTGGCAGGTAAGCGACTCCACTGTTCGATGTTCAATAACCGAATAATGACATATTCTTAACTGATATCATTTATATATAAGTACCGAGCGTGTTATCTTGTGTCGTAACAATATAGAATGCTGATTGTTGTAGCTTTTGTTGTTGTTATTGTTGTTCTTATATTGTTAAAAATAAGGATTTTCAAATACAGTTACGTGGATTTGGATTGGCTCCGATAAAAGTGAGTAAGCAGCCTTCAAGCACCTATGTTTCATAAAACAGCGGACGGTGCGCGTCCAAGCAACGAGTGATTCAAGTCCCAATGTGTGTATACGTTTTTCCAGCAGGTTAAAACATTGAATATAGTTAGCAACTTACGTTATCTTCCTATCGATACTCTTATAGTTATTGTTTTTGGAGTTTTTCAAAATAAAGAGTATAGATGTATATAACTAAAGAGAGTATACCGAACAGAAATACACTATTATTCGAAACTTATGAGAATGGTTGGGACATTTTTTAATAACTACTTCTCTGAGAATTCAAAAGTAGTCAGTCACAAAGTGTAACAAATTTTTTTATAATGTGGCGACTTTAAAAAGTCGATATTCTCATTAAATATTATTATAGCCGGGATTCCAACAATGTGTTTTTAAGTAGCCCGGTATATATCCGTCTAGCTTTTAACTTCATGTCAGAAGTACCTCTTAAGCTTCCTTTGATTCATATCCAACGAATGATGTCATTATGGTGCCTTTTGTTTGGTGCCTTTGTAACTCTGGCTGTGGCTCTGGAAGATCAATCTTTTTTTCTAAGAAAATATGCCAAAAGAAAATATGACAGGAAAAAAGCCACGCCCTTCTTCCAATACCCATTTAATGTTGCCAGTAGAACGACACGCATAAATTATAAGCTGGAATATTGAATTCCTAGGCTGTGCGACCTACAATTCCAAAGATATTCGATATTGTATATTTAGTTTGTATGAGATATGCCACGCCCCCTTGCTATTTTCAGCGCCACCTATTGGAATTTTCTTTTACGACGCACAAAATAGAAAACGAGACAAACATATTTTGTTGGTTTAAAGCAAATCGGAAGGGTGGCTTCCGACTCTATAAAGGATACATCAACAGAAATTGATTTAAATATACAGTAGACCCGCGGCAATCCAGCCCCTGTCTAATCCGTTACCCCCTGCAATTCGAACTCCGTCTGTTCTCACGAACAGCCTGTCCAAAGCCAGGATAAAGATGGATGGTTGCAGATATAAGGCGGTTTTTAATTCGTTTGACCCCTATATCGGTGTTAAATGAAAAAGGCACACTTTGAGCCTGCTGTGTTAGCACGGGAATAGTCGTCCACATAGTGTAGCCGTTGGAATATCATTGATGTCAGTTAGTGTGATTTGGTGTTCTAACAACACTGTGTAAAAGCCAATATCTTCGGATATTGGTCAAGAAAAAGAAACGTCACACTAGTTTCACATTCATTTGTGCTAACAGCAATACGTTAAGATTTACGTCATCTTAGTTTTTACATCAAATTGTGTTAGCGAAGATACGTTACGGAGGAGGAGTAGTATAACTACAGTACATTGAACTGGTTATGCTAAAGTGATAAATGTTTATTTTGCCTGGCCATAAACAATTTAGTGACAAAATGTCACAGTCAAACGTAAGTGTATACCTGCTGAAGAATACCTGCTGATAGTTCGGTGATGTTGATGTGGTCATAAATTGTGGAACCTTTTGCCAGGGTGACTATTGTGGGCTAGACCTTCGGGGAGTATCGTGCTGGCTGTAGTAGTTCAACGTCGCGAACAAGGCCTATGGTGGCCACAACCGGATGGAAATGCCCAAAAATTGTCAGAGATTTTAGATGGGTCTCGTTTTAAGCCGATAATTGTGGATGGTGATACACTAGCCATCCATAATTGGTACTGTTGCGTTTCGATACTGGTAACTATCCATATAGTATATTTATTAATTGTAATATACAACATAAGTGTGGTGTGTATCTGATATTGAAACTACTATAATGGTGCGATGGTCGCGTCTGGAGTCATGGAGGTGTCTACGCTAAACACTGGTGTGGAACACCCCTGTAATCCGATATGCGGATATAACAAAACCTGCAATCCACGTTTATTACGATAAACTTGTGATTTTCAGATTTTTATCAGTATGAATGTAACTAGCCGGATTACAAGGTAATACTTTTCAAAAAAGGACTAAAAGGTGTCGCACGCAGTATTCAGTATTCTATAGTCCGACAAGACCGATCATGCGACACCATCTTGCAAAGCGTTTGTCAGATTACCGCGGGTCCACTGTATACCACTGTACAGGGTGAGCCAAATACAAGTTTTTTTTTTTAAATGCAATAAAATTAACAAAATATTTTCCATGTATTATTTATTATTTTTAGTAAGAGGCTTTATTAGTAAGTCAAATATTCTGGAACAAAACGTCGTTCAAGTGGCTGCCTCGGCTGGCTTCGCAGTAGGGCATTCTGTCACTCAAATTTTCCAAGACCTTGTTTTTGGTTTCAGGCTGTAGCTCACGGATTGTTTGTATGATATTGGCTTTAAGTGATTGAATCGTTTCCGGACTGTTGGCATAAAATCGGTCCTTCACGGTTCCCCGCAAAAAAAAAGTCCAAAGAGGTCAAATCGCAGCTCCGAGGCGGCCAATTGACATCGTCAAGACGGCTGATAACACGATGTGGGAATTTGTTGCGCAAAAGATCGATTGTGGCATGGCGCGCCATCCTACATGAACCAGAGGTCTCCAATTTCAGTAAAAAAATGGCGATTAACTGTAACGCCCATCGTTCAACGAAATGTCAAGGAAATGTCCCAGCCTAACTTTCGAAGTCTCGCACTCTCGGCTACAGCAGCCACATTCTCGTCTGTGCGCACTGTTCGATGACGGGGCTCATGAGTGTTGCCCACTAGCATACCAATCACGCAAACTTTTTGGAAAAAAACAAAGATACAGCAGTTTCGACTATGTCGTAACACAAGACGTAGAATTATTCAATTGCTTTTGATGACATTTTTTTAAAAAATATTTAGCAAGAATGGATAAATAAGGCAACAGCGGAATTTTTTTTCGCTACCTAGTACGCTGTAGAGTCGAAAAATTTGTTCAATGCTAGCAAGTTCAACAACCCATGTGGAGAGTTGAGATGTCAAAATTTCGCTGTCGATTATATGCCCGGCTATTTAATTGGCTGCGTAATTTTGACATTTCAATAAGAGTAAAGTACGACCTCGCTTAAGAGTACAGTACGATTATCGCAACACTCAAAAATTTATATTTTTCACTTAATAAACGCAAATTTAAAGAAAACATTGCACAATTATCGCAACTTACATTTGCGTAAACTTGCATAGTTTCTTAACTAAAGTAAACTTTTCAGTTCTTCTTTGCTTGCAAACTACATTTTTTTATATAGGAAAAATCTATCTAGTTGCATTGAGGAAGGTTGTACTGTAGTTGTACTTTTTTCTCCACACACAAATTTTAACTCTACACTGTGTTTAATAGGCTTGTGCTAAACAGTTCCGGGGCCGGAACGAAGATGGAACGTTTCTTTTGTACAGCGGATCTAGTTCGCGGAAACATATTCGCGGAACTATGTATTTCCTTTGAGCTGTAGGAGCAATTTTTCGTGCTTATTAAATATGTTGCTCTACGTTGTAAACAACAATGTTGCCTCGAACTCGTTGAATGTTCGGCTTACAACTTCAGAGCAACTACGTAATGGTTGTAACCAACTGTAATCGTTTTTGTATATGTTTTCTCTACACCTGAACAGAAGGGCTTTAAGAGAAGGCCGGAGAGGATTAATATGTGTGACCGACCGATGAAAAGTATGAATACTTTTGGAAAAGGAACATTTTTCCCTTAGACACCTATTCGCTCCGACCACTCCTTAGGGGGGCTCGCACACAAATTTTATGGTTTTTATATATTTATTCCATACACGTGAACAGATGACCTTTAAGGGAGTGCCGGAAAGGGTTAATATGTATGACCGACCCCCATTACTTCTGCAAAAGAAACATTTTTGCGTTTGACACCTATATCCTCCGACCACTACTTAGGGGGGCTCCCTTACAAATTTCATGGTTTTTGTATATTTATTCCATACACCTGAGCATATGACCTTTAAGAGAGTGCCGGAGAGGGTTAATATGTATGACCAACCCCCATTACTTTCGCAAAAGGAACATGTTTGCCTTTGACACCTATTTCCTCTGACCATTCCTTAGGGGGCTCCCATACAAATTTTATGGTTTTTGTATATTTATTCCATACACCTGAGCATATGACCTTTAAGAGAGTGCCGGAGAGGGTTAATATGTATGACCGACCCCCTTTACTTATGTAAAAGGAAAATTTTTCCCTTGGGGACCTATATCCTCTGACCACTCCTTACATGGGCTCCAATACAAAAACGCAATAGGGGCATATTAATTTTGTCACTCTGTTTGTAACGCGTAGGTATAGAAGAGTATATATATTCTTGATCAGCATCACCACCCAAGTCGATTTAGTCGTATCCGTCTGTCTGTCCGTCTGTTCGTGTAACAAATTGAGTACTCTCGAGTTGCAAAACATGTCCCGGAACTATATAGTTCCGTAGTCTCATTTGATTGAATGAAACTCATGCAACTCATATGCAGCAGACACAAGAACCATGCACAAAGCAAACGGAAACATCAAATGTTGGCTTTATATTTCATGTAATTGTGTAAAATTTATATAAGTTAGAGAGTTCAAACATGAATTTTTCTCCCAGTGAGGATCAAGCAGACCAAAAAGTGCCAACATCAACATTGTACGATCAGTACTTTAGGCACACCAAAGGCTCAAAGTGTGACCTAAAAACGCTTTCAACCGCCGCTTGATTACTATCAACCCTCCGAGAATGACGTATTCTATGTCAAAAAAATAATAATTGTTTTGTGTGATTTCAGTTTTAAAATAGTTGATCATATCGGAAAACAGCAGTAAAGAAAACGCTGGAAGTTTACAAATTCAATATATTTCATTATTAATTTATTTCAAAATTTCACAGTTTTTAGGTTTGTTACTTTATTTTAGCTTAAAATTTAATTTGAAGCTACTTGACGAAGCCTGGTGGGCATGAAACCTGCTTATTTAGCTGTTTTTTTCCATAGATACCATGTTTCATTCAGTTGCTTGGAGCGGGTTGAGTTTG
Organism: Pherbina coryleti; assembly: GCA_943735915.1. NCBI lineage: Eukaryota > Metazoa > Arthropoda > Insecta > Diptera > Sciomyzidae > Pherbina > Pherbina coryleti. The sequence continues at coordinate 10,467,888 of OX030953.1, read as the reverse complement.
GCGAAATATACTGGCAATGCAAAGGCTTGGACACCAATGCTACTTGGCAAATTGCGAATTAAGTACCCGTTAGGCCCATATTACACGGTGTCCATTTGACCGGCGTGCAATGAATCTTTTTACTCTCTTTCACATTTTGCACGCTGGTAGTTATGTTACTCGGCAGAAAAAGAACGCCGGACAGATTTTGACATTTCATTCAGTTCCATTACTTTTTCTCCTACACTTTATTCCAACAAGGGTTTCCTACAAATATTTTCTTCATGCTGTTATAGTACAATAGCAGCACTTTTCTTCAAAAAATGTACTTTGTAGCTACTTACATACAAAATGCCCAAATCTTTAATTTCACCACCTAGCAACACTGTTTTGTCCGGTGAACACTGTATTGACATCGTGCAAGAACGAACATATTTTGCCCACTGTTCCAAATGTTCATCCTCTCTCACTTTCAATTATTTTTGACAGTTTCACGTTGAAAGCAACAACAAAATCGCTTGCTCGCCGGGCAAACAGTCACCGTGTAATATGGGCCTTAAACTCGGCCTCATGCTGTCAGATGTCGTGCAAGATTTATTAAGTATACTCGAGTAGTTTTTTTAAAATCGATTATCCTACATCTTTGCTGAAGGATTTCTAATACATTCTAGCATTAAGAAAATTGTTTACTGAAATCAAGCAAACTATTCTAGATTTCAGTAAATTCCTTACTTGAATCAAGCAAATTTTTCTTACTTCAACCAAATCTTAGTCTTGAATATAGAAACAGGTGGTATATTGCAAACGCAGGTGCAAATTTTATGACAGCTACTTGCTCCAAGACTACATAGGGCACTTGGCCATTGACAGTGGGAAAAACAGGCTATATGCTCAACAAAACTCAAGAATTAACAATCATACAAATAAATATATCGGCGCTAGCAATAGAGGAATCCTTGCTGAATTTTAGAAAGTAATATTGGGAATTGATACGGATTTTCAATAATTAAAATTGCTAGAACAAGACTTGACATCTAAGCTTTTGTGTTCCGTACTTCAGACTTCACCTTCACACATTCGTTATGTGTTCATTATTTAGTTGATTCTTTCATCTAATCGTACGGTCATAAATTCTAAGTAGTTTTCTAAATCTTATCAAACTAACCTGTTCGGAATGCTTGCTCCGATCATGATTCACCCCTTTTTTTAATACTGCCTGATTTACAATTCTATTTTCTATATATGTTTCAAGAAAATTCCTTTATAAACTTTTATACATACATACATACCTATAGGGAAAAACATATTTTCTGTAGAATCATGTTGTCGTTGAACTTTGCTATCTGTGCCTGTAACAAATTTTTAAAAATAATTGTATAACCGTGAGCAAATTAAAAAGCAACAAATATAATCTAAATTTATCGACCTTTTATCATAAAACAAATACCAGTCATAAACATAACCAATTTTACTGACGTTGCCCGCCGGACGATCACAACAACGACGAAAACCATAGAGATTAGTTTCTGAGATATGAACGGTTAGTGACTGAATGTGGTGCAGAATAAACAAACTTTTGTATTGGTTTTTATAAGAAGCGATTATATAGAAGATAAGAAGTCTTTTTTTTTTTAAATCGAAAATGCGAAATCATTTACAATGGCCGAGATTAAGGTTTGAAGTTATGAGAATTAAAACTGAAGGAACATGGGTGCTTGTATGTACAGTTATGTCGATTTCAAAGCATTTGTTTGATGTAGATACATGATGCGCAGGTACACACAGCGCAAAGTACCCTATAAACTACACTAAGGGAAATAATGCATATTAACATTATCCACGCCTGAGTATCAATTTTATTTAAATATTTACGTGGATAAATCAAATATTTTCCCTACAACTCGTTTTTTCACCGTATTTGAATTTTATTTATACCACACACGTACACACATATTCCATACAAGCAAGCAGCAACAGCATCACACTCTGTTCTCTTGCAGTTGCAACCTTAGTTCTTATAATTCTCATTTCGTTTTTGTTGCAAGAGTTGTATAACAGGGATATTTGGCCGTACGTATTAGCGATTGCGTGCTGAAATAATGCAATTATGTAGGGTGGAGTGACAACTCGACATTTTCCCACGAATGTGTCGCACCGATTGTCATTTGCCTGCATATTTTGCTTTATTAGTATGTTTTATTATTGCCATTAGCAGCATGGTAACTTTATTTTCTTTTTTCGTTCTATAGTTTTATACTATTTTTGACATATGGTGTCATAATATTGCACCGACTGTCAAAAATAGTATAATATTACGGAACGAAAAAAGAAAAGAAAGTAACCATGCTAATGGCATAAATGAACGCAGCTCGTTAGAAATATATGAATATACTAGCAAATACCCGCTGCTTCGCCGGCGATAAAAATATTAAATATCATTAAAAAGTTTAAATCTTAAAATTTAACAGCCGTATTCATATTGAAGTGGGAATAGTGTAAATAATGGTTTGTGTATTAGATAAATTCAGTGACTTGTTATTTATTTGTCGCAATTTCGTCAAGATTTTGATATTTAAAAATCAATAGTTTTTCTAAGCCATCTGCACTGAAATAATTGTCATATTATTATTTTTTTTTTTTATAAATATTTTGAAATCTTTGACAAATTTTCTTGTTTTTATTTTCTTTCTTTGGAAATTTTTTATATATTTTGAATTTTCTTGACATATTTTTCAAATGTTTGAAATATTTTGAATAATTTTAATTATTTTTGACAATATTTGTGCTCAAATGATAGCAAATAATTTAAAAACTGCTTTACGAAAGGTGTGTTATAAGCATTAAAAACAAAAAAATTAAAAATTTCAACCATTTTTAAAAATCCTCTAATTTATAAACAAACATTTTCAAACACTTTTTGACATTTTGTTTGTTTTTGATACATTTTGAAATAATTTGATACATTTTTGACAATATTTGTTGTGCTCAGATGAGAACAATTAAATTTTTTAAATGCTTTATCGAAGGTTTATTGAAGGTTTCAACCATTTTTAAAATTCTCGTATTTATCAAGCATTTAAAAGAGATTTTGAAAGCTGTCGAAACGTTCAACATGAACAATTTTTTTCAATTTTTTTTCGATTTTTTTCTTATGAAGGCTTTGTAAGAGGCTTATAGTTTTTTATGAATACAGCCGTTAGAATTTCGGTAAAGTTGTACATTAGTGTTGAAGCGACTTAGTAGTTCCATCCGAATAAAGTAACCAGCTAACTAAAGTATTAAAAATATATCTAAAGGAAAAAACATTCTGTATCTTCCTGATCATTTTTTTTTTTTAATGCATTGGTTAACTTTTCCTAGCACTGTGACTATTGGGGTACTCACAGTTTTGTTTTATCAGGTGTGTTAACTTCGCCGTATGTTAACTCTAAAACATTTTGCCATGTGGTAACTATTTTTGATTTTGTTTTGCATGTAAAAAAGAGATAACACAAACTGGTAAAATTGCCTTGCTTTCCAACATGTTTGTTTTTCGTAGCAAACTGGCATTTCTGAAAGGTATTTTTATTTTATTGAAAAATCAATAAATCAAAGAAAGCTTCTCTTGTTATTTTTATTTTATTGAAAAATCAATAAATTAAAGAAAGCTTCTCTTTTCAAAAGGCGTGTCAATTTTAGAATGGACTACGTGTGGGGGTTCTCACAATTTGATTGAGGTATCGTTTTAAAGTTACTATATATCCACTTTAGAAGGGATCTGTAAATACCCTATATATAAAAATTTCGTTTATACGTAAAAATATCAGCTCAGAGGTAAGAAAAATATATGGCGGCCTTAGAGAATTGTTATTTTAAAATTAAATATATCTTTCGTTTAAGCTGATAAATTTCATCAAAACATTTCAACAAAACATTGACACGGAATTTTTGTCGATGCTTTTATAAAAGTGGCAGTATTTTTACATTCAAAAAGGTGGCAGCATTGGTACCGCACTCAATACATGTTGCTGTCTTTTTTTTTTCTTTTTTGTGGACCTTCCCACCGGGAAAAAAGAATAAATTCTCTTCTCCAATATAGATTCTAGAATTGATTATTTTTAACACCCCATCGGGAAAAAGATGCAATTTTATATAAAAAAAGAATCAATTCTCTTCTCCAGTATAGAATCTAGAATTGATTATTTTTAACATGCTGATGTCCTACAAAGAATAGTACATTCTTTTCTCGCTTCAAGTGGAATCGCTACAGAATCGTTTTTTTCACTTTTTAAATAGATTCTTTTCATATATGTAATCATGGTTGAATAAATTAGGTTGTCTCGTGGCTGATCGTACTCTCTTCTCAGTACACATAATTGTCAAAATCAATGAAAAGCTACAACAACAACTTCATCGGCTTTGCATGTTATCAATTTACGCATTCAGATTTTGTATGAGTTGTCAACTTCGATTCGACATTTATTGGAACTCGCTCTCACCCATGCGACAACCTTATTTATATGTAATATGTATGTATGTAATACTTCAATATTGGGAGCAAACTAAATTTTTAATGAGTTTCAACTACGAAATCAAAGAGAGATAGCCTACATAAGATTTTGTTGTTTGTATTAGTATATTTGAATATACTACTACTATACGTCAACGGGGTGGTAGTTAAGAAAAATGTCTACCCAAACATAAAACAAAACAAAGCATACATATTTGTTTTGCATAAATCACCAAATTATTAAACAATTATAAGACCAACGCGTGAAATATGATAAAAATTTAAAAAGAAAAATTCAAGCAAACAAAATTTAAACCATAAAAATTGAAACAACAGAAATTTTAAATGAAATTTTTGACAATGAAAGCACCGCTCCTGAGTTTTTTTGTTATAAAATTAAATTTCGAGTACATAAAAAAAAACCAAAAATAAATAAATAACTGGTAATTTTAGCCATTGAAAGGACTTTGACCTAGCTTCTTATGATCAATTGTGTTGTGCGTGTTATTAAGTTTGTACACAATTGACCGAGAACCGGACCTACAGGTTTAACGCCGACTCCGAACGGCGATGAACGGAATGTTCTTATTCTCAATTAGCTTTACATGGCATTTTGATTACTCTCAGAGGTTTGCCATTGTCTGCAGAGAGGTGGCGGCCGTACAGAAAAATCATTTTAATTCAAATAATTTTTTGTCGCTGCTGGGATTAGAACCCGGGTCTCCAGGTTCGTTGACATAGAGGCCACGGACTTTTAACCAACTACGCCACGGACGCCACAATTTCGGGTACATTCACAGTACAGTGTACTGCCAATATAGAAGTATTACATATATGATTATTTTAAATAAAATGTATTAACTTTCGGAAATAAGAAAACAAATCAAAGCAGACTGCTTTCTCATTTATCAGACAGATGCTTTTCTCATTTATACCAGAATTTGTTTTAGAATCAGTTCGTTTTTCACTTATCAAAAAAGCAAGCAAGGAATCTTAAAACATTTTATATATTAGAAATAATTATATGGGTCGTAATCGATTATGGCTGGAATAAAAACGAATCAGTAAACTTTTGCTTGATAGATTCCAATTCATAGGTTTTGCTATAAATGTATATATTCTTTGGAATACATTCTAAAATGTTAGCAATAGAATTCATTCTATTTACGATTTTTGTTTCTAGAATCCATTTTCATTTTGCCGGTGGGACGCTGACGTCCTACAAATAGTAGTACATTCTTTTCTCGCTTCCATATGAATAGCTACAGAAATTGATTCTTTTATTCACTTTTGAAATGCATTCTTTTAAATAAAAAGTATTCATTTTCGGAAATGAGAAAACAAATTAAAATAGACTGTTGCTTTTCTCACTTATGCCAAAATTTGTTTGGTTGATATATTCGTTGATATATTGGTTGATATAAACTTTTGATTGATATATTCCAATTCATATGTTTTGCTTTAATTTATATATTCTTTGGAATACGTTCTAAAATGTAAGCAAAAGAATCTATTCCATTTACGATTTTTTTTTTTAATCAATTCTCATTTTCCCGCTGGGTTGTTGACTTTTATATATGATGCTCAAAAAGGGTTTGAAAATAGAGCTTGTGTCTCACAGCGATTTTGACATATTGTTCTATCTCAAATATTCGTCAACATTAGAGTGCTGATATATTGTTATATGAGCGAGAAAATATATAGTGGAAATTAAATTTCAAAATAAAAAAACTCAGGAGCGGTGCTTCCATTATCAATAATTTTTATTTTAAATATTTGTTGTTTGAATTTTTTGATTAAAATTTTGTTTGTTTAAATTTAATCATATTTCAGGCGTTCTTATAATTGTTTTATAATGGTGCGTACCTGTGATTTAGGAAAAACAAATATGATTTGTTTTCTTATATGTTTGGGGCAAACGTTTTCATAACAACCGCCCCTGTGACGGTTTGACGTTTGACTTTTTATTTTTTGCGTAGTAATTTTCATATATTCAAATATACTAACACAAACAGCAACATCTTATGTTGTTATGGCTGTCTCTCTTCGATTTCAGAGTTGGAATACAGAAGTATTACATATACATATGTTCTACCTTATTAGCTTTGGGAACAACCTTTTTTTGAGATGCACAGAGCTTTAATGAGAACATTTTTTCTCTCTGAGAATAAGAATATAGAAATTGTATGGTTATTCTCTTTGAATTTTAATTAATTATTTAAACAATGGTTATTAAATTTATATATCTCATGTCCCAACTGGGCACCATAGTTATCCTAGAGAAAAATAATTTTTGAAATAGCGCCTGCCATTCTCAAGCTTTTCGCAGCCGAACATACGTGAGTCTTCTTTTATATAATAAATATAGAAAAATATAGATATAGATTGTTTAATTTCAATATTTTTTATATAAATTTCCTTTAGATGTGATAGTTTTATTTTCAAATAGTAAATTTTTAAAAGATATTTAAAAAATTCGTGCATAATTTTAATATATTTTTTTATTATTTCTGTTTAAATATTTTAATATTTTATTTAATTAAAAAAGTTTTTAAATGAATTTTAAATATTTACGTAGTCGATTTATGCAAATGCGTTATTGGTGCAAAAATTACTCGCGTTTTGGATAAATTAAAAAAGTTTTTGGATAAATTTAATATTTTTTCCCTTAGTGTAGAGGAAAGACAAGATGATTTCTCTATAGTTTTTACACAAGAGATAGTCTTGTATGTTAATAATAAGCGGAAAATCTTCTAAATAAAATCAAGATGAAATCTTTGGAAAATAAAGGGAAATCTTCTTAATAAAATCAAGATGAAATTTTTTGATAATAAGAGGAAATTGTCTTAACAAAGTTAAAGTTTTCAACCTTTAATTTGATACCTAAGTTGTCCTTTATATCTCCTTAACTAGAGGCCGTAGAGGGGTAAAGTTGCATCATTGTAAGCTGTTCAATTACACAATTTGTAATTGAATGGGTTTAGGTCTGGGCTACCCGCTGATCACTGATCCGTGGAAATGAAGTCCGGTACATTGTTTTTCAGCCACTCTTGAGTCAGTTTATCCTTATGCGACGGAGCAGAATCTTGTTGAAAGGTCCACGGCTTGCGTTGGAATAATGTCGTGTTAAGAAGCTTCACAACCAATTCCAAAACATTATTTTCACACACTTTCGTCGAAGTTTTGACTCCTTTTTCACAAAAATGAAGCGTGGTGACCCCATCGTAGGCGACTCCTCACCAAACCATCACAGAAGCTGGGTGGTGATCTCTCTGAACTTTCGGAACAAGTTCTGCTTCATGTCGTGATGACAGAGCATACCCCCTATCATTCTGTTTATTGAACGATTCCTCTACGGTGAAAATTTGTTGGTCAGTAAACAGAATTCGTCTGTGGGCATTATCCGTTTGCTTGAAAAGTAACGCTTTCGATTTCGGGTTCCTTTAACCCTTCGAGCCACACCCTCACTCCAGTAACAGAGAGCCACATGGGGGTATGTCATCGCCCCACGTAAAAAAAATCGTAGTAAAATCCCGAATTTCGGGAGCTTAAAGCTTTAAACTTTACATGGTTACTATTTTTGGTCTTGTTCAACATTTTGTATAGTTATTTTCTAATATTTTAAAAATGGCTGCCTTTAGGACTCCGGCCAAGTTAAAAAAACGTGAAAAATTAGCTCTTTTACTAAAAAATTCACAACTTTTACAGCTTTTAATTTAAGACCTAAAAAATTCATGTTTGAAGGCATCAATACGTTGCTACAAAGACAAAATATTAGTCATAGCGTTAGTTCCAAAAAAAATATCTCACACCTCTTCAAAAGAGACACAACTCAAAATTTTTAAATTTTGACTTTTTAATACAAATCAACTCGTAATGCACATCTCCATCGACTGTCAAAATTTTGTTTTAATCTGATTGCTCTTTAATTTAAAAAAAATAATTTTGTGTCCTTCTTTTGTATGAAGTTTCTTTAGGAACGAAATAGTTTTTTGACTCTCCTGAAAATTTCAAATTTTGAGTTGTGTCTCTTTTAAAGAGGGTGTGCGATATTTATTCTGCCAAAAAACTGCACCCACTTTTTCAAAAAACGAAAAAAAAAGATTTTTTACCAATAACATTCAAATAAACTCGTTCAGTGTTGATTTTAAGACCTGAAAATATTTTTTTAAGTAATATAATAGTACCTGGGCGACCGAGCTCCGCTCAAATTCCCACAAAATCTCACCTGTTGCACTTATGCAGTATTGGACATTGGATAAACATCTAAGCTTTATAATTTTCATTACCAAAACTAAACGAGAACTATAACAAACCGGGAGTATTCAGCGACAAGCAAGAATCTTAATTCTAAAAACTTGAACTTCAGGAACAAAGTGCGATGTAGTTGCTGCTTGTCAGCTATTTGAGCTGTTTGGAATAAGTTAGAAGCTTCACTGTGTGGTGAAGCTTATTCCTGAGGGGGCTTTTTCATTTAAACAAAAACATGTTTTTTTTTTTTCATAAAAATGTTACTAACTGTGCGTAGAATACGTGTGTAAAATTTCAATTTTATATTTTCGTTTATGGAAAGAAAAAAAAATGGAATAACAAAAATTTAAACGCTATTTTCTCAAAGCAGTTTTTTTAAAGCGGTGGCGAAGATTAAAGAAAAACTACGAGTTAAATAGAGCTAAAACTTTTTGCATTATATTATTTACGGCAAAAACTTGAACATTACCTATAATCAGCCATTAAAATTAAAAACTCGATATCTTAGAACGTTTGTAAGGTAAAAATAGAGTAATTTTTCAAACTTTGTTTTCAAAATGACGCAAAAAAATATATGCGGTGTGATTGACTGCGCTGTTGCTTGAATTAAAAAGACTTTTTGCTAAAAGCAAATTTATAATTCTGTATTTAGAATGTTTTCTTTGTTTAAAATATAAATTGAAATCAGACAAATATTAAAAAAATAATTATTTAAGTAAAAAAAAAAATTTTTAATATACCACGTTTTCAAATCGAACTAAAAAGTATAAAACAATTTCTGCTAGAGTCGGGCTTTTTGTTCTCATAAAAACGTAGGGTGCATGCTATAGCAGTTAAGAAAACCTTGGTTAAGAAAGCATTTGTCCACTAACATATTCAAATTTTAATTGCTTACAAATGATTTCTCAATCATTTACCAAAGATAGACATAGATAGGATAATTTTTAACAAAAAAACTCGTTAGCCTTGATTACTTCGATAACATTAAAATTGAAGAATTCTGAAACCCAAGTCTTACTGGATTGAACGCGATAGATGTCTGCAAACTTGAATCTGCCTTCCATGCTAGGTCTTTTATCCTGGCAGTCAAGGGACCTGAGTTAAGAAATCATTTTTTTACTAACGTATTAGAATTGTTAATAACACTCCTTACTAATCTCTATAGCATGCGCCCCACGTTTTTATGAGAACAAAAAGCCCGACTCTAGCAAAAGGTACATACATTCAAATTTTTTTTTACTTAAAAAAATATTTTCTGGTTTTCAGTCTTTGTCCATTTTTTTTGCCCTCAGTGGTGAATTTTAAAAAATTTCAATTTGTTTCATAAAAAAAAAAACAAACATTCATTCACATTGTTGAGGCTCGAACTCACTACCTGGCGTATAATAAGGCGATCGCTTTACGCTCTCAGCTACAGAACTTACACTGAAAGATATTCTCAATAGCAATAAATTCAAATACTTTTTAAAAATAACTAAAAAAAATTTTATTTCACCTACTTTTTTACAATTTTTTTTTCATCCTCAGTGGTGTATTTTAAAAAAATTTGAATTTGTTTCATTAAAAAAAAAAACAAAAATTTCGTTCACATGGCTGAGGCTCGAACTAATAAGGCGATCGCTTTGCTCTTTGATCTATAGAACTCACAGGAAAATATATTCTAAATGAGGTAATAAATTCTCTTCAGTTGTGAATTTTTGAAATTTGAAAATGTCAATGAGCTTTTCAATATTTTTGTTTGATTTTTAAAATGTATGTATGTATCAAATAATTTCGCATTTTAGCCAAACAAATAAACGCACAGACAAACAAATTAGATAATATTGCGTTGTCATCCAGTTCTGAGCTACATTTTAAGTTTCAAAACTCTAGCTCATCGGGAAGTTGGTTAAAATGGATTCCAAGATTTGTACGGGACAGACAAATGAAGTGAAGCTAATAAAAACGTTTTAAAATGTCAACAGGGAAGTTTCACTCAAAAAAAAAAAAAAAAATTAATGTGCACATCCGGCATTGAACCCACAACGTCCAGGTTGATAGTCCGAAGCTTGAACAACTGAACTATCAACACCATAAAATGTTTAAGAAAATTAACAGAACATATTCAGCAGGAAAATAAAGATATTTCTTAAATGCGTGAAAGCTCGGAAAAAAGAATTTTCCAATAGGTGAAACCTAGCTGGATCGATTTTTCAGCCTGCTCTTCATCTATATTGCAAATTTCATCGAAATCGTTAGAGCGGTTTTCGAGAACTCAATTACAAACAAATATATACATATTGCTCGTTTAATATAATAAGATTTAGAAAAAAAAGTAGTAAAATAGTCAAATTCAGTCAAATTCAAATAGTTCAGACACGAAACTTATAAATTTTTACACAAAAATACATTTTTTTATTTTTATTTATCAATTTATATTCAAACATACCTTGAAACAATAAAAAAATAATTAAATTCAATAAAATGAAATATTTCAGTTATCTCTAAAAATATACACTAAGCCACACGTGGAGTATATGAGAGCACCAGTCGATTTTAAACGAATGCCAACGACACACTAACGCATCCCTGACCTTCTAAATTGCTTGACAGGAAAGCTAGTTAAGTTGTGAACACCCAGGTGGCGTAAGCAGTATGCATAAAAAGTTTTTGATTTAAAAAATAGGTTTTTTTAAGGCATGGGCGAAGCACTAGTGTGGCTCGAAGGGTTAACGCTACCGTGAGAAGGTGTCCGGTGTGTCTTTTTTATGCTCTGAGCCCCAAGTCATATTTAAGAACGCGATCGACTGCGCCGAGATATTCATCTTCCGTGACAAGATTTTCTGCTTTCGCAGCGGTTTTCGCTTAATTCGAGACTTCACCGCCTTGATGGCTCGTGGTATTCTTGGACGATCGATTATTCCACCAGTATCCTCAAACAACTGCAAAGTACGATACACAAAATTACTAGTGACCAACTATAACATAGGAACGTGTTAAAAAGGCACATATAGCTCTATTTGCCTGTAAAAAATAGATTGGTAAGAAATGGGGTTTTTCCTCCAAAATAGTCCGCTGGATTTATACGGCAATTGTCCGTAATACTTATCTATGGCTCACTCGTATGTTGGTGGGCCCTTGAAAAGACTGCTGCACTTCAGACATTTGCAAAGGTTCAAAGAAGTGCAAGTCTATGCATTACCGGGGCATTATCCACAACCCCCCTCAAAAATATCGGCATTAAAATTTGTACAGATGGATCCAAGCTTCAAGAACAAGTACGGGGAGGTATTTACTCCCAGGATTTTGAAATCGAAACATCCTTTAGACTTCCAAATTATTGTAGTGTCTACCAAGTGAAGTTTCAGCGCCAACTGATTGAGAGAACTTCGTGCTTGTGATTGAATAAAGCCTTCGAGTCTCACCACGCGTTGTACTACGTAAACATCACTGATATACATAGATGACATTAAATTCGACCAGTACTGAATATCATGGTTGAATAAATAAGGTTGTGGAGAGGAGAGCGAGTTCCCATCAGCCCCGAGACAGCCTTATTTATTCAACCATACTGAATATGGAATGTAGAAACTTCTATTTAATAAAATGTCTTCGTTCACTGGAAATGTACTTTTCAAAATTAATCAATAGTTGATTCCATTTATTTTTTTAAATTTTAAAAAGTTGACTAGCTCTTTTAAATACGTAGGTATATAGTAGTGACAATAGCCCAAATAGCAGCATACAGCAAACATACAGTCACTTGATCCATTTAAGTACCAAAGAAAAGCAGTTTCAAACTTGAAAATTGTAATATAATATATTAGGAAACTTGATATATTGATATGGCTTCATAACATAATGAAGTATGTATGTATTTCTATTAATTACAGTTTTTTATTTATTTATTTATTATTTTTTCCATATATTTGTTTCTTACAATTTTTAACCATAACTTTCGGACTCCTGTACTTTGACTGGTCTTAACTGGTCATATTATGACACTTGTTGTATACATGATGGTCATATTACATACTCTGTTTTGTACAAGATATTTACAAAAAAACATGATTTACTAAAAACTGATAATTTTTTAAGTCTCAATTTAATGCTTAGAATTTATTTTGAAGGACGTTTACAAAAATTTATGCTAAGCTTATATGACAATTGTTAATTTTTTTTTTTTTTTTATTTTGTCTGGAGATTGACCACCTATAATGTTAAACATTTGTTGAATAAATTTTAGCATTTTTAATAAAACAAACCTTGCAAAGTTTCTTTTAAATTTTGTGTTTTTTTCTAACATGTGTTTAACATTTCTTCATTAACATTAAACCACATACGACGCGGTGTCAAAGAGAATATATTATGAAGAGGTTTCATGAACTTAACAGAGCTCTGTTAATGTTTATTATATGCGTTCGAGTTTAGATCCGATCATGGTGTAATTAAGAAGGTGATCGCGAATTTTTAACATCTCTCAAAAAAATTTTACCTACCCTTGTCAAAAACAGCTGATGGTAAATTCTAAGCAAAAGTTGCAAACAATCTATTATAATTTATTATTGAGTGCAAGCGATTTGACACATTTCAGCAGTTTGTCTCTTTTTTTCTTAGCTCCTCAAAATTTTTTGACAACCGTAGACAACGTCACGTTCACCTTGTTAATTACACCATGGATCCGATGCGCTCGTGGGAGAGTGAAAAAAATTCATTAACGGTGATAGCTTTCAATTAGCTGTCACCTGATCTAAACTCGAACGCATATAATTAACATTGACAGAGCTCTGTTAAGTTCATCAAACCTCTTCATAATATATGCTCTTTGGCGGTGTTTCATGTTTGAGCATTAACATCCGCTAAACTCATCATAGTTCATAAATAAACTGTGTTGTTAAGTTTTGCTTTTTGTAATTTACGCATAAGTATAACTATGTGTTTGGATAAATTTATTTATATTGATAATGTTTGTCATTTAACAGAGTTAATTTTTCTTTAAGTTACAACTGGCAGCTTTTTTTCTTTAAAGTAATTTTATATATATATATATATACATATATATATATTATATATATATATATATACATATATATATATATATTATATATATATATATATATTACTAACTTTATGCTAAAATATGGTAATAAAATTAAGAGACAACACATTTTTCTTAATACTACATTATTAAATGAATTTTATTTTATTTTTCTTTAATAAAAAAAAGAAAGTAAAAAACAACACTGAGAACAATTGTGGATCAATGTGCTGCAATAAGCTCTGTGGTTTTTCGGACTACTAATAGGCTTTTCACTTAAAATTCAACCAACTTTTACATTGATTATTATTATTTATTATTTCAAATGTGCTTTTAACCGTGTGACGTTGTTTGCGATGATTAAAAAGCTGCATTTCAAGTGCACAATGTGCACGGAGAGAAAAAAAATCAAGCATTCTATGCTTGAATCAAGCAAATAGGCTATAATTATACACTCAAGCCCAGATTTCTCAATTCAAGCATTATTTAGCTAGAATCAAGAAAAAAACCTTACTTCCAGAAATATTTGCTTAAAACTCAAGAATACTTTTTTCGACATTCAAGACTAATAATATATGCTTGAAGTGAGAAAAATTTGCTTGATTCAAGTAAGGAATTTATTGAAAATAGAATAATTTGCTTGGTTCAAGTAAACAATTCTCTTAATACTAGCATGTTTTGCTCGATGTTAGAAACTTTATTATCTTATTATAATGAAAATACTTCAGCAAAGATGTAGATAACCAATCATAAAAAACCACTCGAATATACTAAATATATCCTGTAGACGCTTACATGTTTGCAAGTAAAGTAACAGATAAGACACTGTTTTCACATAAACATGTTGTGAATTATAAGCATGCCAATATAAGTTAAAGTGAGAAAATTGCGCTCAAGTTAATAATTTGCTGAAAGCTAAAATAATTCTCTGCGTTGGCTTAAACTAAGAAAATATTTTCTTGATTCAAGTCTAGTGCCAGGTTCTAGAATCAAGTATTTTACATTTGTTTCAAGCAATCATTTATTTTACTCAATTTTAGAAATAAATGCTCTTTATAATTTTCGTTTTTTGTGCTAGATTTGAGCAAATGAGACCTTAGTTGTAAACTTTTCTTTGATCAAGCAAAACATTTGCTTGATATAAGAATATTATTTCTCTCCGTGTTGCATTTCATGCAAAAAGCCTGTATTGACATGCAGCACTGGTCTAACTTTACAAACAAAAAAAAAAACAAACTTTTACGCAAATATCTTTAGAGAAATATGCATTATTTTTAATGAAAACTACAAAGTATGAAGTCATTTACAAAAAAGTTATCGAAATTATTTAAATTTATTTCAAAACCTACGCGCTAAACGCTCTAAGGCAGACTAGCTTTAAAATTTTATTTTACGTTGTTATTTTTTAACTATTAACTACTTCTCGTACTTGCCATGTCCTTGTGGCAAGAGAGACATTACTTAAAATTACTAGAATAACGTATGTATGAATTTGTTTTTTTTTTAACAGTGTATTACGAAAATCATTTGAAATTCGAATTTAGATTTGTTTTTGTACGCACGATTTTAATTGTATTTAGAACATTTAACAAAAAAGTGAGCACCAAGTTACAAAAAAAAAAATGCCCTCAACATTGCTATAGAGCCGGATATTGACCTTATATGGATTCAATTGCATCAGGTTTGAGTCACTTGGCTGATTTCATGAAATCGTTGAAATTATTGTTTTATTAAAATAAATTTTGAAATAAATAAATTTCTAAAGTTGTGTTCTTATAAAGTAGGAAATTGCTCTTTTATGTATATTTTTATGCATTTAATTTAGAATTATTCTTTATACGCCTTTTAAAGAATCGATTCTATTTTGTAAAATTTCCGTAACAACTACAAATTAGCCGTTTTGAATAAATATTTCATCAATCGTATTCTAGAAACGTTTCACAACTAGTGCGTGTAGAGTTCAGTACCTGTAAGAAGCCGCCTCTGGACGCTGTATAGGCTTTACGATGATTCCGTCGCCAGATAAGCGCCTTATTACCTTACATCTGGAGAACAAGAACAAAACTTACATTGCAACGCGCTGTGTTAACGTTTTCCGCATTCAATAGGTTCGAGTTTAATTGTTTTGTCAATTTGTTTGTCCAGATCCGGGTTAGTTTTACGGTAATATATTAAGCTTCTTTTCTGAATACGTTGAGAAATTACACGAAATAAATACCTTTTTTGATATTGAAACTTTTGTTGATTAAAGAAAACGATTTATTTTTATACTATATTCGTCTTAATGAGTTTATTTTGGATATTTTTGTTTTAAGTTAAGCGTAATAAATCATGGGTTATTCAGGAATCTTTAAAAGACTAAGTAGTTCGGCTTTCTTAGGGTAGCGTTTTTGTCTGGGGATTATTTAGTTACTTGGGGGGCAAAAGCCTATATAGCCATTAAGTTATTAGTATGGCCGCTATATGTTAAGAAGTTTTTCCGTAGTATTTTTATTACTTTTTGGACCAATTTGCGTGACCAGTTCTCGAAGCGTGTAACAATGAAAACTTTTAAGCATTGGGATAAAATAAAATTATGAAAATATATTTTGTGCCCTGATTTTGACAGCTACTATTTTTAATCTAAGTATTTCGGAAACAAATACATAAGCAACTAAGTTAATCCAACTTTGCCAACATTTCCACTCTGTTTTATTTGATTTAATTGAAGTTTTATATGAAAACGAGATATTAAAAAAAAATATATCCAAAGGGAAGCCCAATTTTATAGATATTCCAAAATTGCTTTTTTATGATCGTAAAATTATGAAAATATTTATAATTTATAAAAAAGGACTAATTATTAGTACTTTATTTTTATTTTTTTTTTGTTTTGAAGAAAATATATAACAAAATAAAAATAAATAACTGGCCGTTTCAGCCCTTGAAAGGACTTTTACCTAGCTTCTTATGATCAATTGTGTTGTGCGTGTTATTAAGTTTGTACACAATTGACCGATAAACGGACCTACATGCTTAACGCCGACTCCGAACGGCGATGAACGGAATGTTCTCGTTCTCAAGAAGCTTTACATGGCATTTTGATTACTCTCTGAGGTTTGCCATTGTCTGCAGAGAGTTGGTGGCCGTACAGAAAAATTATTTTAATTCAAAAATTTTTTGTCGCTGCTGGGGTTCGAACCTGGGTCTCCAAAGTTCGTTGACATAGCGGCCACGCACTTTAACCAACTACGCCACGGACGCCACAAGAAGAAAATATATGCAAATTTCAAATTCAAGACCTTGACTGAGTATATCATGCAATATGAAAATTTAGAATTATTTCATAACTTATTTACATTAGGGCAATTCACAATCTTGTGCAAATGGTCTTGCATTATCACATTTGCAAAATGGTGGTGTATATTTTTTCTCGACGATTAAAAACCCATAGTTTTTCTTTACTATACGAATGCAATACTAAATTGCAAACTGACAGCTGATTTGGGGGGGGGGGGGGGGGTAAGCAAAAAGAAGTTATCTGGAATATAAACAAATAAATAAACGAACTAGGGAGAAGCTCAATAAAAAATGTAATGAGGAGGAGCTCAAAAATATACTGAACTATATCCAAGAAGCTCCTGAAATAAGGTTGGACAGTGAAATAGAATATTTGATAGCTTCGTTGAATATAATTTCTTCAGCAGCTTCGTCCACTAAAAAGTCCACTAATTGAGCCTTAAGGCTTTTTTTTTACATTATATGTATTTAAGTAAAATTTCACGTAGAAAATAATTTTGTTTTTCATTAATCAGATGTGAATTTTATATTTTCTTACAAGTGTTTTCTATTACAAAGTAAGTCGAAAAACAAGATTGTGAATTGCCCTATTGAGTTTGTAGAGCAGTGGTGTTCACACGCATACTACTTCAATTTTCAACTTTTGAACTTGTGTTGGTAGCTCTCTCACTCTCTGCACTGACAAAAATTGTTGTGCAGTTATAAAGCAAGAATTATGTTATATTTATCATTGTCATCATCATTACCTTTATCAGTATCATTATCATTATTATTATCATTTTCACTATTATTATCATTATTATTATTATAATTCTGCAAATAAAGCATTTTCATATGCCTCAAACATTTCGTGCAGTGTAAGACACACAACCAAGCGGCGCGAAATTTCTTGCTTAAAGTTTCAGCTCCAACTGATTGAGAGAACTTCGTGCATTCGATCGTGTACGTGTTTCGATTCTCAAATAAAGCTTTCGAGTCTCACCACCAGTGTTGCCAGAAATTTTTGGGGGAAAAGGTGGGCTAGATGGGCCTTAGAAAAGGGCTAGAAAAGGCTAGATGGCTTAAAAAACGGGCTAAAAAAGGCTAAATTTGATTACATTATTTTTTACTCTGTGAATATACGTACGTATTTATATTTTTACATACTATATGAATATGATATAAAACAATACCAAGAACAAAACATATTTCAAATTGATTAAAAATGAATTCAGTCTTTCAAGCTCATATATATAATATGTGTAAAACCCGTATTTTTCGAGTTTTTCAGATTTTTCTTGCTTGCACTCGGTTCCTCAAATTCTATTAATCAGACGAAGCCCCATTGCTGGAGTTGGAAGTACTTTAAGTTTCATCATTAGAATCACCTGTTTTCTAACTCATTTCTTGTATGAATTTAAAAACATTATTGAAATAAACAGAATTGCAAATATTTGTTTTTTTTACTTCCAGCTGAAATAACGTTTCATTTATGAAGTGCTGCCAAATATATTATTTTTAGAGCACAGGGTTGCACTGGGTCCACCAGATATCTGCAAAAAGTCAATTGAAAATCAAGTAACTTTAAAAAAATCAAGTTTTGACTTGACTTGTAGAAACTTGATATGTTTCTAACCTACAAGCCACGACTAGCTTCTGAAAGACGAATCATTAGTCAGACTTGATTCTATTTTGTTTCTACCCTACATAAATTGAAAGGAAAAATCAAGCTTTCTACTTTTCAAGTCTAAAAGACTACGCTGCCGTAGAAAGCCACTGACGAGCGTCTACTTATACTTTTCTATACAAAGTGACGAAATTTATTAACCCCTACGGAGTGGTCGGAGGGAATAGGTCCCCAAGGGAAAAATGTTCCTTTTGCAAAAGTAATGGGGGTCGGTCATACATATTAACCCTCTCCGGCCCTACTTAAAGCCTTCCTTTTAAGGTGCAGGAAATAAAAAAAAAAACAAAAAGAACACAAGCATACTTCAATCCAATGCTTTAAAGTTAAACTGTATTCTTAACTCGAGAAACGAAGTTTGCACTGACGACTCGAAGTTATTTCCTCGAACTTCGAAAACAGACTTGAAAATAAACGATTTGTAGGCAAAATAATTACTTTTTCCCTACATTTCAAGTTTCTACATTTCCACTTTTCTACATTTGGCGACTTTATTCTTGCTGCCTATGATTCGCGCAATCTTTTGTTTCCCTGCCTCGACTTGCAGGGAGTTGAAAAATTAAAGGAACTTGAAACAACAAATGGATCCATTCATGCAGATCTCTGATCTATATATCTTAAGCAATATATCAAAAAAGGCTAGAAAAGGCTAGAACGAATCAAAAAAAGGCTAAAAAAAGGCTAGAGGCTTGATGGTATTTTTCGAGGCTAGACGACAGAAAAAAAAGCTAGATCTAGCCTCAAAAAGGCTAGACTGGCAACACTGCTCACCACGCGTGGTACTACGCAGTGTTGCCAGAGAGACGAACTGAAATATACCACTATGTATTTGGGAAAAAAATTAACTTTTTTGGAGAAAATTTACTTTTTCCTAAAATTAAAAAATATAAAAAATTTTAATTTAATGATTAACAACCGTTATCATTTTGTTTGTTAGTATACATTCTTGGCCCTCTGCTTTTCTTCCTTTTCATAAATGATATTTTTAGTGTGTGTAAGCATGCATCAGTACATGCATATGCTGATGAAGTCCAGCTTTATCTTTCTAGACGAACTGGACTTCTTGATGTCCTATGCTCTAGATTAAATGAAGATCTCTTAAGGATCCATGAATGGACCAAGTATAATGGTCTGCAACTTAATGTTTCGAAATCGTATGTCCTGCCTATTTGTAAAAATAAAACATGTGTTGATTATGTCCCTGATCTGTTCATTGGGCAGAAAAAGCTAGTTGTGATATAAAAAAGAAAAAATCTGGGTTTCTACATTAACTCTTCTTTATCCTGTGTAGATCATGTTAACAGTGTACATAAAGTATACTATATTCTGCGTGATTTGAGAATGTCGTCTAGTGTAACTCCTGTCAGTGTTAAACGTAGGTTAGTCATACAACTTGTTTTGCCAGTAATAACATATTCAGATGTGGTTTATAGTAGGCTCGACTCATCCTCTCAAATGAAGTTGCAAATTGCGTTCAATTACGCTACACGTTATGTATATGGGCTAAAATTTAATTTTTATTTTTAAGTATTGTTGATGTAATAATCTTTATATAAGGAAATTGACTACATGTTTTCTACGTTTTTTTTTTTCAATTAATTCAGTTCAATTTTATTTTTTGTTTTGTTTTTGTTTTGCCAATTTCAATTAAGTTCAATTTAATTAAGTTAATGATCGCATTTAATTTTTATTTTTAAGTGTTGTTGATCTAATAATATTTATCAGGAATTTGATCATATGTTTTTTAGTCGCACTTCAAAAGAACATAGTTCTTATTGTGCTATCAATTGTTAAATACATGTATTTATAAAGCAACAACAAAAACATTAAAAAATAACATTTGTCTACTTCACACAACGAAAAGCAATGCTGATCCGACAACTGTTCCTATTCTGGACCATGATACAATTATACAAGGTAGGAGTGACAGTTCTTTCCTCTTGCACCAACTGTCAAAAGTAGTATAAATTAGAGAACGAAACAAGTAAAAAAGAAAATAGAAAGTAAAATATACAGGAAAATTGCAGTCGGTACAAGACACTCGTGATAAAATAGCCAGTTGTCACTCCTACCTTGTATAATTGTATCATGTTCTGGACTAGTTCTCAGTCGATTTCTCCGAGAGAGGATCGCCAACTGACAACCGCTTTGGTTCTGTTCGGGCTCTTAAACTACTTGTGAGTATGTTCAGAGAGGTAACAGTGCGGCCTACTCTAATAACTCAAAAAATTAACGAGTAAAAAAAATATTATTTTGCAAAATTAACCACTTTTGGGCGAAAATTACCTATTTTACCTCTGCCCAAAAAATGAAAAATTACCGCAATTAGGGAAATTTACCTCAATCTGGCAACACTGGTACTACGTGAACATCACTGTTGTAGAGCTGTGCACTCGAAATGCTCTCTTTGTTGTTGTTGTTTGAACCGTGCGTTGATCACCACTGTGCTAAATAGTGATATTTTTTAACGAGCGGTTGTGTTATAAGATTTTCTTGTGAGCCTGTACAATAGAGTGTCTCTTATTTTGCGATTTTTGGAAATGTCAAGGGGCTGAAAGGTTTTTTTATGCGTTTTTATTTTCTAAGAACGAAACTAAAAAAAATTTTTTTACGACAACGTTTGCCCGTGCCAATCGGGACCGAAAGTTTCGAAAAAATGCCCATATTAGATCATATTTGCACAAATTAAAAAAAAATCTTTTCTCTGCTTTTTTAAATGTTTTACATTTTTTGGGACACATACATAAGAAATATGATATCTACAAAGTTTTTTATGGTGGGCGTGGTTACCGCCCCTACTGCGTCGAAATTTCTCCCGCAGCCTTTTCCCACTTTTTCATGAAATTAGTGCAATTTAGGTATTAATATCAACAATAAATAAATACATTTTTATTATGCTTAAAGTATGATTACATTTCATTAAATTCACATTATGTACTTACAAAAATTAACAATAAATTAAAAAACTAGTATTTTACCCTGTGGCGGGCGCGCTACAAGCTAATACCTACAAGCAGTTATATTGCGGCTTTTTAACCGAAAACATAGTTTTTTTTTATAAATAAAAAATATCAATAACCAAAAATGTGTGCCCCCTGAAGGGTTAAATTTTAATAAGAAATACAAATTAATTATAAGTTTTTTTTAAGAGTATGTATTTTTTCTTTTGACAGTTCGAGTATATTTTCGAGTATTTTGGGCCACAATAAGTAGGTTTTGTAGCTGCGCTTCTGATTTTGTAAGCTCGAGAAATTCTTGAGCAAGTTGTACCCCACGCTCCGCAACATCATTTACAACACAAAGATCTTTAAAATAATTTTTTACTCTCTGGTATTCTTCATCTTTTTCCCATTCGTCAGGATCATATTTTAAAAAATTACATGTCAAACTAAACCTACGAAATAGATTTGTTGTTCGACAAGATGCAAAACAATCTAAATCTTTTTTTATCCATTCATTTATCCCTTTCAGACCGTGATGCATCGTTTGTGCGGGTGGTTTCTATCTTTAATATTTCCACTTTTATTTAACGAAAGTTATAAAGAACGAAATGAATCGATTGTGCTTGTTATTGTTTTCTTTTGTTTCTCACACTGTTCCGCGATTCGCTTTACCGTTACTTGAACACGCGTGGAATTCTTGATAAACTTTTTAGTTTTGTCAAAATGAGCCGCAGAGGTAAATTGTGTCTTCAATTACAAAAAATATAGAACGTAAAACTTCAGTGTAAAACTAGTGAAGTTAACGCATTTGAACTAAAAAAATAATAAATTTTGATGTTTCAAATAAATTTGAATCATTTGTTGCTAAAAAATGGGTTTCAGATAAAGTTGCATCAATTTTGCGTGTCCTTGAAGGATATGTAAATTGCGAAACCTAAACATTGAGAATATTTTCATTCGATATAACGACCATAAATTCCAAAAATCATAAAAAAATGTTCAGTAGCTAAGCGTCGGGTCTGAAAGGGTTAAAGAATTTGGGTTTGCGATTGGATGATTACATGGAAACTTCTGAGCTTGCAATGCTGTCACCATACTGCGTTTTCTCTCAATAGAAACCGCATCATCAAAAAAAGCGAGTGCTACAAGTTCTTCGCCAAGGTACCAAAGATGCCGACCAAATGTTTGACTTGCAGCAATGGATATTTTTTTGTTAATTGTCTTGTATGCGACCAAATCTTTTAAAAAAGACAGATCCTGATTTGGAGCTTTTATGCTATTAGTAGCTTCAAAACAGACTTTGATGTATAGTAGAACTACAAAAATACAGACTTGACGGATTCCGATAATAATGAATAGCATAAAAGCTCCAAATAAGGATCTGTCTTTTTTAATTAATTTGTATTTCTTATCATAATTTAACCCTCCAGGGGCATACATTTTTGGTTTTTGATATTTTTTATTTATAAAAAAAAAACTATGATTTCGGTGGAAAAGCCGCAATAAGACTGCTTGTAGGTATTAGCTTGTTGCGCGCCCGCCGCAGGTTAAAATACTAGTTTTTTAATTTAATGTTTATTTTTGTAAGTACATAATGTGAATTTAATGTAATCATACTTTTAGCATAATAAAAGTGTATTTATTTATTGTTGATATTAATACATAAATTGCACTAATTTCATGAAAGAGTGGGAAAAGGCTGCGGGAGAAATTTCGACGCAGCAGGGGCGGAAACCACGCCCACCATTCATCATCCGAGTGAAAATTTTCCGAATAGCAAACGATATTTGGCCTTATAAACCAAAAAAAATACCGCGAAAATGAAAACAAAAGTTTGCAAAACACTTAAAAAATATTTGAAGCAAGTGAAAAGTGAGATTAAAGTTATTGTGCGAGTTTTTTTATTGATTTTTTGTTTATTTTAAATTAAACTGAAACTGAGCAATGAAGAGCTAGGAGCTGAAACTTCAAGTTGGCGGCCTCGGTGGTCGAGTAGGTAGCGTGCTCGACTGCTACCCCAGAGGTCCCGGGTTCGATTCCCGGCCTGGCCATGGTCCTTCGCTTTAAACCTTTCTAAATTTTCAATCCTCATTTCTAATCAACTGAAATTAAAAATTTATCAATATTTACGACTTGAAGTTGTAGTTGATGGTAGGGAAGTTTGTGGATGAGGACTGCCTTATAACTTGAATTGACTGAGGTAAAGGCATAACACTTGCCTCTGATTCAAATTCACATGTTTCTTTGGCTTTCCACCACGCTTAGAACATCCTACACATGTTTCACTTGATTGCCCTTTCCTTCCCACTAATCTATCACCCCATTTCGAACCAAGGCAGACTTGACTGAATAGGAATTCCACCTGAAATCCTTGGTTCAAAGCTAAAAAAAAAAAAAAAAAATAATAATGGTAGCATTGACAACTGTTTATTTTCTCTTCTACAAGAAAACATCTCCTGTCAAAAACAACTGTTTGTGCAAATGCATCTGCAGCTGCTGAGGTATTTTTATTTTTTCACTTCTACGTTTTCAACATTGTTTGTGTTTTCAATGGCCTATTGTGTGCGCTCTTTTTTAAGTATATTTTTTGACAGGAGATGGTTTCCCAAGCAACTGTCAATGCTACCTTGTATTATTATACCATGACTGTGAATCCAGCTGAACAGCATATGACGATCATCTGGCGAAGAGACAGAATCTGAAATTCCAACAGCAGACATTGTAACATGTTTCAAAGAGAATAAAAGAGGGGTATTTTGCTGTCACAGATCCAGCAATTTGGCCGACCGTCATAACTGCTGAACTCCGTATTGCTCTGGTTAGACGAGACCTGTCAAAACTAGTTGAACATTTGAATGAGTGAGGACCGTTCATTTTAAAAATGTGGTAAATTAAACATCTTTTATTTAAAAAATTTTTTTTAAATAATTTTATCGCCAGACATTAATTAATTTCAGTTCGTTCTGTTTGAACCTTTACTTTTTATCCAGGGTTTAACGAACATGATACATTTTTTTATTTAAAGCTCGTTTTTTCCATAAGACTTTGTTAAATGAAATAAAACAGAATGAAAACTTACTTTTCCCGTTGAATGTTATAATTAAACAATTTATTTTGTTTGTTCTTAATTGACTTTAACTTAACTTTTAACTGTTCACGTAAAACGATTATAATAAAGATTTCCAGTGGAGAGGGTACTAATATTTTGCAAAAATATTCGAAAAGTTCTCATCCATTTACATTAAATAATAAAAGTTATGCAAGTATTTGACGTTTACACGTGTGTACTATACAGTGGAACTTGGCCATAATAACATGAATTTGGCACATTGAGATGTTTCGAATAGAATAAAACCTATGAAGAATGTGATTTTTAATAAAATAAGCTGACTAGGATCCCAGAAAAAACAGCACAAATGTCAGGACACAAAAAAACGGGAAATGTGGCCAATAGACCGTACCTCAAAAAAAAGTTCGCCCTATACCAGCGAATATGACGTATTTTTTAAGAAAATTACGAAAAAAAAATTTTTGTTTTGACCGAACGTAGGGGTCGCGCATTGACATATAACTTAATATCTCTGGTGTTTACAGTCGGATTTTAAAGTTTGGCATATCAATGTTTTTGTCTCAATGAAATCAATATGGCCTCTATAGAGGTCGTTGATCTCAGGTGTACCGTTCTAGTACTTACCCTCAAGATCTCAGTTTCTACCATCCTAATGTGCCACCCTAATATTAAAAAAAAATAAAGCTCTTAAAATATCATTAATCTTTTGCTCAGGAAGTATATCGATATTTCCAGCAGAACTATTTTTAAAAAATTTTTGAAAATTTTTTGCCGAACGTAGGGCTCCTTTTTTTAATTTTCATCATATCATCGGTATTAAAAGTCTATTAAATGACGTATCGATGTTTTTGCCTGAAAGATACCAATTATTTTTCTCCAAAATAAAAAAAAAAATAGTCCTACAAGTCCTTGGAAGGCCTTAAATTGATTTTGATGAATTTTAAAGCTCGTAAAAAAATAAAAAATCTGTAACGCCAATGCTAAAAGAGGTATCAACACTATTTTTGTTGTGATTTATTAAATATACAATGTATTATTATTTTATTTTTTCACATTCTTGCAATAACTCCTACTTTGTAGCCGGTGTTGGTAGGTGTTCCATCGCAACTAATTGCAATTTAGTGATCCATGCTATAATTTTCTTTATTAAAATATTCCATGATGCTCCTCTGGAAATCTTCGAAATTTGACACGTTCTCTAAATACTTTATTTTTTGTAATGATAAGCCCATCCATGAATTGAGTTATTTTTTCTGCTGTTTAGGAAGATAACTCCTCTTCAGCTTTTGGAGCAATCGACAATTGTAGATCTTTTATTAACATAGTCGCATGCAGTGCACCAGAGCGAACCGATGTGTCGCTGCGATCCAAAGCAGAACTATAATTTCGCAGTGATATGTCCGCCACTGCAAAATTTTTTTGTATCGTCTGTGATTCGCTTACGTTTTGTTCAAATTCGTCTTCATCCTCGCTATCTGCCTCGTACCCAACGCTGGCAGAGTACACCGCATTCGATGTTGCAGCAACTGACCTTACTTCTACAGTGGCAGTTCTCATCCATGGTATAATAATACGTGGTAGCATTGACAACTGCTTATTTTCTCTCAACAGGAAAACATAAACTGCCAAACACAGCTGTTTGCGAAACGAAGCGAAAATTAAAGCAAGTGACAAAAACAAACATAAGAAACTAATAAGAATATTGTGCGTTTAAATAAACAAATCATAAAGAAATAAACATTTAAAATCATGAAAGTGATAAAAAGATCTTGTGTAATTTGTGCGAAAAGTTTTTCAGTCCGTGATGTTAAATTTTATTCAGTGCCTAATAACGAAACTCGTCGCACTGTTCAGTAATTTATTCAGTAATAACGAAACTGAATTCATTCATTCCATAAAACCAGCTTAATTTCCATCGAACGTCTGTTTTGTTTTAGTTTACATCCGTTATATAGAGGTATCATTATATAACTGAGGCACTAGTTAGTCGTAGTCTTCCAGCGAAGTCACGAATAGCTGCAGCTACTTTGACAAATAATCCACCGCTTTTTCCACAATAGCCACATTAGCTGCACACAGTGTTGCCAGATGGTCCGATATATCGGATTTGTTACGATTTTTAGCATTGGATACGATGATCCGATATTTGGCCAAAATTCTTTAAAATGTTACGATTTTAGGAAAAATAGATCCGACGTCCGATTTCACATATATGTATTTCTTTATGCATATGAAATGTAAAAAATTTCAAATAAAAAACTTGCTGCCAACTTTGAAGCATTATTTTTAATTAAAAATCATTGGTAGCACTTCTGATCACGAATGTCAACATAAAGAATGACAATTACATTCGCTGCATTGCTTTCAAAACTTTTCTTTGTTTGAATTATTTACGTTACTTTAATTATTTACTTGAATTTATTTACTGCTAAACTGTGTCGTGGATGAAAATAAATCTCTTATTTGGATATGGATAAATTTCTGATTAAAAAGGTAAAAAAACTTGTTAATTATTGTTGCAAAATAAATGCACGAGTTTAATAATTATTTCTACTATTCTGTTAAGGTATAAGTAGTTTGTACCACAAATTCTGCAGAGCAAATTCTCTAATTTTGTATGTTTGTAGCATTACATTGCTTAAAGAAATGGATTATGTAGAAAATGTAATTTATTTAAATAAATAAACCTGAAATGTGGATCATACATCTATATTGTATTTTATTTGTCTTCCTTCCGACAAACGCAACGAAAATCCGACGAGCTGAAAGCAAAAGTTACGATGCGAAATTTTTTTTCCTGGCAACACTGGCTGCACAGCTGCCCGCTTATGCTAAGCCACTCAACTCAACGGGAACGCTAAAGCTCAACAGCAGAGATGCGTGATAGCAGCCGCGATAGAATCTCGCCATACAATTAACGCGCGATCTGCGTGAGGCGAATGTAAAGTTTAGTTTCTCCAACAGGTTGTCTTCTTTTGTTTCTTTTTAATGCCCAGTTCAGGAGTATAACCATGTACAATCACCAGCTTCTTCCTTGGACCAAAGATGAAATGATGAAAACAAAACCAAAGAAAAGGCACAAATCCATGCTATAATCTTTGAAGATTAGTTTATCATGACACAAAATATATTACTCACTTTCCGAAGACACCAATTTTAATTAAAATTTATTTCATTTCGGTCATTTGCATCTGCAGCTGCTGATGTTATTCTTTTCTTCACTTCAACGTTTTCAACATTGTTTGTGTTTTCATTTATTAACAATGGCCGACCAGCGAACGCTCTCTTTTTGAGTATATTTTTTGACAGAATATGTTTTCCCAAGCAACTGTCAATGCTACCTTGTATTATTATACCATGATTCTCATCGACACTGTTTCATAGACATCATCTAATGCCATTGATCTTGGACCGCACTGATCAATAAAGAAAATTTTTGCTGCGTCTGGAATTTTATTTGAGGTGTTGCAACTACACGGATTGTTGCTTTCAATGCCACACTTACAACGCGAAATTTTAAACAATTTATTTTAAAATTTAAATTAAAACACGTTATACCTCAATCGATTTTTAGAAATTGTATAATAGTTATTCACAAGTACATACATCAACACGTTTCCGAACCGCCGCTAGGGTTATAATTGGTATGCCGGGGCATTGCCACAAACGATTACATTTCTAACAGTTTCTTGTTTAAAAACATCCAACTTTCGACTTTTATCACTGTTATGCCGCAGATACAATAAAAAAATTGTAACATCATACTCCGTTGGTAATTTGGTATTGTTTAAGTCACTCGCAATTTTTTATTCTCTTACGAGCTTTAAAATTCCTCAAAATCAATTTAAGGTCTTCCAAGGACTTGTAGGAATATTTTTTTTTTTTTATTTTGGAGAAAAATAATTGGTCTCTTTCAGACAAAAACATCGATATGTCATTCAATATGGTCAAACTTTTAATACCGATGATATGATGAAAATTAAAAAAAGGAGCCCTACGTTCGATATAAACATTGATATACCACACTTTAAAATCCGACTGTAAACACAAGAGATATTTAGTTATATGTCAATGCGCGACCCCTACGTTCGGTCAAAAAAAAAAACTTTTTTCGTAATTGTCTTGCAAAAATACGTCATATTCGCTGGTATACGGCGCACTTTTTTTTTGCATAGGAGGTGGTACGGTCTACTGGCCAAGCTTTCTTTTCAGCCATCTATATTATTATTACGCAAGCGCTTTTTTTGTGATGACCATCAAATCTATACCGTAAATGCGATCAATGGAGGGTATCAATGGAAAGGTCTTGCTCTGTAGATGTGCATAAAGGTCTTATTTTTTCTTAAAAATTGTTTATTTGAACAAGAAAAACCAAAACAATCTTCTACGATGAAAGTCAGTTTTCTATTTAATGCCTAAAACTATGTGATGAATTTTTTCTGAAATTTTCCAATTTTATACTATTGGATTATTAAAGCAGTTGAGCGAAGCGAAAAAAATATAAATATATTTTATATTGAAACACTAGCCACAAAATAGCAAGTTCATGCCAAATCGCTATTCCAGGAGCCTTTAATGGCATCGCCGCCAGCTCAGTTGAAGGAGGGCGTACTTTGCACAGCTAATTCAAACTTCCTATACCTCTTCTTGAGACATCTGTATTAGGTGATGAGCACAATTTTACGCACGAAAGGTCAGGTCTTGAAGATAGTAGCTTGTTCAACAGAAATTTAGGAGACGTGCTACGGTAAATTTTAGCTTACGACAGAATAGATGTGCTATTAAGCCTCACAACGAAGATATTGTGAGCGCATTTTGGCGTTTTAACGCCATACGGGCTTACTAGTAATCTATATTATTATTACGCAAACGCTTTTTTTGTGATGACCATAAATGCGATTTTCATAAAGGGGGTATAAATAGAAAGGTCTTACTCTGCAGATGTGCAATAAGGTCAATAAGGTCTTTCTTAAATATTCTGTATTTAAATAAAAAAGCAAAACAATCTTCTGCAAAGAAAGTGTGTTTTCTTTTCTATACGGTGCCTAAAACTATGTCATATTTTTTTCTGAAATTTTCCAAAATCATTCTATTTTATAATTAAAGCAGTAGAGCAAAGCGAGAAACGTACAAATATATTTTATAGGATATGTATAAGGAAAAAGATTTAGACACACCTTAAACATACCTTTCCAAACTAGGAAAGGGATTCGAACAAGGATTAAGTGAAGAATTTGTGGATAAAAAAGGTCAAGTCAAAACCTTCAACTCTTTTTTCATTTAAAAAATAATTTTTTCAATTTCCGGTGTCTTTGTCATTTGCTCTGACTATTCTGGGAAAGTCGTTGAGAACAGCTGCAATTTACTTGCAAGCCCCAGTATTCACACACGGCCAACTATGTATATTTGACATTAAGTCGAGCCCGCTCTTTTGATGCTGTGCACATTTTTATTAAAGAGAAGAGTATGCAGCGCATTTTACTCATTAATGTAGGTTATTTAACACCAAATATAGTTTGCACAGACATATGTCAAAAAGTGTAAAAGTTTTGATAAAAAATAAAAAAAACATTCACACTAGATATTTTTCGCATTTTGGCGTTTTAACGTCATGCGGGTTTACTAGTCATAATTCATTCTTCAAGCCTTCTAAAACCACTTTCATAGAATCACTTGGATTTAAGAGGGTTGCATTCATCCTTCATATCTAAGGTTGTTCATATTACTTTGGATGTTGTCTTGTATTCCCTTGTGTTATGAAGAATGTGCTTTTATTCGATGATGCTTATTATGTTTACATAAGCACAAAAATTTCTCAAATTTCAAATTTCAAATATCTTTATTTAATTTTAATTTCCGCTGAAAGGCCAAGCAATTGTGCTTAGTGGAGGCTTTTATTTGCCAACAGGTGGTAGGTTTTAGCACGTAGGTGCATTCTATTCAGTCCGGCTGATCCGGGAACTTCTTAGAATGTAAATCGTGCATGCGTATGGCGCGGGTCATACGTATCTATGAAGATTTCCTACTTCCGGGCGAATCCAAAAAAAAAAAAAAAAAAAAAAAAAAAGGTAACCAGCAACTTTGCTAGATTTATTGTTCCTACGTAGGATGCTACTTATATTTCGGGATCAGGCAACGCTTATATCATTCCACTCAAATGCGCGTTTCCATTGTAAAGTTTGACATTTCTTAACCCTAGAATACTAAACATAGCCTGTGAGGCGAAGCAATTTTTTGTTTTTGTGATATCTTCCAAATATGTGGCCTGCAAAAAAGCCTTTAGTATATGTAATGTATTTTAAAAAATGAATTGTTTTTGTTAATTTTTTTTACTTAATATGTAATAAACATGTTTTTGTCTTTGTTTTAATATATTTTTATTTTTTTTAAAGTAAAATATGGATTTTATATAAAAATCGCCTCCCAGGCGAAGTTTAGCATTAGAGGACTAAAAAATATGTTTAGTATTCTAGGGTTAAGTTTACTGTGAAACCTAAACAAGAGAGCGACAGCGTTGTTTATCTGCCAAAAAGTCATGCTTCAAAGATTGTATGAAACAAGCCATGGTATAATAATACAAGGTAGCATTGACAGTTGCTTGGGAAAACATCTTCTGTCAAAAAATATACTCAAAAAAAGAGCGCTCACAATCCGCCATTGAAAACACAAGCAATGTTGAAAACGTTGAAGTGAAAAAAAACAACAACCACAGCAGCTGCAGATGCATTTACACAAAAAGCTGTTTTTGACAGGAGATGTTTTCTTGTAGAAGAGAAAATAAGCAGTTGCCAATGCTACCTTGTATTATTATACCATGGAAACAAGCTATAATAACGCAACGGCAACGCTGAGCTGTTGGAAAATTCAATTTTGACAGAACGTTAGGAGGTGAAAAATTGTGAAAAATTTCTTGACTCGAAGTTTCTGCCTGTGAATCTGACATAATGCCGCGGTCTTAAGCCTGAAATACAATAGTGCGAGAGTGCGATGCTAGACAACGTAAGAATCTCGTACGAGATGTTAAAACATTTTCATAAGCAGAGTTGTTATGTAGCAATCTACAATGCTTTGCGATGCGCTTGTGCGATGCAAGGTATTTCCAAAAAATTGAAAAACCTCGCATGCGATGACAAACTGTCATAAAAATTCCATTGAAAAAACCAAAATGGTTGCTGCTTATCAATTTTCTTAACCTTCCACAGTTGCAGTAGAACATACTTTTGAACTAATTAAAGTACGATTTTATTTTGAGAGTACGAAATACACATATCTGTGATGTCATATTTTTATTATTTTGAAAGTAGATTAACGGTAGAGAGAAGTTCCTTTTATGGTAAAGCGAGGTACTATTTATTATGTGAGGGTGCGTAAAAACTTCCTAATTTCTTCTTTCAGCTCATGCTGAAATAAAGTGTTAAAATGTATTTAAAGTTTTAGTACCTTTTCTTATGTCGAAAATACTTTTTATTATTTGGCCGTGTGCTATTCGGAAACTTTTCACTCAGATGATGAAATTTTGACGGTCTCAATGAGAATATTTGGCACTTGTGAGGTGAATATGATTGGCAAAAATTCATAAAGAATCATTGGCTAGTATAAATTTTGACAATCGGCAAGAGAATTTTTGATACAAGCAAAAATAGAATACAAAAATAAAAGACTTGTGAGTTCGTGAGTCGTAAAGAAGTTCAAAATTTTGTTCGTTCGACAACATAGTAACCAGAAGTGGAAAATAGTTGCGTAAATTTTTATTTTCAGTATGTATTTACAATTTTGCATATTAAATTATACTCTTGCGCTAATACTCTACCGCAATCTAAAACGTCAAAATTACTAGTTGTCAAAATTACTAGTTGTCAAAATTGCATTGTCCTTTACGGGGCGCCTTGACAAGCAATAATTCATTGCATGCCATCTGTCAAACATTAAATATTGCTTATGGAGACCACTCAATTGCCGAAGTTGGAAATACATGGGCATGCAATATTCAAAGCCATAGATTGCCAACGCGAACTTGGTAATGAGCTGTCATTATTCTTGTTTGGGAGTAATTTTTATATGTGCTGAAAATTAAAGCTGCTGCAAAAATTAAAGAAATTGAACTAAAGGCTAGAAATTTAAAAATATAGTTCTTGAAAATGGAGTGGCGTAGTGAAGAAATTTATGAAATAATAAATTTACCCGCCAATTAAAGTGCTGGCAATTTATTTTCTATCACGAGTTAAAAGTTTCCGAAAAGGGGGTTTCGCATGATTCAACATGTTGGACGACAAAGTCGGATGGAAAACTAACGGGAAAATTTTATTGAGCTTTCGAACGATCCAACATGTCGAACCATGCTAAATTCCATGCTAAATTCCCTTTCCACACAGCCTTTGTCCACAAATTTCATTATTTAAACAGTACGCTTTTATTTTTAACCGATGCAACTCTGATTCCTTCACAACTAGCGTTTCTCATTGTACATTATATGCGAGGGCAATACGTGCGTGATTACGTTATTTAATTGCATCGCATCATCGCATCGCACTCTCGCACTATTGTATTTCAGGCTTTATTGTCATTATTTAGTGATGATCCAGTAAAAGTTGTTCGAGCTCGAAGCACTGCGAAACAAATTCCACTTGTGACACGTTGAACGGAATGGTAAACAACAATTTGTTTGTCAGAGGTGTTCCGTGAAGTAAGGAAAACAAACAAGCGTTGAAGAATTCTTCTTCATCAAGACAATGCGAGCCTGAGTCGTTTTGAGCCCTCAAAACATCGAATTAATGGGTCAGTCCTGCCGTACAGACCTGATGAAGACAGACTCAATGACTTCTTTTGTTCCAGCACATCATGGATACTCTGCGTGGACAACGATTTTCGTAGCCAGAAGAAGTTGTTGATGCGTTAAAAACCCATTTTTTTGGAAATGTCTTAAGCGAAATTGTGCAAGAAAGTATTAATCATAGAGGAGAATATTTATCGATGTTTATATTTATTCCCGTAATGTAAGTAGCAAGCAACCTCCTATATTGCTGTTATAATGGGACATTTTTCCCCATAACCTCTGTGATGTTTTGATCTTGGATGTCAGCTTTATAATCTTATATAACATTAGAGATAGACGGTTTCAAAAAAAATATATATATTTTTTTTTTTAAAATGTTTAAAAAAATAACTATGCATTAAATCAGGAGTATCTTTCAAATAAAAAAACCTATGCTTTGATAGATAGAAAGAAAAATAAACAATCGAGAATTCTTGTCTTTA
The DNA here is from genome assembly GCA_943735915.1 of Pherbina coryleti. NCBI lineage: Eukaryota > Metazoa > Arthropoda > Insecta > Diptera > Sciomyzidae > Pherbina > Pherbina coryleti. The sequence continues at coordinate 10,433,943 of OX030953.1, read as the reverse complement.
CCAAGTGGAACCACTTTTTTCCTTGTTTTTGGTGTATCTATTTAAGTACATAGTTAAAGTTTGAAGTCAAATATGAGCAATGTGTTAACGTCTAAAAGTTTGCTCTATTTCTTGGTTGTTATTTTTGTTGTGGTTGTTGTTGTCTTAGTATCTTCTATTTAATGCTTAGCAACATCAAAGCGGCTAACTGCTTGGTAACCTGTAAATATTAATTGTTGTGCTTCTTAAACAGCCGAGATTCCTTTTACTTAAAATGAAGCCTCCACCAAGTAGGTGCCATCCATTGGTTGGTTACTTGTACTGCTTTGAGCGTTGCTAGTCGCTGGCATGTATTTGCCACAAGCCTAATATTAAATTTAAAAAAAATTAAACAATATATAAAAAATAAATAAAAAAGAGAAGAAGAGAATGGAGAAAATACATTTATATTATTAAGTAGATATTTTGCCAGTTTGTTTATGTGTGGCTATGTGTGTGTGTGTATGTGTTTTTTATAACTACTATCTGAACAAAAAATTTCGCCTACAATAGAAGAACAACATTTTTTTTTTAATTTTGAATGTTGCAACTACTTAGTAAAAATGCTGCATGCAACAATTTTGGGCAAGCAAATTTTTTATTCTGTAGCATGCCAGAAATTTGGAGATGGCGCTACGTTATTTATTACCAAATTGTTTTATGTGGAGTTATTTAAGCGTCATCATCATCGTGGTATCGATATATATTAAAGTTAAGCACAAAAATAAAATTAATATTAATATTTAAGGAAAAACTCTTAAAACCTGTAAAACCATGATGTAATTAATAAGGTGGTAGTGAATTTTTCACCACACACTCAATTTTGCTGAATCTGTCAAAAAATTGTGACATAAGGAGAGGACCTGTTGGTAAGTGTCAAATCATTATTTGTTTTGTTTGCTTGCTTGTGGTAGTTCTAGTCAATATGTAATAAATTAAAATTATAAGTAGTTTCGTCGGATTTTCATCAAAATAATTAAAAAAACAGTGAAAAACTAAAGCCAAAACAAATATCACAAACTTTATTTTGCTATGGTTTTGCTTAAAATATGCAATCAGCTGTTTTTGACTGATCCAGAGTTCATTTTTGTGAGAGAGGTTAAAAATTCACTACCACCTTGTTAATTACACCATGTGTAAAACTATAGAATTAAAATTTTTTATTGATCTTCTGTAAATATTTTTCTATATTTTTCCTGGGAAAAATATAATTTTAATATTCAATTGTAATGAAAAAAAAGAGTGCAGAACTGGGCATTCGCGTGCCTGCGCTCTCGCAAGGGAGATAGCGTTTAATGCTCATGAGACAGCTCATCAACTGTAGAAGGCAATTTGCTCTTCATTGAATGAAAACTTGGAATATTGGTTTAAATCAAGGTATATTTAACAAGGTAGTCTCATCTCGGAGTGGTGGCTACAGCAGCTGTCAAACATAAGAAGAGCATCAAAAAGAACAAAAAAAAAAAAAAAGATACAGTATACCGTGTATACAGTAAAGAAGTGAAACTTCTTCTTTGTATACTCTTTTTCTCTTCTAGAATAAGAACCATTTTAGTGAAAAGGCTCGATTATGCAATCGTAATGCTACCCAACGTAACGTGGCGTAGAGTTCTATCTGGAATAGAACCCATCGCTGCGCTAGGTTACGTTACGATTTAACTAACCACTTACACTTATTTTTCATAAGATAGAACTCTACGTCACGTTACGTTGTGTTGCTTTACGATTGCATAATCGAACCTTAAAGGCAAAGAGAGAACTTTTTAAGCAAAAGAAATTCGATAAAAAGTTTTTATAAAAAAAATATTCTGTATATTTAATATTCATTGGCAATTAATTTGATAACCAATTTGCGTCGTATTTACATATAGATGTGAATACAGAATACAACTTGATATATTTTTAATTCAACATATGTACGTATTAATATTACTTATATCAAACATATTATACTTACTATTATTAATAACATTTCGATATAAAATTATATAACTACAAAATGTATAAAATAGTTATCTATTGAAAGAATTTATTCCAACTTTGGCGTCATGGGCGACAGCATATGCTTCATGAATTTGGGTTTTTATATAATTTTATATCGCAATATTATGAATAATAATATAATATGTGTAATATGAGCAAAATTCATACAGGTTATATAAATATACTAGCTGGTACCCGACGCGTTGCTGTCGTAGCGGAAATAATTTATATCTCTATCTGAATCTCAAACTCAGTCTCAATCTCAATCTCAACCTCAACCTCAATTTCAATCTCTATCTATCTCTATCTCTATCTCTATCTCTATCTCTATCTCTATCTCTATCTCTATCTCTATCTCTATCTCTATCTCTATCTCTATCTCTATCTCTATCTCTATCTCTATCTCTATCTCTATCTCTATCTCTATCTCTATCTCTATCTCTTTCTCTATCTCTATCTCTATCTCTATCTCTATCTCTATCTCTATCTCTATCTCTATCTCTATCTCTATCTCTATCTCTATCTCTATCTCTATCTCTATCTCTATCTCTATCTCTATCTCTATCTCTATCTCTATCTCTATCTCTATCTCTATCTCTATCTCTATCTCTATCTCTATCTCTATCTCTATCTCTATCTCTATCTCTATCTCTATCTCTATCTCTATCTCTATCTCTGTCTCTATCTCTATCTCTATCTCTATCTCTATCTCTATCTCTATCTCTATCTCTATCTCTATCTCTATCTCTATCTCTATCTCTATGTCTATCTCTATCTCTATCTCTAGGTGGAACGACTCGTGATAACCAAATTTCGAGGCTATGCTACTTATAATTCCAAGATTATTCGATATCGCAAATTTGGCTTGTATGGGCGGAGCCACACCGCCTTGTTCAATGACGTCTTAGTTCTCTAGTAGAAGAATATCAGCCAATAGTAATCCCATACTGAATTTCGTTGTTAAACGACATTTAGTTCCAAAGCTATCTGATATTAAAAATGTAAAGTGTATGGGCGGAACCACACCCCCTTTTCCAAAGCCCATCCTAGTTTTATAGTAGAAATATATCACCAAGTGGCAACTCCATACTGAATTTCATTATTATACGGCATTTAGTTCCAAAGCTGTTCGATATCATAAATTTGAATTGTATGGGCGGTGCCACACCCCTTTGGCCTATACTTGCTCAATTTTGCCAGTCGAAAGACACGACTAAATAGAACGTTCTAACCGAGTTGCATTAATGTGTGACTTATAGCTCGAAAGTTGTACCGAAAATTTGGTCTGCTGAAAAAGTGCCACGCCCCATGTCCAACGCCCATAAAATTTTACCTGTGGAATGGCACTTGTAAATTGAGGAAGAATACCGAATTCCGATGCTATGCTACCTATAACTTCAAAGCAATTCGCTATCGTAGATTTGGGTTGTATGGGAGGTGGCACTCCCCCTTGTCCAATGTTCCGTAAATTTTTTTCAAAACAATTGCGGAACAATTACGAACAAACTCACAGAAGGAAGTATCCAATTTGGTCCAGTAGTTTTCAAGTTTTAAGTGGTCGAACAAACCAAGATTCATTTTTATATATATAGATATCCTAGGATAAAAGCGCTTCTTAACAAACAATTAGTTAAAAAGCTCTTTAAAAAAAAACAAAAAAAAAATTGAGAAAACTTTTTAATATGCGAGGATTGAACTCGCACCTCTCGCGTTGCAATCAATTGTCTTACTGCTGTGCTATTTTCAGCTGATTTTGTTATTAACAAAATGTTTATAAAAACATGAGCTCCACAAATCTGAACTCTGAAAAGCACATCGCTATTTCTAGGAACGCTTTTAAAATGAGCCTACCTTGTAATTGTATCATGACCTAGGGTTTCAATTTTAGTTTCTAGGTGAGTCCCAAGAATGATAGAAACCATGGTAAAGTAATAACAAGGTAGCATCGAAAGTTGCTTGCAAAACCAGCTCCTGTCAAAAAATATACTTAAAAAGGGAGCACTCACAATCGGCCATTGAAAACACAAACTATGTTGAAAACGTTGAAGTGAAAAAAAACAGCAACTTCAGCAGCTGCAGACAGGAGATGTTTTCTTGTACCAGATGGAGCAAAAGTAATAACACTATTGGAACACCCTAAAACTTTTGCAAATAGCTCCAAATGTCAATTCGGTCTTGATATTTGTGAAGTAAACAAACGCAGAATACAAATCTACAAGCCATGAACCGGTTTACTTCGCAAGAACGGGGAATAATTGTTTCCATTTTTTTGTGCAACAATTTGTCGGTTGTGTTGGCGTAGCTTGAATTTCCTCGCAGATTTCCCGGCCTTCCGACACCAACTGGACAAACACTGCGGCGTTTGGCCACTTGCCTTGAAGAGACTGGGACAACACGAGATCTTCCCAAGGCTGGCCGCTCCCGGAGCAACCGTTCTGCTGAGAATATCGCTGCTGTTACCCAAGAAGTCGAAGAAGAGTCCGGAACATTGACCAGACGACTTGCCACGCAATTGGGCATTAGCCGGAGGTCCCTACGCAGAATTTTGATGAAAGATTTGAAGATGTTCGCTTACAAATTGCAGACAGTGCATCAGCTGTTAGCTGTTGACCGCCAACAGCGTTTAACTTACGCTCAAGCCATCCTAAATCTCAACGAAGAGGTGAACGATTATTCATCGAAAATTATCATGAGCGATGAGGCTCATCTCCATCTTGGCGGTAACGTGAATAAACAAAATTATCATTTCTGGGGCACTGAAAATCCGTATATCACCCACGAAGCACCATTACACCCGCTCAAAGTTACTGCGTGGTGTGCTGACGCTGGAGGAGTCATCGGGCCATTTTTTTTTTTTTTTGAGAATGCCGCAAGCCAAACGACGACTGTGCACGGCGCACGCTACAGAGCCATGATTACCGAATTTATTTCTCCTCAATTGGATGAATTGGGACTGGAGAATATGTGGTACCAAGAGGACGATGCAATGGCTCACACTGCTCGAGCCACAACCGATATTCTGAAGGAAGCATTTTCAGGTCGCTTAATCTCTCGTTTTGTTGATTTGCACTGACCGGTCAGATCACCCGATTTAACCGCTCCAGACTTCTTTTTGTGGGGTTTTTTGAAGTCCCGGGTGTACGTCAACAAGCCTCAGACTCTTCAAGCTCTAAAGCAGAAGATTAGCCAAGAATACGAGAACCTGTTACCCGGAGTTCTGGCAAGAGTGATGGAAAATGCCATAAAACGAGCCCGTATGGTCATCAACTCTGGGATATCATTTTCTCAACTTGATGTAATAAATTCTAATGGATTAAATAAACAAATTCCACAAGCAAAACCAAAGTTTTTCATTAAAAAAGAAAAATACAGCAAAAGAACATTGGGTGACTACTTTTGCCCCACCATATACAAGAGAAAATAAGCAGTTGTCAATGCTACCTTGTATTATTATACCATGATAGAAACAAGATTACGCCTGCCGTAAATGCTCTCTTTCTCAATTGACTGCATGACGTCACGCAGCGCTTCTGTATAACAAAATTAATGCAACTGTGCGATCATGGTTGAATTAATAAGGTTGCCGCAAGGGTGTGAGCAAATGCCCATCAGAGCTGTAAAAGAATGCAATCATTTGTGACTTTATATCATGTAATTAATATTCAAAATGAATGCATTCATTTTTTCAAATCAGTGAATGTGATTTGAATTTTCAAGTCGCAGTCAATGATTTGAAAAAATGAATGCAATAATTTTTTAAATCATTGATTGGGACTCCATGAATGCAATAATTTTTTCAAATCATTGATTGAAACTTGAAATCTCAAATCGCAATCAATGATTTGAAAAAATTATTGCATTCATGGAGTCCAAATGAATGATTTGAAAAAAGCAACGCAATCAAATATATATTTTTTTTAATTTATTTTCATAATATGTCTATGGGCCTCCTAAACCTATTGGTTGAATATAATTTTGTCGGTCTCAAACGGTTAAGGAACTTACTGCCATGCAAAAAATACCAGTAAATCCTTGAGATATTTGGTATTTGAGCTTAAAAATTGAGATATAAATAAATAATGTAATCATGATTGTAATAATTTTATTTTTTTTTTATTTTTCTATTTAACCCTGCAGTAGTCGCGCGGATTACATATGTAATCCAGTCCTGCAAAATTATGAACTTCACAATTGTCTGCAATCGATATTCATTGATTTTACGTACTATAAGAATTATGTTTATGTTGTTTTTTTAAATAAATATAATATAAAATAAAGTAATAATAAAAATTAAAACAAATAACTAAGCATTTTCAAATTGCCATCTCTTATTTTAAACTTTAAAAAAGGATTACATATGTAATCCGCGCGACCACTCTCGTCACATTTAGGTACGCGACTACTGCAGGGTTAAGTGCAAATACTGTCTTCTATAAACATTAAATACGCAGCTTAACGAAGAGAAAGTCATACAAAGCAAAGCATTTATTAATGCAAGCCAGCACTATGAATAAGAATCTATTATCGCTACATTTCATTATGACTCTTAAGGCTCAACCATAATAGACTCGAACTGGCTACAGCTAATGTCAGAATATATATACAAAAGCATAAAAAAATAAATAAATAACTGGCCATTTCAGCCCTTGAAAGGACTTTGACCTAGCTTCTTATGATCAATTGTGTTGTGCGTGTTATTAAGTTTGTACACAATTGACCGAGAACCGGACCTACAGGTTTAAAGCCGACTCCGAACGGCGAAGAACGGAATGTTCTTATTCTCAAGAAGCTTTACATGGCATTTTGATTACTCTCTGAGGTTTGCCATTGTCTGCAGAAACGTGGCGGCCGTACAGAAAAATTATTTTAATTCAAATAATTTTCTGTCGCTGCTGGGGTTTTCGAACCCGGGTCTCCAGGTTCGTTGACATAGAGGCCACGCACTTTAACCAACTACACCACGGACACAACACAAAAGCATAGCAATTTTATTTCGCGGTGCTCATATTTTTGCTCCAGGCCCATCTTTGCATACTAATCTCTGTTCAATACTGAAACAGCTATTCAGATGCAAGGTCTATGCAATATATAGTCTCTGCATTCCACTGATTGCGAGCTGATCCTTCGATCTTATACGAGGGTGGGTTGCTATTTATATTTCTGGCCTTATAAAAACAAATAGTTATGATCGAAATTGATTTTATTATTTTTCAAAATTTTCACCATGAAGATCAATACACTTTTGAATGTGTTGGAACCAATTTTGGAAGCACTTTTCCACTCCGATTGAAGTAACTCCAAGAGACAAGTTTTGAATGCAACAACCGGTTCTTCGGGTGTCGAAAATGGTTGACCGCATTAATTTTATTTTATTTTCGAGAAGTCATTGGGTGCCAAATCAGGGCAATGCGGCGGATGACCTATCAATTCGATTTTTTGGCTGGTCAAAAGGGACTTTGTTTGAACAAGGACTTTACTATGGATTTCGATTAGAATCTTATTTCATTCTAATTTCTGAAATTTGAAAATGGAAATTTGATTCCAGTTGATTGCTGGTTTTTTTTTTTTAGGTTCATATGCAAAAATCCATGATTCGTGTAGATATTACACACAGCCCTTAATACACCTTGATTGTATTTTTTCAACAATGTGAGCTCCAACGCGCACAAATATTTTTTTCCGGTCAAATGACCATGCAATATCTTATTGATGCTTGTCATACCAATACCCAAAGATGCCTCAATCTCACGGTATGTCACATAAGGATCATGCTGTATCAGTTCACACACAGCATCGATGTTTTCTGACTAGCAACCGATTTTGGACGATCTTCACGGAATTCATCTTGAAGCGAATTTCAGCCTCGATCGAATTCACTACATCAGTTTTTCACAGTGCTGTAGGATGGTGCTCTTGTCTTGACAATTCACGTAAAAAGGTATAAAAAATAATCGCCCAAAAATGTTCACGAGTTAATATTCCATTTTTTTCCCGACATGTATTTCTCAAGTTACTTTAATAGCACAAAGCGCGCTCAAGTGGTATAATGCTCTAAAGAAGGGTATGTTCAACAATGTCAAGTTTCCAATGGAAACGTCAGATGCAAAGTGGCTGCTGCCAAAGCTAGAAATATAAATACCAACCCTCGTACGGGCGTATAATTTTTGCTACAGTCAGCTTCAGCCTATTATGGTTAACCGCTTAATTTTTAAGCAAGTTTAGCACCATTCAATTCGCATTCCAAAAAGAGTAAGCAGATCAAGCACCATTCAATTCGCATTCCAAAAACAAATCACATTATATCGATAAAACTAGTTAAGAAGGGAAATATTGCTTGTTTTTAACTTTTCATTTCAATGTCATTACATCTTTTTTATAACTACTGCAAAAACTATTGCAAACACATTCTTGGGTTGTCTAGTAAATGGTGGTAGGCTTAAGATACATAGATGATACATAGTATATATTTCTCTATTTTGCTTACGTTTAGTTTATGTTGCAATTTATTTGAAATAGTTTTCATTCTCTGACGTTTATGATGTATTGCTTTGGACATTCACAACAAATGTTTAACTATATTGTCATTGCAACAACAAAAAGTAGAATTGCAAATGCAAGTGGTTCGCATGCAGAAAGAAACAATTTTTCTTTTTTTTATTTGAAATTATAAAATACTAGAGGACCCGGCAAACTTCGTCCCGCCCTGAATTAATTTTTTTATTGAAATAATTCCGAGCAATCACGATCCCACCCGAAATTAATTTTGTATCGAACATTCACGACCGATAACAAATGGTGCCAATCGTATTTCAATTATTAATTGAATGAATCACTCTAATATCCCTTATTTACACGGAATGTAAGGAGGTTGAGGGAATCACATGTCAGATGAATTCAATGCTTTTTGATAGACAACATTAGCAAAAGTAACATGTCATATATTGTAAGCCATGCAAGAAGCTTGGGAATTCAAGGTTAATAGTTATAGAAATATAGCTATACATACATTTTTTACAAATAATTTAAGACATACATTGTTTTGCACTAACATTTATTTGCGCAACATTTATATTGTTTCCATATAATTTTGTGAGCGGAACTTCCGTCCACTTATTTATATCTAAAAAACTGAATGCACCTCCATGCTACAGGTGTAAAATAAGCTGCATTTGCATAGTCTACTTGCTCTCTCTCTTTATATGATCGTACTGCTTTGCGCTCCATTATCTTGATATACATTGTTTTGTTTTTGATATACGTTGATATACGTTGATATATGTTGATGTTGATGTTGATGTTGATGTTGATGTTGATGTTGATGTTGATGTGATGTTGATGTTGATGTTGATGTTGATCTTGATGTTGATGTTGATGTTGATGTTGATGTTGATGTTGATGTTGATGTTGATGTTGATGTTGATGTTGATGTTGATGTTGATGTTGATGTTGATGTTGATGTTGATGTTGATGTTGATGTTGATGTTGATGTTGATGTTGATGTTGATGTTGATGTTGATGTTGATGTTGATGTTGATGTTGATGTTGATGTTGATGTTGATGTTGATGTTGATGTTGATGTTGATGTTGATGTTGATGTTGATGTTGATGTTGATGTTGATGTTGATGTTGATGTTGATGTTGATGTTGATGTTGATGTTGATGTTGATGAAGATTTTGATATTGATGTTGATGTTGGTGTTGGTGTTGGTGTTGGTATTGTTGTTGGTTTTGGTGTTGGTATTGGTTTTGGTGTTGGTGTTGGTGTTGGTGTTGGTGTTGGTGTTGGTATTGGTGTTGGTTTTGGTGTTGGTATTGGTTTTGGTGTTGGTGTTGGTGTTGGTGTTGGTGTTGGTGTTGGTGTTGGTGTTGGTGTTGGTGTTGGTGTTGGTGTTGGTGTTGGTGTTGGTGTTGGTGTTGGTGTTGGTGTTGGTGTTGGTGTTGGTGTTGGTGTTGGTGTTGGTGTTGGAGTTGTTGTTGGATTTGGAGTTGGTGCTTTTCTTTAGCTTTTTTTTTTGCTTCCCCATTGGTTGTGCTCTAATTTCAATTAATCCAGCAAAAGTGATGCATATGCGTCACATTAGGCGGTTCCCTGAGGGTCTTTGATACGCCGTCAATTTTTTTTTTTTATTTTTGTCATATGCCCGAAGACCTCACCCTCGTTTTCGTTTCTTAAAATTTACCGTTGCACCAGTAGTCACAGAGTTAAAAATACATGCAACGTTTTTTCATGGTTGTAGCATTTTTACTGCATTATGTGATTGCATCCCTGAAATCATGACAACAAGAATTTTTTTTGTAATTTAGTTGTGAAGCGTAATAACGCATCCATGCTTTCGCAAAACATAATTTACCGTAGCACTCCGCCGGAGTGTGTAATAATTCCATGAAACGATATTACATTTCTGTTACATAAGCTGCTATATTCACGACCTGACGACGCCGGAATTTTTTTTTTATTTTTGTCGTAAAGCCATGTATAAAAACTTTATTTTCCTTTTTAAACTTTTATCGTAGGTTATATACTCATTGAGTAAAAATTCAATGCAACGCCGCTGCATGAATGTTGCGTTATCGATCTTTGAGCGGCTCTCTCAGCGTCCCCATGATGTCAGAAATTTTGTGTCTAATTTTGTTGTGAGGGCTATTAGTAGGCCTTTATTGGCGTATCGTATTTTTAATCCTAGCGCTAATACTCAGCGAGTAATAATTCCATGTAACAAATTTTCAGTTGCGTTGCTTTATTATTCTTGAGTTGCTTCACGACCAATTGAAGGCTCCGAAGCGTGATAATAACAGATCCAACCTTCCAAGAAAAAAAAGGTTCTTATGTATGCCACTCTGTTTTGTTTATATATGACACTTATTCGGACATGACAATCTAATTGTTTTCATTATCCGTCACTCGCTGCTGTGTGGCTTACACGTGTATTAGCTCGCCGAGCATTTGACTGATTTCGTAGACCTATGTCAGGCTCGTCCCCTCCTTGGAGTTGTAATGAACACTGTACGACACGAAAAATTACCAATTTCAATTCTTTCGATTCTTTTCATTCCTTCCTTATTTTCTTTTTTCCTACACCACATCAGTATTGTGGCGAACAAAAAAAAAATATTAAAATCGGCCGAGACATTTCCGAGTTTTAGCAAGACTATAATTCGATTTCAGAAGATTGTGCTGTCATATCATTTTATTGCAAATTCTATTAGGAAATTTTTGTAGTACATTTCAATTTGAATAAAAAAAGTCAGCTCAACCGTCAGTTTTGAAGCCATGAGGTAGTCTAAGGCTCAATCCTCACAATGGGCAAACAAATAATATATAAAATTCATTAAATTTTTTTTATTTATTGAAATGACAGCTTTTGTGTTCTTTATGGAGTAAAAAGTGAATATGTTGGAGCTTTCTTCAAATAGGGGTTTATTAAGTGATTAAATTAAATTTATCAACGAAAAGAAATTGAATGAAATATATTCAAAAACAACGGAGTTATTTTCATCGAAAGTAGGAAATATGAATTTCTGATAGTTTTTTGTTATTCTAAGGAAACGATGTTATTAGAAAAAATAATGTGCAATTTTGAAGATATGTGAATGCTTTTGGTGTTAAAATAAGAGAATTTTCTTTTGATTATTTAGACGAACAGTTTCGCTAATAAAAGTACGCTAGAAGGATAATTTGCGATTCTTGTAAAGGGGCGGAAGAAAGGGCGTAGTCAAAACTAAGTATGCTGTAACCTTATCTAGGATTCACGTAATGTGTGTGCAAAATTTGAGTTAAATCCGTTCAGCCGTTCAGATTTGTTGGCTATTTAAAGTAGTCTGATGCATAGCTGTTAAATTGCGATTACGATTAGTAATCAATTAGATTATTTTTTAAAAAGAATTGTAATGATTATATAATCCTTAAGCAAGAATTTTATGATAAGTAATTGATTACGATTACAAATGATCAAAAAATAATAACGATTACTTGAGATTACGCAAAATAATCAAAAATAATCAAAAGTAATCAAAAAAATAATTCGATTACTTTTAAAGATAATCTTTGATTCTTTTTTGATTATTTTAAGAATTTCAGTCTTAAGTACGGAATATTTTGTGAAAGTGATGATGAAATTGACACAACTGGTTCTTCATAGGACACCGTTAAACCCGATTAGTGATCCCAACAGACCAACTCTTCTGCTACTTGCATGACAATTGAAGTGCTGAAATGATTGGCAAAAGTATGGCTTGTTGAAGGAACCACTTCTTTCATTCAACACTCCTTTAATGCCCTCAGCGTCAGTTGAGAGACTATTTTTTTTGCCGGCATAGTAAACACTCCAAGACGGCAATCATTGTCTGATTTTTCTTTTGAAAAATTCGTTCTTATGAATGCAAATAGTAATTTAGAGTAAAAAGGTTTTATTTTTTTTCGCTTATGTTGTACTATAATATATTATTGTTTTCGTTCCTGTTTTTTGTCAATCTTTTTTTTATAATGAAATACATAACTTTGTTTTTTTTTAATAAAATTTAACAAAGTTTTTTGTACCTAAGACTGAAATTCTTAAAATAATCAAAAAAGAATCAAAAATAATCTCGAAAAGTAATCGGATTATTCTTTTGATTACTTTTAATTCTTTTTGATTATTTTGCGTAATCTCAAGTAATCGTTAATATTTTTTGATTATTTGTAATCGTAATCATGTGATTACGATTACAAACAGAAAAGAATCGTACTTAATCAATTATTTTACCTTTTTGAAAAAAAGAATCGAATAAGTAATGATTACGACGAGTAATCATTACTTAACAGCTATGGTCTGATGTGGCAATTCCCATACAAAATTATCAATTTCGATTTTTTCGATTTTTCCGCTGTTCCTTCGAGTTTTTTGTAATTTTCTTTTTTTCTAAACCACATCTGTATTAAGGCAAACAATACAAAAAAAGAATTATTAAAATCGGCCAAACCGTTTCCGAGCCTTAGCAAGACTAACGCACACGTATTTCATTTTTATATGTAAGAATAAGATATTGAATAAAAAATAAGGATATAAAGTTTGCTAGGAATATAAACAATAAAACTTCATATCGACTGGTCTCTGACTGAACCTCGTAAGTCAAAAAAAAAATCGAAGTTTTCAGGAGAAGCAAAAAGCTGATTTTTTCCTTAGGTAGAACTATTATTTGGAATCAAATTACAATTTAACAATTAAAAATTAAAATTTAATATTACACATTATATGTCTCCTTAAGGAAAATATCAGTTTTTTGCTTATCTTTAAAACCTCGGTTTTTTGACTTACGAGGTTCAGTCAGAGACCAGTCGATATAACAAGCTTAACCTGGTGCCCTTTGCTACACCCAACCAAAAGTACTTCTACTAGATGTCAGCTAGTTATTAAGAATTCAATGTGTAAAAGGTGCTCCAGTTAACACTACATGTAATGTTTTCCTCAATTTTTTTGTTCAAATATCAAAATTCGAAGATGAATCGGACACATGCAACGTCAATTCACAAGAACATTGTTTTGAAGGTTTTTGAAAGATGGAACAGAATAAGTTACAGCTTTAGCAGTTCCCACTATGCATAAAAAGTTTTTATTTTCCATGGAATAGATGAAATCTTTTATCCGATTGGAAAGATAAAAAGAGAAAAGCGAACATTGCTCTTTTTCTACCTATATCGATTAATTGATTCACGTGAAATGTTTTATGTCTCATTGAGCACCGTATCGATGGGCAGCTTTTGAAAACTACAGTGATGTGAACTTTTGAACCGTTTGGGCCAAGCGTATTGTCCAAATAATTTTAAAGATAAATCAAACCAAACAGATATCTTTCCAAAAAACGCAATACATGTTCTCAATTTTTTTTTGATTGAGTAAATTTACATATTTATCTGACCCCGAACAAAAATTTACGTTTTTCTAGAAAAAATACAAAGGAGCTTAAGCCCTCCAACCAGGGGCGTCCACAAGGGGGGAAGGGGGAAGAGGGGCACTTGCCCCCTCAACTGAAAAATTGTATATATTTTTATTTCCTATGTGTATATGTAACATTTTTGTTTATATGTTACAAAGTTTTAAACTCTTAAGTTTTGATTTCTTATACTATGTTTACATTACCTCGAAACTACACAGTTAACTTTGAAATTGGATACTTAATTAACTATCTCGCAAAGCAGTTAAGTTGAAACTGCGACTTAAACCATCTCATTTTGCTATGCAACACTGTGTTTTCATCAAGAACAAAAGGAAATTTAAAAAAATGACAAGGAAATGTCACATAAAAAACGCAAAAAAATATTTGAAAACAATTCCTTTTCTTTTGATGATTCGGTCAAAGACCACCAGTTTAGAAAACACTTCCTGCTGATGATGAGCAAAAACTCCTACAAGGCTTTTATCACATATATTGTAATATTTTTAATTTTTTTTTTGCATGGAAATTAAATTTTCAATAAGTCTCAAAATTATGTGAATCAACGAAAAATTAACGTCAAATAATGACAAAGTTAACTACGCTACTGGCAGTGTAAACACCAGAAACAGTTACCAAACTATTATAGTCAAACTGCATAGTTAAATGTGTAATGTAAACATGATATTAGGTGGTACGAAACTTAGTTTTATCTGCGAGGCGGCCCGCAAACTTTGTTAAAAACAATATTCGTAATTTTAAACAAAGTGTCAACGCACTTTGTCAAAGGGAGCTAGAGACGTGTCGGTTTCAAAAAAGTCACTAAGTCCTGTCTGAGTCCGTTGTCTAGTCGTCTGAGTCTAACGATGTCTGAGTCCTTTTCTAACTACACTCAAAGTGAGAGCAAAAATAACTAACTCTCACCGAGTATTAGTTTACTTGAAATATTTTTACTAATCAAAATCTAATCTGTTCTTATATATAATTCTGTATATAATTTTATATATAATTCTGTTCTTATCTATATAATTGTAATAAAAGATATAATAAATAAAAAATATATAATAAAATAAAAAATACCAAAGTAGACATAAGTAATACACAAAATAATTTTTAATAAATAACTGATTAAAAATAAATGAAGAAGAAACTTCGAGAAATAATAAATAATATTCTATAAAAAGTAAACAATATATAATAAATAATAATAATGAATAAAAATAAAAATTAAACGGATAATTTACTATCTTAAATAAAAAAATTGTTTGAATATATACTGACAAAAACCTAGCTCATCTAAAAAAGAGAATGAGGTTTAATGAATAAAAAGTTGGATATTAGGATAGGATTTTCCCATTGCTAAGTGGGAGCTTAACAATAGGAACGAAGGAAGCCGAAAAACTAGTAAGAAATTATCTTCGACTGGGCCGAAGTTAAAATACCCCCACGACCGAACCAAAGTATATTCGAAGCCTTAAGCAATCAATAACGTGTTTATTTGTAAAAAAATGTTCGTTATAGTTTTAACAGAAAATATTCGCTTTTGTTTTTTGATAAAGTCACTTGGGAGGTAGGCGTGGTTTCCACTCGATATCGTTAAATTTCATACACAGAGAACATGTTATATATCAAAGTTCATATGCAAAATTTCAAGTCCATATATTCATTTTTGTGGAATTTATAGAGATTTTAGCTTTTTGATAAAGTCACTTTGTATGCGAGGTAGGCGTGGGTTTCATTTGATTTGATTGAATTTCATACTCAGAGTGTATACTAAATATCAAAACTCAAATTCAAAATTTCAAGCCCATACATTAATGTTTGTGGAATTTTAAGAGATTTTACCGTTTTGATAAAGTCACTTTGTATGGGAGGTAGGCGTGGTTTTCATCCGATTTGGCTCATTTTCGAACTTGACCTTAGTTTTTTAGATAAAAACTTAAATATAGTATTTCGTGATGATAGCTTGAACATTACGGCTGTAATCGTGATCACAGACAGACGGACAGACGGACAGACATACATGGCTAAATCGACTCGGGTCGTGATGCTGATCAAGAATATATATATTTTTCCATACCTACCACGCCTCCTTATTGGCGTTACAAACGGAGTGACAAAATTAATATACCCCCATTTACGTTTTTTAAACCTGGGGGTATAAATATAAAAAGATATTCAACCCGATGAAAAAAGTGGAAAACGACCTATTACCTAATACCTGGTTAAAGCCGTGTAGGCGCGTGTGTTTCCTTTAAGAATTCTTTTCGCTTACCACCAATTAAGCTCATCAGAAGGATTCAAAAATAAAAATTATTCTACCGACCCTCTATAGACTGAATGTTAAACATTCGAAAAAAACTAAGGCTAATCAAAAGAAATAATAAAAAGAAATAATTAAAATTATAATAAACATTCATGTCTAATTAAGGTACTATTATCGTCTAGAATGCTAAAAATTAACATATATTCAACAATTTTTTTTTTTCACTTTCTTTATTATGTATGGCTATCAAACGTTTTTTACAGTATTAAACAGTTCTTGAAGAGTACGAAATTTTTTTATTTTTATTTTCTATTAATTGTACATTTAATATAGGGCGCTGAAATTGTTCTTTTCGAAAAAACACTGCTGCTAAAAAAATGGCGGTCATTTGAAAATGTTTTTCAAAAATCGCCTTTTTTTCAACCTTTTTTCAGATTCAAAAATTTTATAAATTTTTTTTGTGGTCAAATTGTGGTAAACTATCACACAGGATATAAAAACAAATAACGACCTAGTAGATCCGGAGATTAAGTGTCCGCCAGTTAAAAAAACCTAAACTCGAGAAAAATGCGTGTAAAGTTTTTTTTACACCTGCGAGCCGGGGCGCGCTTCAATTGAGTCGTTATATCTCGGCACTGGCTTCGAATTTCGATTTAATATTTTGGACAGTTATTATTGAAGGTATAAAGAATCTAAAAATGTAAAAACACAGAAATTCATTTTTTGAAATTTCTAGACGGTAATAGTGCCTTAAAAAACATAAAGCATGTTGCTCTGTTCATAACTGAACGAGCATTCAAGAAAAACGAATATAAAAAAATTTTTGAAATACAAACACAAGATAATCATGCGCTCTTTTTATACATTATACACACACACACACACACACATTCATACGAACAAAAGAAAAAATCAAAAAAGCTATTTGAAATGATAATAAAATAAAATAAATACCTTGAAAATATCTTTTTCAGTCTGCACGGATCTTTAACTTTATTTAAAAACGACAATTATTTTATTTAATTATTTTAAATATTTTTAAGTGCATTTAATAAATGTAAATATGATTTTGTAAACTAAAAATGCGTTATACTGGAAGTTAAATTGAAAAACATGAATTTTCATATAATAACAATGTTTACAAAGTTTGCACAGAAAATCTCAGGAAATAAAATTTCTTAGGTAACATTTAGGCTCATTTTCATAAACGTGCACACCAATGCATACCTTTGTCCCCCCCTCGACAAATTCCTGCGGACGCCCATGCCTCCAACTGAATTTAATTTCAAAAGCAATTGCTATTCCATAACATTTTAAAGGATGCAGTTGACTGTGAAGATGTACAACTTTTAGTAGTGCCCCAGTAGATACTTGGCACCTAGACCAATTTCAAAAGAAACCTAAGATGTATTCAAAATAATATTCATATTTTTTTTAACACAAAAATTTTGTTTCAAAATTGCTATATACATATACATAAAAAACAACAAACAAACAACAAAAACAACAACAACATGTACATTACAATCACACACATCATTTTTTAATGCAACTAGACAAATATGATAGTAATTTTTATATTTTATTATGTAGTGATATGTCATACATAAGTTTATTTCATATAAAGATATACATAGGCGTCCGCAGCAATTTTTCGAGGGGGGGCCAAAGTATGCCTTGGTGTGCACTTATATAAAAGTTATGATATGAAAATGTAACATATACACATCTATCTACATATATATATAAAAAAGGAGTTTTTGAGTGTAACTATGCAATAGACTCCTAAACTATTCATCCGATTGGCATGAACATTTGTGTATAGAAGTTTTTTGGTATAGTGCGTGTTTGTGGGCTATCAATTTTTATCCACCTTGAACACCAGAGGGCGCAGTATCACAAATTTTTTACAAAATTGCCTAAAACTCACAAACACAATATGATTAGGATGAAAATTGGTACTTAAGGGTTTTCAGATACGATAAGTTTTTTAGCACTATCTTCTTTGATCCACCTTGGACACCAGATGGTGCTGTATTACACATTTTGTACAAAATCGCATATGTTTAGTTGTTTTCTTAGGTTACAAATGCAAATATTCACCATATATAAAATACTTCTTAAATTTAGTAAAATGAAAAAATTTCCGTTATTTTGACATCAAAAACATGAACCTATCTTGAAAAATATGAAAAATTTTACTACAACGATGTTTTTAATGCAGCATTGTTGCTCAAAAATGAGAAAAAAACAATCAGAAATATATCCGCTGCGTTTTTATACATTTTGTTAAATTTTTTTGTCTTAAAGCTTCATCAAAGTACTATGAAAACCTTTTTGCAAGAATATCGTTGGTTGAGTATATATATTTTATATATTTTTTTCAAAAAAGGTCCGAAATATTGGAGTTTTCCTCAAAAAAAGGCTAACAAATTGTTTTTGTTGTAAAAATAATTTAAATTCAAATTCGCAAATTTTTAACTTTATAAAATATTTTAATTTAACTTTATTATATTTATTTAAGAGCTATAACATTTATAGGCAAAAATTGTTTAAATTTTACGCAAAAATTAAAATCCATAATTTTTTTCCAATATTGTGTTTTTATATTTTTGAAGAAATATACAAACTAAAAAATTAAATTTATTAGAAAAAATTATCTTAGTATCTCTTACCAATCAAAAGTTTGAGCCAATAATCTTTATCCAAAATATAAATACAAAAAGCAAAACGCTGTTTGTGTGATGGCTGGAAACTTCAAAATTAGTGAGCCGATAAAGCTGAAATTTTGGCAGGACATTTTTTTCAAGTACGAGATGGCTTAAATTTCTGTCACACTCCCTTTTACCGTCCACAAATCAATAAAAATGCTATATTTCCTACGGTTTTCGTCGATTTGGCTACATTTTGGTAATTTAGTCTGTATGCTCACTGTCGGCAACTGTACTAAAACTGGGTAGTGTCCATCTACTGGAAAACTGGGATGGGCATTATATATGAGGTGTGGCTCCGCCCATAGAATTAAAATTTGTATGCATAAATCTTTATGCAGGGTACAGCAACGCGCGTCGGGAAAAGGCTAGTAGGAAATAAAAATATATACAATTTTTCCAGTCAAGGGGGGAAAGTGCCCCCTTCTCCCCGCCTGTGGACGCCCTTGTACATACATATGTTAATATATAAAGATTTTTGCATATCATTGAATAATAGATCTACATGTTTATATAATGTACATATGGCAGGAATTGAAGAAAACAAACACTTCGACTTACAATCTTTTTTTATTGTGGTAATAGGCGTGGCTAACTTGGTCATGATATATGCATAAATAAATTTCATATAAATTTTCTTCATATATTTACAGACAGTTTTACATAAATAAATTAGTTTTTGACAGTTTTAATCGCGCCCGGCTACATACGAGAGCTAAATTCGAAAACATGACGAACAATATAGTCAATTGACCTATTCCGACTTCAAAATTAAACCTGAACATTCAGACTTACAATAAAACAGGGCACTTCCACAGCTTAAATTGACAAAGATGCTATTAATTTAGCCCTAACTACCATCTCTATTAGAAGTATAAATCTTCCTTCCTTCCTTCCTTTCAACAAAGAACAACACCCAATATTCTTACCAAGCAAATGCATAAGAATTACTGAGTGGGACTCCTGGGACTTCCTCATTTATCTATTACGCTAACTCCAAACATTGTTCAGCGTTAAGCTTTTAAAATTAGGGAGAGAAAAAATCTAGCATTCTATGCTTGAATCAAGCCAATAGGCTATCAGTTTACACTCAAGCGTAAATTTCTCAATTTAAACATTTTTATGCTAGAATTGAGCAAATTTGAAACAGATGATATTGGGAAAAAAAGGCTCAATTCAAGAAACATTTGCTTAAAACTCAAGAATATTTTTTCGATATTCAAGACTAATATTTGCTTGACATGAGCTCAATTTGCTTGATTCAAGTAACAATTTGCCGAAATCTAAAATAATTTACTTGATTTGAGAAATTGATTTTCCTTGAATTGAGCACAATTTGCTTGATTCAAGTGAGGAATTTACTGAAAACTAAAATAATTAGCTTGATTCAAGTAAATAATTTGCTGAAAACCAAAGAAGCTTTTCATGGCATTATTTATCCTCTGAGGTTTGCCATTGTCTGCAGAGAAGTGATGACCGATCAGAAAAGTTAATTTCAATTGGAAAAAATTGTCTGTGTATGGTGGAGGATTCGAACCACGGAACCCGCGGCTAAAGATTTCGGTTTGAGGAATGTATTTTAAAAACTGCAGAGATTTAATGGAAGCAACATGTTATCATTGAAGCAAACATCATATGTTATTAGTTCGGACCTGTTTTGAACAAAATTTTATTAGCTTTAAGAAACTTTCAATATTAAAAATAAAAATCCCTTAAAAATAAAATTTTCGTTGTAGGCTCTACCATATTATGAACCGATTTAATTGGGGAATATGCTTCTACCTATAGACATTCAGGAAACCGTGCTAAACATGATGTTATGAAAGTGACTAGGCTTGGGCATTTAAGTTCACCACAAAGATCGCTTTTTTTAGTTCAATCGTATGTAATGAACTAGTTCGTTCATTTAGTTCGTTCGTTATTTTTGTTCGTTGCATGTTATATTTCGTTCGAACTTTTAGTTCGCTAGGTTTTTTAGTTCGTTCTTTTAATTCGCTAGGTCTTTAAGTTCGTTTGCACAAACCAAGGACACATACCAAGGACACAATCTAAGGACACAAACCATAGCTTGGTAAATTTAGTTATTTTTGCTCTCGTTCGTTTTGTTCCTACTCGCTGCAAAATCAATTGAACTTAAATGAACTAAACGAACGAGAAACACTGAACTAGTTCGTTCATAAGCCTAGCCTAGCAGCAGAGATAATAGGGTAATTCACGATCTTGTTGCATCGTTGCAAACGCGTTTTTGCAAGAGAAGATTTTTGTGAACACACTTTCAATATTATTTTGTTGCAAATGCCTTACAACAGCTGTTTTTTGTTTTACATTTTTTCATCATTCGTTTGTGAAAGTTGAGTTTTAATGAAATGAAATGAAAAAATCGCAAAAATAAAGGATTGTAGACGTTGTGCTTCATAATGCTGTTGAAGATTTAATGGATATAAGAGTTCGACAAGGTCCATTCATCAAAACAAATTCCTATTTAACTGCAAGTCGCCATAGTCATGTTTAGATGAAGGAAACATCTGCTCAATCAGCGGTTGTCAAAACGAAAAAGTGGTTGTGTTCAATCCAATATTATGAAATTCATTCACAATAGAGTCTTGCAATCTTGTTGGATTTGCACACGCAACAGTCTTATTATTGCAAATGCAAATATATTGCAAATGCATATCAATGCTTTTTGTTTTTGTAAAAGCAGCTAATTTTGCATTTGCAACGATGCAATAAGATCGTGAATTTCCCTAATGAGATAGGAAACTTCGTTTCTATTGTGAATTCTGTTGATTTTGACAGATAAAAATGCTTGTTCTTAAATTTTTTATGCAATCACGTATTGTATATGTGAGTTCACCTCATAGTTGCCAAAAATAGGTACTACACCCAAAAAAGTCTTGCATATATAAAAGAAAGTTTTTAGCTGAGCAAGAATATTGTTAATAAAAGAAATTTTGTCAGTAGAGAAATGTGAGTATTTTCAATTTAATTTTTGGAGTTGCTTTGATAGTAGAAAAAAATATTTTTGATAGAAAAAAATTGAATTTAAAATAAAAACACTTGTTTTATTGACAAGTGCTGTTGTTAACACAAAAATATAATTCAGTTTCTTTCAACAATAACTATATTTTTGCTTCAAAAACTCTTTTCTGATTTGTATATGTATGAAAATGTTTGAATAAAAATTGTAAGTTTGTTTTTCCCTATGTGTATTGTGGTGGTTTAGCTTCAATTTCCCTGGAGAGCGGTGGATATAGGGAGAGGGGTGAGTGTGTCATGAAATTTTTCTAACACATTTCATTCCACACATGATGTAATTAACAAGGTGGTAGTGAATTTTTCACCACACACTCAATTTTGCTGAATCTGTCAAAAAATTGTGACATAAAGAGAGGATCTGTTGGCAAGTGTCAAATTATGATTTATTTTGCTTGCTTGCTTGTGGTAGTTCTAGCTAATATTATTCTATTAAACGAGCAATATTTATATATTTGTTTGTAATTGAGTTCTCAAAAACCGCTCTAACGATTTCGATCAAATTTACAATAAAGATGAAGAGCGGGCTGAAAAATCGATCCAGCTAGGTTTCATCTCTTGGAAAATTCGATTTTCCGAGTTTTCACGCATTTAATAAATATCTTTATTTTCTTGCTTAATATGCTATGTTAATTTTCCCAAGGAATTTATGGTGTTGATAGTTCAGTGGTTCGAGCTTCGGACTGTCAATCTGGAGGTCGTGGGTTCAACTCCGGATGCTCACAATATTTTTTTTTTTTTTAAGTGTAACTTCCCTGTTGACATTTTTTAATATTCGTCTGATTTCAATTTATATTTTAAACATAGACAAACATTCTAAATACAGAATTATAAATTTGCTTTCAGCAAGAAGTCTTTTTAATTCGAGCAACGAAAAAAGAAAAAACACTTTGGTTTTTTAAAACGTTTTTATTAGGTTAACTTCATTTGTCTGTCTCGTACTTGATCATGGAATTCATTAATGGTTAAAAATTTTTAACCAACTTCCTAAATGCGAAATTATTTGATACATGCACACATACATATTAAAAATCAAACAAAAAAACTAAAAATCACATTGACATTTTTTAATTTCAAAAATTCACAACTGAAGTGAATTCATTACCTCATTTAGAATGTATTTTCTTGCAAGTTCTGTAGGTAAAAGCGTAAAGCGATGGACTTTATTATACGCTAGGTAGTGAGTTCGAGCCTGAATAATGTGAATGCAATTTTTTTTTTTATAAAATAAATTCAAATTTTTTAAATTTCACCACTGAGGGTGTAAAAACAAATTGTAAAAAGGTAGTTTAAATAATTTTTTTTTAGTTATTTTGAAAAAGTAGTTTGATTTATTGCTGTTAAGAATATATTTTTGTGTGAGTTCTGTAGCTCAGAGCGTAAAGCGTTCGCTTTTTAAACGCTAGGTAGTTACTTCGAGCATCGACAATGATAACGAAGTTTTTGTTTTTTATGAAACAAATTCACATTTTCAAAAATACACCACAGAAGGTGAAAAAAAAATTGTAAGAAGTAGTTATTTGATTTATTGCTATTTAAATGATGACTCTGAATGGGTCCTATAGCTCAGAACGCACGATGATTGCTGAATAATCGTGAAGTTGAGAGTTCTAACCTCGACAATGTCAATGAATTACTTCAGTTTTTTTTTTTTTTTTTTGTTTTTTATTAAATATTTATGGAACCATTACGGTTTTTAAAACAAATTTTCTACGGATAAAAACAAAAACCTTCAAAATCTATTCTAAA
The DNA here is from genome assembly GCA_943735915.1 of Pherbina coryleti. Lineage (NCBI taxonomy): Eukaryota > Metazoa > Arthropoda > Insecta > Diptera > Sciomyzidae > Pherbina > Pherbina coryleti. The sequence goes on along the minus strand of OX030953.1, from coordinate 10,410,273 downwards.
ATTTTACACAAGACTAAAAACCAGAAAAAAATAAGTTAAGTAAAACAAAAAAATTTAATATACCACGTTTTTAAAACGAACTAAATAGTATAAAATAATTTCTGCTTGAGTGGGGCTTTTAGTTCTCATAAAAACGTGGGGGGCATACATTAGGGAATATTAAGGAGTTAAGAAAACCTTGTTTAAGAAAGCATTTGTCCACACTAACATATTAAAATTTGTAAATGCTAATTAATTATTTTCCAATGATTCATCAAAGATAGGCATAATTAGAAAAATTATTAACAAAAAAACTCATCAGCCTTGATAACTTCGATAACATTAAAATTGAAGAATTCTGAAACCCAAGTAGAACTTACTGGACTGAACGCAATAGATGTCTGCAAACTTTAATCTGCCATCCATGAAAGGGCTTCCTTCCTGAGAGTCAAGGGACCTGAGTTAAGAAATTATTTGTTCACAAAGGTAATAGAATTGTTAATAGCACTCCTTACTATTGAGTGCACCCCACGTTTTTATGAGATCTAAAAGCCCCACTCTAGCAGAAATTATTTTATACTTGTTAGTTCGTTTTAAAAACGTGGTAATCTTAAAGTTTTTGCCGTGAATAAGATAATGTAAAAAGTTTTAGCTCTATTTAATTCGTAGTTTTTCTTTTGTCTCACCACCGCTTTTAAAAAAAGTGCTTTGAAAGAATAGCGTTTAAATTTTTGTTTTCCCGTTTTTTTTCTCTCTATAAACGAAAATATCAAATTGAAATTTTACACACGTATTCTACATGCAGTTAATAACATTTTTATGAAAAAACATGCTTTTTTTAAATGAAAAAGGCCCCTTAGAAGTAACTTATTATATTATATATAAGCTAGTACATATAAGGTAAATGTACGGAATGCCGTAAGTGAACTTAATTCCGTAAATTTTTTTATTATTTTTTTAATGCCGAAAAATAAGATACAGTTGTAAAATTAAAAAAAACGTTAAATGTCACTTTGTTGAAAAACTTGTCCTTCACCAATTTGCATCACACTCATTCTCGAGATACCGTTAGATAATTCAAAGTCTGCCAGTTAGTCGACATACATCACCGCATGCGCACATTGTTCTTTTTTTCTTAGCAAAACTATTAATCATTAGAGTGGGTTTTTTTAAGCTTATTACAAGAACATTTGCAGAAATTTAGTAAAATTTATTTTGGACGAAAAGTAAACAGTGTTTTTAAAGTGTTTTAAAAGTGAAAGTTAATTTATTAGCGTAAGTACTAAAAAGTAGCAGTAATTTTTGTGATTTACGGAATTGAGGGCAAAAAAAGTGTTGAATGAACCTAATGGCGTGATAGTAACGGATTTAGGGAAAGTTATTGCATTAAAAATTTACTAAATGAAATATTAAAAATCAATATTTGTTATTATTTTTAAGTTTTGTTAAATTTAAAAATCATCCAAGAAAATTTTGAGCCAATTGCGTGATATTCAATTATCTTCCAAATCTTTAATATATGTGTTTGAAAAGCATTAATTTTCTTTAAATTTATCAAAGAGAAAGTTTTGAATGCTTAACTTGTTGTTTTCTATCTGAATAAGTGCTGACAAAATCAAATTAATTCGATAGTGTATAGAGTCAAAAACATTACATTTTTTATATTACATTTTTACATTTTATGTTTAAACAATAATAACGCCGAAAAATCGTTTACGGAATAAAGTTCAAAATTTTCGTAACCGATCCTTATTCCGTTATATATCACGGCATTAGGACCATAAGGTTTCTTATTGCGTTACAATTATTAACGAAAAACTCTATTTTGTAAAAAATTAATCAGGGGAGCAAATATTACAATGCAGAAGAAATAAATGTTGATTTCAGACCAAATTGATGCGATGTTTTCAAAAATCATATCAATTTTTTAAGTTATCTTAAGATAAGACGTTATTGGGAAAATGTTTAAATCTATTCATTTTCTGATTAATTTTACTATATCTTTTTACAATTCTGCACTTTTTTTTCTCTCTATTAGAATAAAAATGTCCAAGAAGAAATATACAAATAATGATCTGGATTTAGCACTTAATTCTGTAAAAATGGGGGAAATGACGTGCTATAAGGCATCAAAAATGTATAAATTTCCAAACCAGACGTTCGCAGATAAGTTAAGAAATAAATACACGAAACAAATTAATGTTGGTGCTCCTACCGTACTTTCAAAAACCGAGGAAGAATTAATTGTTGAATGGGTCCACAATTTGGCGAAAATAGGATTTCCTGTCACCAAAAATCAATTAATATTTAATGTCGCTAATTTGATTAAACAACTTGGTCGGCCAAACAATTTTAAAGAAGGTCAACCAGTTAGACACTGGTAGGAAGCATTTTTGAAAAGGAATCCTTCAATTAGTGTTAGAATGTCTCAGTGCTTAACCACTGCTCGTCTTAATGCTACAGAAGATAAAATACGGAACTGGTTTGCAAGAGTATATAAATACATATCTGAAAATAACCATTTAGATATTTTTAAAGACCCATCCAGGCTATTTAACTGTGACGAATCTGCTTTTTTTCTGTGCCCAAAGGGTCAAGTTGTTTTAACAAAAAAAGGGTCCAAGGAAGTATATCATAGATCTGGTAACGATGAAAAAGAATGCTTGACATTGTGCTTAGGTGCTTCCGCTGATGGAAATTTAATGCCAAATTTTGCACTTTTTCCCTACAAAAGGATACCAATAAACATTTTCAATAAATTTCCAAAAACTTGGGCTATTGGAAAAACAGATTCAGGATGACATGTTAAAGTTTTAATGAATATATTGCGAACATATTCCATCCTTACTTAGAAAGTCAATATATCACACGCCCAGTTATTCTTTTCTTAGATGGGCATTCCTCTCATTTGTCACTACCCCTAAGTGAATTCTGTAGGGATAACGGAATTATTCTCATAGCTTTACTTCCAAACTCTACACATTTGATTCAAAGAATGGATGTAGCGGTCTTCCACTCCAGAGTTTTTAACCCTGCAGTAGTCGCGTACCTAAATGTGACGAGAGTGGTCGCGCGGATTACATATGTAATCCGTTTTTTAAAGTTTAAAATAAGAGATGGCAATTTGAAAATGCTTAGTTATTTGTTTTAATTTTTATTATTACTTTATTTTATATTATATTTATTTAAAAAATCAACATAAACATAATTCTTATAGTACGTAAAATCAATGAATATCGATTGCAGACAATTGCGAAATTCATAATTTTGCATGACTGGATTACATATGTAATCCGTGCGACTACTGCAGGGTTAAATATGTTTGGATGTAGACTGGGAAGTAATAAATTAAATGAATTCAAGGGCTGTAAAGGGACGTGGATAGGCGAAGTTAAAGACGAAAATCTTTATAATTTTTGGAAAGAAATAAAAGGAAAAACAAACGTTGATATTAATTTGACCAATGAACTAAACTTCACATTTTTTCTAGAAAAAAATTGTGACGAAATAAATATTGGAAATATCAGTACGGATTTATTTGAATCGAACAATTTTGAAAATTTGGAGGAGGACATAGAAAGGAATATAGCAATGTTATGTTCAACTCCACCACCTACCAATCCAACATACCAAAGAATTGATTTTCAAAGGGTTAAACAAGGAGTTATCTATTAGAAAGGGAGATTATGTTTTAGTAAATTATGAAGACGAACAGTTTCCAGGACAACTCAAAAATATTTTAAATAGCCCTCGGCGCTATGAGGTCAAAACTATGGCAATGAGTGGTGCAAACTGGCGTTGGCCAGAAAAGGACGACATTTTTGAATATGACGTCTTAGATGTGCTTCAAAAACTAAGCCCTCCAGTACAAATTAACAAGCGTGGCATCTTCGTAAATGATCTTCTCTAAAAATTATTTGCTTTAATTTTGTATTTTACTCTATTTAATATGATGTAAGAAACATCAAAACTTTTTTTTTAAACTTTAAAGTACTTAACTATCGCATTCTCATTTATATTTAATTTTTTTGTTTCATCATTCTTAAATTCATAATTGTTAAGAAATAAAAAAATGCATCAAATAGCATAAAAAAAAAATAAAGACTTAAATCTGTTGTTTATATTTTGTTTACGGAATAAGAGACATAAATTTACGGAATTAGGTTCAATCAACAAATTTCATCACGGAATTAGAGACATTTGGGTAAATTTGAAATTTTACCAAATTATCTTTAACAAATAACTTATTTCCCTAGGAAAAAACTTAATAATTAAAGTTTTGTAGTTGCGAATTTATTTTAAATGCAGTTTTTTATTGATGACACTAACTAATTTTATGCTGCAACAATTTTTTTCAAATTTAAATTTCTTATAAAATTGTGTTAGATAGGGCTTTTTGTAATTTATTTCTTGGAAATTATTGCAAGATAGGGCTTTTTATTACAAAATTAAAACAAAAAATATTGATGAATTATTTCATTGTAAGCAATTTATTAAAACTAAAAACAATGCAAATAGGGATAAATAACAAAAAATATATTGGAAAAAAAAAATAAGAATTAGATGTTGTAAGGAATTTTTATCATAAAAACAATGGCAATCGGAAGGAATAAGCTTTTTTAGATATTATAAATGTTCCCATTTCTTTTTGTTCATTGCAACTCTTTCTTTATACAGCCACCTCGGAGCACGTCTTTAATCTCTGTGGAAGAGGTTAATATTCTCCACTAATATCCATTTTGTAATACAACAACCCAGACGAGTCATAAGCTAAGGCACGCACCATATTTACAGTAGGATCGCCACTGCTTCTGCCTACAGTTGAAGATAACTAAATTTGCTTACATTCATACATATCTTAACAAATTATGTACCTGGTCGAATCGATGAGTATCGCTTTTGAATATGTTCGTCATCCAGAAAATAATCGTAACTTAATTGTTGGGCTTGCAGAGGAGATGGAATCTTTCGCGCTTTCCTAATCAGCTGCACAAATTGTGAAGGGACATTTATTTGCTTTTCGTTTATTTTACGTTCTATAGGAGAAAGAGTTGCATCACATTCCATTTGACTATGGCCACTTATCAAATATTTCTGTTCGATTGATATACAGTCGGACTCCTCTATAACGAACTCCCCTATAGCGAAGACACTACTATAACAAAGTGTTTTTTTGAAGACACTGCAATTTTTTATTTTTTTCATATATTTGGACTTCTGTATAGCGAACTCCTCTATAGAAAATTGCTCTCTGTAACGACCTGTTTTCAAACACACAAATAGTTTTTTAAAATTACTCCTCTGTAACGAATTTATTCAAACGCAACGTAATGTATGTAAGTTTTGTTTTTTTGTATGTAACGAAGACAGTCCCAACAACTTCATTATAGAGGAGTTCGAGGAGTTAGTTTTTTCGCAGAAGGTCAGTAATGCATTGGATAATGCAACGTTTCTATTTTGAACAAAAAAACAGCCCTCTGAGTAAAAAATTACATGGTGAATGTCTGGTGAACCAGCAAGGAAATTTTCTAAATGCTTAATGATGCACGTTGCAAAAACTGAAGCCACTAGACTTCCATACGTTTCGTCCCATACATAATTGTGCGATTCATGTGTGACAGCGTAAAGTTATGTATCTACAATTTCATTTTATAATAGGAGGCACTCTCGTTTAGTTGGAGTACTATCTTTTTGCCTAAATGTACATATAAATATAAATAAATACTAAAATACAGTAATGGTATTCATGCAAATGGGCAAAACCCTTATAAATGGTATAAACAAGATAACTTTATCCCCCTTATAAATGAACTGTCAAAATTTGTACTGAGAAGCTTTTGCATAAACCAGATATATTTGCTATTCGATTTAGGTGAGCAAACGAGGTGGCAAACTTATAACAGCAATCAGCAATTACTATTCACAAGTTAACAGCTGACATATCTCTGAAAATACACAATCGGTTTTAGGGGACGTTCACACAATCTACCTGATAAAAATAACTAATTGCCCTAAATATAACTTTGCCGCTTTGCATGAATACCATTAGTGTATTTTTGTATGACTGACTGCTCATGCAGACTGAGCACTACAGTGTATTTTGGGCCACTCACACTACGACTCACTCGTATAAAGTGACTACTAGTGAGTTAGGGCTTTTTTTTTTTGTTTAAAATTATTATAATGAGTTAGGGCTTTTTCTTAACTGCTCGTATTTATGTTTTTTTCAATCGGATCACTCCAAGCCTTTTATCAAAGTTGTATTTTGGTATGATTTATCGAAATCTGCAAAAAAAATCGATTTCGAAAAAAAATGAGTTGGGGCTTTTCTATATTAAGGTAGCGATTTGTAAGAAGTTTTTATTTATTTCTTCACAAATAATTATTTGATTAAAGCATAGGAAAAAAATCAACAGAAACTACTGTAGAGGAACGAAAAATTATCTTTACAATGCGTGATCAAGGCAGAACTTTAAAGGAGATCTCTTCATGTGTACATAGAAGCATTTCAACCATTCACAGCATTTTGAAACGAAATACCATTCATCTTCAACAGCGATCTTAGAACTTACGTTCTAAATCACTTATAATTAGAAAAATCAAACAACAGCCAAAAATATCTGCTCCAAAAATTAATCGGGAAGTTGCTGAATATAGCGGAGTTAATGTTAGTGATGAAACAGTAGGCAGAGTGCTACGTAGTACTGGCTACAATGGGCGCAGACCATGCCGTAAGCCATTCGTGAGCGAATCAACCGTAAAAAAAGGTTAGCTTTTGCTAAAGAGCATCTTAATTATACCGAACAGTTTTGGAGTTCCGTAATATTTAGTGACGAGACGAAATTTAATATTTTTGGACCCGATGGCGGGAATAAGGTCTGGAGAAAAGTGGGAAAAGAGATGCACCCAAGCAATACATTATCCACCATCAAACATGGCGGTGACAATGTAATGATATAGGGCTGCATGAGCGCACACGGAGTTTGAAATATGCAATTTATTGAAAGCACTATGAACCATCAACAATATATTGACGTATTAAAAACAAATTTAAATGCCAGTGCTGAAAAAATTTTGCTTTCGGGTCCTTATATATTTCAGCACGATAACGACCCTAAGCACACTGCATACCATACAAAAATGTGGTACACCAAAAGTTCTCAAAACTCCCCCACAGAGTCCAGACCTTAACCCCATTGAGCATTTATGGGCAATTATTGAAAAAAAAAATCCGAAAACATCCAATAACTAGCAAATCTTCACTTAAGGACGCAATACATGCAGAATGGAGCAAAATAAGTGTTGAAACAACAAAAAAGTTAGTTAGTTAGTGCTAAATAGATTAAGAGAAGTTATAAAAGTCAAAGGATACTCTACGAAATATTAAAATTAAATTTTGAATACAATTTAACTTTTTTGGGAAAAATTCAGAAAACTTGTGAGATGAATTTAGTTCAATTTGCGTTGATGTTATATTTTGTTGTTGTTATTGTGAAAAATATGTTTTATTGGTGTTATTACATTTTTGAAACCAAACTAAGGAATAAATTGATACCATACTGATTTTAGTTAATTGGTTTTTTCTTTGTATTTTTTTGAATTCAACAAAAATTTATTGAATTCCGAATATTTTTGTGAGTGACTGTATATACTAGCTTTTTTCCGATGCGCTTTGCTGCTCCTTATCTAGATAAATTAAATAATAAAATAAATAACTGGCCATTTCAGCCCTTGAAAGGCCTTTGACCTAGCTTCTTATGATCAATTGTGTTGTGCGTGTTATTAAGTTTGTACACAATTGACCGAGAACCGGACCTACAGGTTTAACGCCGACTCCGAACGGCGATGAACGGAATGGAATGTTCTTGTTCTCAAGAAGCTTTACATGGCATTTGATTACTCTCTAAGGTTTGCCATTGTCTGCAGAGAGGTGGCGGCCGTACAGAAAAATTATTTTAATTCAAATAATTTTCTGTCGCTGCTGGGGTTCGAGCCCCCCCAGGTTCGTTGACATAGAGGCCACGTTAACCAACAACGCCACGGACGCCACCAGATAAGTACCGAAAAATGTTGCAATGCCTTCAGCGTTATTATTTCTAAAGTATATGAAATAAAAACATTAATTGATTAAAATATATTCGGAAATAGAAAAAAAAAACTGTCGAAAAGCAAGCAAAGAAAAATTATGCCCTTACTACACTTGCCAATAGTTAACAGTCAATTTAGACGGTCAAACATGAAGATGTAAGGATGAAAATGGTTTGAAATGTTGGGTTGTATTAATTTCAATTACCAAGTAGTAACTTCATTTTTGCTTCTATGTTCTTTGTCTTTTACTTCCATAGCTTTTCTGTGTCATAAATTTGGCTTGTATGGGTGGATACACACCCCCTTGTCCAATGCATGTCACCTTTTCTAGTAGAAATACATCACCAAATGGTATTTACATTCTGAGTTTCAATGTTCTGTTACTTTTACTTATATAGCTATTCTGTATAGTAAATTTGGCTTATATGGGTGGAGCCACGTCCCGTTTTCGATTGCCCATCCCAGTTTTTCAGTAGAAAGACCTTCATTGTTATACGACATTTAGTTCCAAAGCAATTCGATATCATAAATTTGGCCTGTGTGGCCTCTTGCGCCCATACCATCTACATATCAAATTTCAATGTCAAAACATGTACAACTCAGGAAAAATAATGATTTCTAAAAAGAGGGCGTATATATATAGTTAGACCACGCCCAGTTTTTGTATACTTGCCGACAGTAACCATACGAACTTATTTACCAAATTTTAATCTAATACCAAAACCGTCTGAAATATAGCATTTTTATTGATTTGTGGGAGGTAAAAGGGAGTATGGTAAAAAGGGGTATGGAAAATTTTTACTATGCCTCTATTTTTCGCGCAAATGCAAACTAAAGTGAGACTTGCCAAATTATTCCAACATTCCATTTATTTCCAATTACCCTTGCAAATATTTCCCATATACACCATATGTGCGCACCTGTATTTTTTCACACCTGTATTGTTGATAAGTTCACTAAAATGCCTATAATTCATGAACCAATACACATATAATGACCATTTATACAAAAAAACCTTCGTATTGACGTCACCTTTCATGGAAATCCAGAAACAAAATCGGTTCACGCATTACAGAGATCATCAATTTCATACACAATGCAACTTATTTTTATATGTATTGATAGTTTAGTTTTTGTAATGAAAATGATAAAGCTTAAGTTATCCAATGTGCAATACTGCATGAGTGCAACAGGCGAGATTTTGTGGGAATTTGAGCGGAGTTCGGTCGCCCAGGTACTAAGTAATAAATTACAATACAACAAGTATTTTCGTCGGATTTTCATCAAAATAATAAAAAACTGACAAACTATAGCCGAATATTTAAACAAACTGTAATTTCCTGCAAGTATGGATGAGCTGGCCATATAGTTGCAGAATAGCAATAGCAGTAAGAAGCTGAGCTAATTAAAATCTTCGAGGAAATCTACGAAAGCTGTATCACAATCCGTACGAGGTGGTACATAATGTTTTAAGAATCCAGCTATTTATCTTGAGCTGCGGGAGGATTAGTTTAATCAATTTGAGGTTAAGTTTGATATTTGTTGGGTGTTTTATTTGCTAAATAGCTTTATTTTAGGTACAACGCGAGTCAGCGCAGTCCACGCAAGAGTTTGGAACAACGATGTGTTTTACTAATCTACACGGACAAGATGTGCTAGCTTCGTGCAATTTAATTGGCAGCAGCTTTTTATTCTTAATTAAACTTTCACAATAAGCACAAATATCACAAAATTTGTTTTGCTATGGTTTTGCTTAAAATATGCTATCAGCTGTTTTTGATAGATCGAGAGTTAATTTTTGTGAGAGAGGTTAAAAATTCACTACCACCTTGTTAATTACACCATGATTCCACAGGAAACAAAATTAAAGATCGTTCGCGCTCTTATAACTCCCCATATCACGGGAACATGACCACTGTTCTAAATGCAAGCTAAAGTTTAAAGCAGTGGTCATCAAACTCTATACAAGCATACTTTGTTTATGTATAAAAGCTCATTGAAAGCTTTGCACTGAAAAAAATACTACTTGAGTCTCAGTCCAGCTTTCGCTTGTTTGATTATTCAGTGGCGCCGGAAAAAATCTTCATCTGGTGTATTACAAATCTATGGGAGAGGCGTGAGGAGGAAATGTTTTTAAAAAATTTTGCGATTTACGTATGCTTACTACTGTTCATAATAACATAATTCATATCGAAGAAACATATTAACATTCACTATTTAATGCACTGTTACAAAAAAGGAGAAATAACTTTAAAATAGTAAAGGTTAATTTCATAATTAAATTTCAATTTTTAAAATTCAATTTTTATTTAGAAGTGTCAATACTTACTATACGAAACTGTGTCTTTTTTTTTTGCTTTTTTGGTTTTTTTTTTAATTCTTTAGGGTTTTTTTTTTGTTTTTGATTCAATTAAACCATACATTAAGGTTCAGAAAAAATATTTTCTGCAAAAAAGAATTGCAACTCCCATTCAAGTAGAGACATTTTGCATAGAAATAGCAACAATTGATATTTTCAAGAGTGTATCATAAGTTGCGCATGCGCAGCAAAAAAAAACAATCTAACAAGCATGCATGTGCCGCAGGTCTGTTCTGCATGAAATTTCAATAGATACTGACGCAATTCAGTGCTCGTCCGTGAGTTAATATGTATACAGAAAGCTTTTTAGCACAAAAGCTCAAATGCCCGAGGGCATTGATCACTGTTTTAGACCCATAGTTTCTTGGTGATGTTTTCTTAGAATTCTTCTTAGATTACGTTTTTGCTATGCGCCTTTTGGTAAAAACCATTGACCCACCCTAATAGACATGCTTTTAGTATCATAAGCGGGTATGGGCAGAGAGCGCTCTTGGAGCGCTGAGGACAAGAATTGAGAGCAAAGGCTTATGTAGCATGGTATAATAACCCAGGCAGACTTATTAGAGTTGAGTTTCTAGAATTCGACCTGCCTTTGCTGTCAAACTCTGCGCTGATATTGCCACATCTTAAAAAGTAATTGGGTTGGGATTTTATAATGGGCTAAAGGGATAAAAATAATATTTATAATAACAGAGCAACCTTGATTTTTGTTTATTTTTGATAATTAACTAAACTAAATTTTTAGATTCCAATAATATATTTTATAACAAAGCATCATTGCAATATTTTGACACAAATACTAACTATGATTTTATTAGCACGCTTTGATATTCATACATACCGCACTTGTATACAACGTAATAATAAAGAAATTCAATGAACAGAAGAAAGTACTAAACTGTACTAAAGTACTAAATTAAACGCTTAATTCATATAAATTTATTGTGCTATATTTTGTTCTTAATTTATATTGCTATTATAATTCCATATAATATTAAAACATTTTCTTCTGAAAACTCGGATTTTTGCTTTAAGATATGGCAGCACCGTATTTTGACAGCAAAGGTATGCCAACTTTTGCTGTCATTCTAACAAGTCTACCTGGGTTATTATACCATGTTATGTAGCAACACAAAAAGCAACAACAAATCAAAAACAAAAGACAAACACAGAAACAACACAGAAGCTTTAAATGAAGTGATGCCCATAGCCGGCATTTATGGGCAGAGAGCGCTCTGGGAGCGTTGAGAGCAAAAATTGAGAGCAAAGGCTTATGTAGCAACACAAAACGCAACAACAAATCAAAGACAAAAAACAAACACTGAAGCATCACAGAAGCTTCACATGTAGTGGTACCCATACCCGATCAAAAGTGATGTGTACATTAACTACCTTTGTCTATTGTATATATTTCAAGACAATCGTTTTTAAGGAGTAAACTCCAGTCGCGCTTCGGAGCTGACACGCACCTATTTATTAATTTATTTATGTTTTATTCATATTATTTTATATATATTCCTTAAATTATGTTATCAACTATTTAAACTTTAAAATAATAAATGAAAGAAAAGTTGCTTCGACTTTGCACAATACTGTATTTAAATTAAATATAAGAAACCGCTGATCACGCTAGACGCAACCTGAAGCTCGTTTGCCAGTGATTTCTCATTAACTTAACTATTCTAATATATGTTTCTAATGTATATATATGTGTATATATATATATATATATATATATATATAATGGTGTATACATACATTTTTTTATTAACTACCCAGTAAAGAAATATGGGATCGCCCCCATGAAGAGCAACAAGGGAGAGCTCTCTAGTTGTTTTATCGGAGTGAAAAGCGAGCACTTTGCGCTAGAGCTTCTTCACTGTTTTATTGGAGAACTATTGAAAAACTAAGTGAGGGACGTGCATTTTAGAAAAATGCTCTCACTATTTTTGACAAAAAAATATATTTCAAAAGTTCCTTTGCTGGTCCATTTGGGTCATATGACGCGTTCAAAGCAAAAGAAAGCAATATTTTTTATGCACGCAAAAATCGAAAAGAGATAAATTTATAGGTTCTTAAAGGGATTTATCTTATTTTTACTTTTTTATAAGCAATGGTTCTAGATTTCACTACTCAACAAGGTTTTCCACAACAAATTGCGATAACATTTTCTATAGTAAAATATTGCATAGAATCCGAATATTGTGATGATTTTTGTCGATTGGCCCCAATTTTTTATGTAAATGGGAAAATTCAAAAAAATCCACTATTGGGATCACATACTTCACATAAATGCTTGTAAAAACTTACATGTTCAGTAAATGAATTTTAATTTAATTGCATGTAGGAGAGGAGTTAGATGAACATTTGAAGGTATAATGTTTGCCAATAGCACATATTTGATTCGAAATCAGCGACCCACTAAAACTGTTAGATAATGTTTAAAACTCTTAAAAATATATTAATAGGTGGCAACCCTATTGTTAAAAGATAGTCATTTTTAAATTCTGACATCGAATTCGGATTCAGCGACCCATTTTTCCCTAGTTATAAAAAAGAAATCATTGTATGTATGCATTTCTTAATTTAACTGCAATAAAATATTTTTTAAAAAAAAAATGTTTTTGCATTGATGTTAAAAAAGTTAGTGAATTATGACTTTTCTTTAAGCATGTGTATACTTGAAATTTTTGTAATAAAATTTTTTATCACATAAGAGGGCTAACTTTTTCTCTCCGATATAATTATTTCGATATATAGGGCTTCAAACATAAAATATGTTTATTAAAAAGCGAAAAAAATTATTTTTTTTACCTGTTTGCGACCATAACAGCCATCCCAGCTAGCATTTGGAAGATTGTATGACGAGCGCGATCATTTCGCGATTCTTTTTTTAATCGTCCAGACGATTGTTAAAGTAGAATTTTATGTTGCTCTTCCAAATGATGCTATTGTGAGTCGTTGTGACGAAATTTAGACGAGTGAATCGTCGTTCACGCATCTTGGAGAGCATTCAAAGAGTGCTAGTTGCCAAAAATCGTATAAGACTCTTGAAAATGGTATTTATGTGATTCATTTCGATGATTAATTGACGAGTGTTTTTTTTTTTTTGTTACTCTACAATCGTCGTTTAATCATTCTGACGACCATTGATTTGTTACCACAATCGCAGTTAGGCTTGTAAATTATGTTTTTGCGAATCTTTTTGACGATTGTTCCGCGAGTGAATGAAGTCAGTGTATTTTGTGTTACTTTAAAGTAGCCGCTTACGCTTTTCGCGTTCGTTTGGCGAATTAAACAGTTATTTTTAGAAAAGTTTACAAAGAACAATTGGTTTTTGCTTTTTTTCAACAACTGATTTTTGTTTCATTTCAACTCAGTCGTCAGGTAGTGAATACGTGCCGAAGCTGGTGTCGAGAGATGGCGTGGAACAAATAATAAGCCTAGTATCCGGGAATTAGTATTCCGAGAATTATAACAAGTAAGTACTTTTTATTTCATGCTCTTACGTTATCCTAATTTGCTTTTCTTTTTTAAGATATCTGTCATTCAAAGTTTAAAACTGACGCTGTAAGAATTAATTGCTGTGCTGCAACAACATTTTGTTCATCTGGTAACCGGCTCAGGAAAGGTGATCGGACCAAGAAGGATGATGGACAAAGGCGCCGCAAGCTCGTTTCAACAGGGTGGGCAGTACAACTGGCGGGGGCAGAACATTTTTTATTACATTAAAGACGAAAAAAACATATCAATAAAATACTAGGAAAAGATTGATGTAAAAATAAGTTCGATAAAAGCATGTAAAAACAAACAAAACATTTAAATTCAATATGAAACATGTACAGTGGCTCACAGCTTATTTCGTACAGACGATGTGTTAAACTTTGAAATGCTATAACTTGGTAACTAGTACTGGTAATGAAAAAATGTAAACAACATGTGTATGCTAGTAATTATATATTTATATAGAAACTTTCATTTCTTTATATAAAAGTCTACTAAAAAGATAATAAACAACAAACTGAAAATGCAGGAAAATTCAACGCCACAGCTTATTTCGTACACTGCACTGAATCTTAAAAAAATGTTATATGTTAGTCTTTTTTAATATTTTGTGTGGCCGCCATTTTATTTAATTACATCTTTAAGCCGGCTATCCATTGACTCTACTAATTTTTTTGTAATCTCTAGGGGGTATTTGTTGCCATTCCTCCATCAAGCCTTTTTTTAAATCATTTTTATTGGAAATATTCCACTTGCGAATGCCACTCTCCAAAATTGCCCATACATTTTCTATTACATTTAAGTGAGGTGACTGTGCAGGCGGATTCATAAGATGCGGGCAACTCCAAATCAACCATGACTGGACGATTCCCGATTTAAGTTTTGGGTCGTTGTCCTGGTAGAACCGAAATGTCTCTCGTACGCCCAAGGTGTCGGCACTTTGAAGCAAATTTTCTTTTAAAATATCTAGGTACATTGCCTTGTCCATAATGCCTTCAATAAAAACTAATTTTGCAACGCCCCATGTAGCCATACAGGCCCAAACCATTACGCTGCCGCCACCGTGTTTTACTGTAGGCTTGAAATGTTTATTGTTCAGCTCGGTATTAGCCATACGCCACACATATTGCATTCCGTCGCAGCCAAAAATATTTAACTTAGACTCGTCCGAGAAAATGACGTCATTCCAGAATGTCCTAGGATATAAAACGTGTTGTTTGGCGAAGTTCAGTCGACATAGCAGTTTTTTTTTATTAATATTTATAAGGTTTTTTGAGTGCTACTCGACCATTAAACTCGTTGGCCCGCAGCAGACGACACAGCATTTCTTGCCCAACTCCTTCTCAACCTACGTGGCCAATTTGGGAGCCGAAAGTCTCGGATTTTCTTTGATTTTTCGCAGAATAAGTCGCTTGCCTGCATCTGTAAATATTTTATTTGGAGCATTTTTCTGCCCTTATCAGCCACACGATTTTCGTGCAAAAAGCGTTGGATGATGTACTGCACTGTAGAGAGTCTCAAATTTACTATTTCAGCTATTTGCCGTTGGCTTTTTTCTTTTTTAAAGTGAAATAAAACTAATTCGCGCTGTTCTATTGTTGGGCGACGGCCCATTTTTAAAACAAATCAATTTGTGCATTTAAGGTTTGAAATCCAGACTAAAAATAACTGCTAACTGCGACCATTACCAGTACTAGTTAACAAGTTAAAGCATTTCAAAGTTTAACACATCGTCTGTACGAAATAAGCTGTGAGCCACTGTATGTAATACGATAATGTAATTCTATATTGGCAGTACACTCAAGGTACATTCGCCAACATTAGAGTACAGATATATTGTAATATGAGCGAGAAAATATATGAACGAATGTACCCGAAATTAAATTTGAAAATAAAAAAACTCAGGAGCGGTGATTCCATTGTCAAAAATATCAGTTGAAAGTTTTGTTGTTCGAATTTTAATGGATAAAATCTTGCAAGCTTCAATATTTCTTGTTGAAATTTAATCATGTTTCACGCGTTGTTGTTATAATTGTTTTCTAATGGTGCGTACCTGTGAGTTATGCAGAACAAATATGATTTGTTTTGTTTTAAATTTGGTGCAAACATTTTTCATTACAACCCAGCAGTGAGCCGAGCGCTCCATGAGCGCATCTGAAGCGCTTCAAAAAAACAGTTGAGCGCTCCATTCTCCTTGCGGATAGCGCATTTTTTAACATAGGCATGTCATAAGATGCATGGCTCGGCTTTCGCTGTAGCAAATATGAAATCGTAGCGCGAGCCGAGCGCTTTGTTCTCCTTTTATTTGATTTAAAAATGTGCCGAGAACCGTGCGCTTTGTTCTCATTGTTGCTAATATAAAAATTTATGGATTTTTATGCTTACTTACTTACTTATCTGGCGCTTACAACCGAAGGTCGGTTTTGGCCTCGTTTAAGAAATTGCGCCAGCCATTTGTATTTTGCGCTTGCTGGCGCCAGTTGGAAACACCAAGTGTAGTCAGGTTATCCAACACCTGATCCTTCCAACGAAGATGTGGGCGTCCTCTGCTGCGTTGACCACCACCGGGCACCGAATCGAATATTTTTTTCGCTGGAGCGTCGTTTTCCATTCGCTCAACATGACCTAGCCAGCGGAGCCGCTCGATTTTAATGCGCTTAACTATGTCTATGTCAGCGTACAGCTCATACAGCTCGTGGTTCCATCGAATTCGGTACTCGCCATTGACGCAGATTGGACCGAAGATCTTACGAAGGATCTTTCTCTCGAAGGCTCCCAAAGTCTTTTCATCAGAACTGCTCAACGTCCAAGTTTGTGCTGCATATAATAGGACGGGCATGATTAGTGACTTATAGAGCGTGAGTTTTGTTCGTCGAGAGAGGGCTCTGCTTCTCAATTGCCTACTCAGCCCAAAGTAACACCTGTTGGCAAGAGTTATCCTTCGCTTTATCTCAATACTGACATCGTTGAAAGCGTTTACGCTGGATCCCAGGTAGACGAAGTCCTTAACAACCTCGAAGGAGATGTTGTCAACAGTGACGTGGTTTCCAAGACGCTGGGACTGTTTATTTGTTGACACTAGGTATTTCGTCTTATCTGCGTTCACTACAAGACCCATTCGACTCGACTCTTTCGCTAACCTGGAGAATGCTGCACTGACTTCGCGCGTATTATGGCCAATGATATCGATATCATCAGCATACGCCAGCAGCATAATACTTTTGTAGAATATCGTGCCACTGCGTCTCAAATCAGCAGCTCGGATGATCTTCTCCATCATTAGGTTGAAAAAGTCGCACGATAAGGAATCACCTTGTCTGAAACCTCGTTTGGTATCAAATGGAGGAGTGAGGTCCTTCCCGATTTTAACTGTGCTGCTGGTGTTGCTCAGTGTCATTCTGCAAAGGCGGATGAGCTTTGCAGGAATACCAAATTCAGACATGGTGGAATATAGATGATTCCTTATAGGACTGTCGAAGGCGGCTTTGTAATCGACAAAAAGATGGTGTGTGTCGATTTGTTTTTCTAGGGTCTTCTCCAAGATTTGTCGTAGCGTAAATATCTGGTCTATGGTGGATTTGCCAGGTCTGAAGCCACACTGATAAGGTCCAATCAGCTGGTTTACGATGGGCTTCAGTCTTTCACATAGTACGCTCGACAGGACCTTATATGCGATATTCAGAAGGCTTACCCCACGGTAGTTGGCGCAAATTGTGGGATCGCCTTTCTTGTGGATTGGGCAGAGCACACTGAGGTTCCAATCGTTTGGAATGCATTCTTCCGACCATATTCTGCATAGAAGCTCATGAATGCATTTAAATAGAGCTTCGCCTCCATTCTTGAAGAGCTCAGCAGGTTAGCCATCGGCTCCTGCGGCTTTGTTGTTTTTAAGCCGAGCTATAGCTTTCAAGACTTCACTATGGTCGGGCAGCGGAACTTCAACGCTGTCGTCCAAAATTGGGGATTCCGGAATATCATGGAATGTTATTGAAATGGATTTTTATGCATTTTATTTATTTAAAGTAAGAAAAACAGAAGCTTTAGTAACATAGTTTACAAAACTTATATGTAACATGTATGTAACATACTTTTAATTTCAACTTAAAATATTAAATTTTCGAATGGAAAGCCTGACTTAAAGTATTCAATTAATTTACGTGGGACGTTTTGATGATTTTTTCCGTTTTTTAAATTAATTTTTTAGACATTAAACTCTAATACTTTTTTCAAGTGCTACGTTGTCGTTATAGAAAGTTCTACAAATATAGCGCCATACACACAGAACTATTTAAAAGGAGAATGAAGTGCTCTTTATGTGCATACAAGTAAGAGCCCGAACAGAACCAAAGCGGCTGTCGGTTGGCGGACCTCTCTCGGAGAAATCCGCTGAGAACTCCTCCAGAATAGGAGCGGTTGTCGGTTGTCGGATCAGCGTTGCTATTCGTTGTGTAAATGGTACAAATTCAACACACACACACACAAAACGAAATGTTAGCTCATGGAATGCAACACACACACACAAAACAAAACGTCAGCTCATGGTAAAAACTAAGCAGATAGCACTGAACACAACCAATTCTTAGCTAAAATATGGCAACACTTACGCCACTTAAAGAGAGATCCGCCAGCCGTCGGAGAAAAAATAGAATTGATTCTATTCTGGCGTTTTTCCGTCGCAGATTTCTACGGCCATTTAATTTTTGGCGGCTGCATATATTTTCATGTATTTTGTTGCACAGCGCATCCGACAACCGACAGCCGCTTTGGTTCTGTTCGGGCTCTAATGCGCATTGACATTTTTTGCTGGGAACCGCCTCTGGGACGATTTGACATTTTTTTGTGTGTAGTAATTTCAAATATTCAAACATACTAATACAAACAAAAAAATCTCATGTAGGCTGTCTCTCTTTGATTTCGTAGTTGAAATTCATAGAAAATGTAGGTTGCTGCCAATATAGAACCATTACATATATGATATGAAACGAAAAAGTTATTAGTTTGTAGTTAAATTTATAACTTTTTAAACAACCACTTTACTTTTTCAATAAATAAATTCTCGCATAATGTCTAATAAGCTTAATTCTTCCGTTTTTTCCTTGTGGATATGAAGAAGTGCCGCATGCGTGAGGCGTTCCTACGTCATAGTTGATCGAAGATATGTTTTAAGGCGGCGAAGGGCACTAAAAGAACGTTCAGAACTAGCTGCAGATGCTGGTACGTCATTATCAAAGCAATAAATTTAACAAGTTCGTTTAACAATTCTTATATCGAATGAGATTTTTTTAAAATTGTGATTTTAGAGCTTAATGCTTCACCGCTGATTACAAAAATTCGATGTGAGGAGAAATTAAAAGTAGTATCTTTTAAAATTAAATTAAATTAAACTTAGAATTAAAAAAATTTAATCTGTTGTATAAAAACATTTGTATTTAAAAAATTATTGTGAGAGTTTTTTACCGAGGGGGCGACTGCCCGGCGCCCCTGATGATGGAACAAAGAAGGGTGATTTGGCTCCTAAATAATTTATTTTATTATATATATATATTTTTTTTTTATATAAAACTGATTTTTTTTTTTTAATAATTGAATTAATTTTATTTTATATACAAAAAAAAAATGAACAATACAGAACAATCCTTTTTATTTGTAGCATTTACGATCAATTAAAGATCGTCTTGGCGATAGTTTGAAGACTCTTCAGCGATTCTTTTTGGCGCATCGTAGACGACTCATTTAGGCAATTGATTGAAGGATCGTTGGACGTAGGAATAAAAGCGCCTTACACGATTCTTTTACGCGCATCGTAGTTGTTCTGAACTTGCGCGATCGGAATACGACATCGTCGACGATTTATTGAATCGCCCGGTCCTATCGCGGAAGAGTCATCTACGATTGAAAATGCTAGCTGGGATATCACTGATGCTATTGGCACATATTATACCTTCAGATGTTTATCTGACTCTCCTCTACTACATGCAATTAAATTAAAATGAAAAGCTGAACATGTAAGTTTTTACAAGCATTTATATGAAGTATGTGTTCTCAATAGTGGATTTTTTTAATTTTGCCATTTCCTTAAAAAATTGGGGCCAATCGAAAAAATCTTTACGATATTCGAATTCTATGGAATATTTTACTATAGAAAATGTAATCGCAATTCGTTGTGGAAGACCTTGTTGAGTAGTGTAATCTAGAACCATTGCTCATAAAAAAGTAAAAATAAGATAAATCCCTTTAAAAACCTATAAATTTATAATTTCATTCAAAACAAGGCGAAAATGCTGAAAACTGAGATTTTGCATTGATGACACTCATACTTTCGTAACAAAGCATAAACACGATCAAACAAACACCTTTTGATCGATCAAACAAACAACATTTATGCTCTTCAGCATGTACCCCGCAACCTCTTTTTCAAACAACATGCAAACCAGTGATGTTAACATAATTTGTTGAAATTACTGTGTTAGGCACGAAAAATTTCTGTTTTTGATGCAAAATTACTAAAAAAAATAAATAACTGGCCATTTCAGCCCTTGAAAGGACTTTGACCTAGCTTCTTATGATCAATTGTGTTGTGTGTGTTATTAAGTTTGTACACAATTGACCGAGAACCGGACCTACATGCTTAACGCCGACTCCGAACGGCGATGAACGGAAGTTCTCGTTCTCAAGAAGCTTTACATGGCATTTTGATTACTCTCTGAGGTTTGCCATTGTCTGCAGAGAGGTGGCGACCGTACAGAAAAATTATTTTAATTCAAATAATTTTCTGTCGCTGCTGGGGTTCGAACCTGGGTCTCCAGGTTCGTTGACATAGCGGCCACACACTTTAACCAACTACGCCACGGACGCCACAAACAAAACAGTAATTTAGTGCGCAGTGAATTGGAACAAAAATTACTGTGGAATCATTGTATAACTGAAACAAATATAAAATCAATTGAAATTTTAATTTTCATACAGTTGTTTAATTATATTTATACAACTGATGTTAGGAACCTCTTTTTGTTAAAAAATTTCAAAATGACAAAGTCCCACAGTAGTTTTCCATTTCATAAATTGGACCTAGTGACTGTAACTTAACTTTATAAGTTAACTTATTAGTTCTTAGAACGGGAATATTACAAGAATTGTTGGGTCGCTGGGATCGGTTAAAATAAATTCCTCTGCTGCCAAGAATAAGAACGCAAGAACTAATACGATTTTTTGTGTATCCAGTTTATTGACCACTTAACGACTAAATAAAACAATATAAAAAATGCATATGAATGCTCAAGAAAGAGTTTCGGGTTGCCATTCTTTTAAATTGTAAATATACTATTTAAAAAAAAAATAATATAATATAATAATAAACTAGCCATTTCAGTCAAATTCTTTGGCCCAATTTCAATTGTACACCATTGATCGAGAACTGATCCTCCTAGTTTTATGCCGAATCTACATGTTCTCAAGAAGCTTTACATGGTTTTATTTACTCTCTGAGGTTTGCCATTGTCTGCAGAGAGGAGCCGACAGATCAGAAAAATATATTTCAATTGAAAATATTTTCTGTGTCTAGTAGCGGATTCGAACCTCGGACCTCGTGACTCGAAAATTTGCACCGAGTGGTTCAGGCACTTTAACGCACTCGGCCACAACCGCCACAAAAATATATTTCTGAGCCTTCAGCTGTTATAAATATAATATACAAACGTAACAACATATGTTTGGATACTTAAAACATTACAAAAAATTAAGAATTTAAGATAGATATTATTCATCTAAATGATCTTACATAGATCTTTTAAAAAGCTCAAATGCGAACTGTACGGTTGTTAGTGCTAGCCATGTATACACTATTATTTGCAAAGTTAGCAAAGCATCGTTTCATTATGCACTAAATTCCAGGGATGGTTAAATTATGAAAAGAACAGAGATGTTACAAATGTGATTTTAATAAATTTTTTCTAAATAAACTTTATATTTTTGACCGGCCATTGAAATTACTTGATTTTTCGAAAAATTACTGTCGTACTGTATGAGCAGTCAAATTACTGTAGAAAACAGTAATTACTGTGCCGTTAACATCAGTGATGCGAACTTTCAATGTTCGCTTGCAACCGTCATCCACATGCAACTTCTGTTTGATGCGCCGTGCAACCAAGTTGTGCTCACTTTTGCGCTGAACCTTTTTCTTTTCGATTTTTGCGTGTATAAAAAAATATTGCTTTCTTTAGCTTTGAACTTGTGTCCGACCGAATATGAAATTTTGGCCGAAGCCGAATGTTCGGCCAAGTGGAAGTATTCGGCCGAATACCGAAGCCGAATATTAATAAAATTTTTTTCAAGACCCCTTTTACATTGGTCAAGACTTGAAATCAAGTCTGTGAGTTTGTTGATGAAAGACGCGACATCAACGTGAAAGAGGGTAAGTTTAAAAGGGAATAGCAAAGAATTGATTTCAAGTCTTGACCAATGTAAAAGGAGTCCAAGTAAAAAAAATGATAAAATTTAGTACTGGCTTTCGTTATTTCAGTAAAAAAAAAACGACAAATATTTAGTTCGAGTTAAACGCATTAGTTTTTCTGCCTGATTTCTGTCAGCATTGCATTTCTGTAGCTTTTACGACTAGATATAAAATTGATTAAATTTCTTTCATGTCATTTTGCTGAATTATAATATTTCTGTAATTGATTTAGTAACGTCAGGATGACATAGAAGATACTTAAATCGAGAAAAGCTACAGAAATTCAATACTGACTGAAATCTCGCAGAAAATTTCTAGCGCAATTCGATTTTTTTTATATCATGTATGATCAATCGAAAGCAAATGATACGGACGGGTAAAAATCAAAAATGTTTGAGTTTTCTGCCAGTTCATTCAACATGTACGATCTTATCAACCCATGTCGGTCGGACCATGATACATGATTACAAGGTAGGGTCATATTGGAGAGCAGGGTGAGCTAGTTGTCAAAATCAGCTGTTAATTTTTAGTTTTTCTAATTGTTGTTGTTGCTTTTTTCGTTTGACGTTTGTAGCTTCTACAGCTTTGTTGTTGCAAAATTGTTCATTTGAGCAGCCATTTTAAAATGAGTTTACCTTGTAATTGTATCAGGGGTCGGATTCACTGCATTTATCATTTGAATAAAGTTTTCAACGAGCGAAAACCAACTTATGGAAGAACAGAAGAAAGATAAAAACAAAACCAACAAGTGTTTCAAGTATGGAATTTCGAAAGGAATTCATCGTATTATGCTGAAATTTTCCTAAAGAATTATAAAAATATTTTTAGTTATTACAAAGCAAAAATATTCGGCCAAAATATTCGGCTATTTAGGCCGAAGCCGTAGCCGAAAGTTAAGGCTTCGGCTTCGTTAGCCGAAATACCGAAGCCGAATATTCGGTCGGACACTACTTTGAACGCGTCATATATTGATCGCTCCTTATTCGCTCGCCTGCAATGTTATAGGAAGCGCTCACCTTCGTAGGACATGCAATGTTAAAAGATAGCACAAAATGCACATAGCTTTAATAGGGAGGGCATTAATAGGGAGCACTCCCGGATCGCTCAAAGGATGATTCACTTTTTTACTGGGTATGGTTAGAATTAGGTCCCTTACCGTTGCTTTTTTCAGTAGGAGAATTCATATAATATCTACAGCTTAATTAATGTATGTTTTATGCACTTACATGAACTACTTCATGGGGTGAGTGAGTGTGTGTGTGTATGTGTGCGTGTGCGTATATTTAGTATAACGCCACTTACCTGATAGCGTTGCGAACAACAGCGTCCGCAACATGACTGCATAATGCCCACAGCACTGTTTGTAGAGTGTGCTGGACTAGCCAGCGGAGACGGTGAGCCCGGACGTTTCGGTTGTCCATTGTATGCTATTTCAAGCTCGACAAATTCACGATCCTGGTTTATTTATTTGTGTGTGTTTGATGTGAATAACATTGAGTTGACATAGAAATGAGAACAAACATTTTACAGAACATTTACAATTTGTGAAGACTTTAAAAATATGTACAGATGCTTAGCAAATACGGTGTGGGTGGTGGCGCCTGAAGCTAAAGACGAAGTTGAAAACTAGACGAAGAAATATTCTTGATTTCGTCAAAAGAAAAAGGGAATTTTAAAGTTTAACTTTCAAGGGTGCGAAGGTTGCAGTCCCGATTTGCCACCCAATAACTTATTTTTATTCCCGCACATCAAGGACAAACTGCACGGACGACGATTTTCGACGCCGGAAGAAGCCGTTGATGCGCTCAAAAACTATGTTTTGGAGATGACTCAAGCGGAATGTGATAAATGTTATGAGAAATGGTTCGAACTCATGCAAAAATGTATTAAACATCAAGAAGAATATTTCCAAAAACAATAAAGGAAAAAATTCGGTCTTTATACTTATTCCCGAAATATATGGAGCAATCCTCATATATTGTAAGTATAACTTTTACACAACTTATCGACAGTTTCGAAAAGTCAAAAATTGCATTTTTGTCTAAATGCTTGCGAAGGATTGATTTGGCTCGATATTGATTTCTTTTCCAGTTTCCAACTTCATCTTTGTATCGTAAAATATTCAAATATTAACAGTCTTATAGCTAAAAGCGGGATTTATCTTTTGAAAATATCTTTTCGAAACTATATCATAACGCAACGGATGAGTTTTCGAAAGGGCTGCCGAAGAAAAAAAAAATAATTATTTACATCAGTGCTGGGTATGAATTTTAGGTCATGTCGCTTCGGTCCAAAATCTTTGGTCCACATCATATAAGTAACCTTTATTTGACTTTTTACTGCTCCTTAATAGCTGAATTACAATACTGCGTTAGGTCGGTCGGCCTTTGACCGTACTTTGGTCTCCGTTGTAAAAACTTTACGATATAAGCTGTCAAAACGGACGACCTCAAACTTTGCAAAACTAAATGTTGCGTTGACAGATCGTGCGTCTATCATTTTGGTGATGCCAATAAAAGCAGCTATACTAAAAATCCCACAAAACGTCCCTTTTTCCGAAATCATGCAATTATAATTTTAATCAATAAAAAATTAAAAGATATTGTCATAAAATCATTAAGAACCATAAAACCTACTTTAGAAAGCTAAGATGTTTTTATTAAGTGTAATATAATCTGCGAAATAATGAAAAATGTCACATATGAACGTGAAAATTCGGACTAGATGCTTCAAATTAATGAACGCTTTCCAATTTAATGAGAAAATGTGAAATTAAATTAAAATTTAAAATGGAATTTCTGGAAACACATTTCAGTTTTTATGGCAAAAAATTTTTCTTTGATTGATCGATATTTTTATATATACATATATATATATGTATATTGTTTTTTTTCATAAAATGTGATTGCTTGATGTCATTATTTTTCTTGTTTTTGTCAAAATTACTACTATTTATTATTATTATTACTGTTAATTTTTGCCAAGATTTTTGCAAATTTTGAGAGCAAAATGTAGGAAATTTCGTCAACGAAAGGAAGTTGGAAATATTCATGTAAATTTGTGTATGGAAGTTTTTTGGTACGGTGCGTGTTTTGGGGCAATTTCAATCAATTTTTATCCACCTTGAACATCAGAGGGCGCTTAAGTACAAATTTAAAGAAATTCGGTATATAGTGGTTTTCATGTACGCTGAGTGTTTTGCTGCTATCTTTTTTGACCTGTATTGAACACCAGAGGGCGCTGTAGTACAATTATTTATGCGATTAGAATGAAAATTGGTATATTGTGATTTTGAGGTACGGTGAGTATTTTGTCGCTATCTTCTTTGATCCAACTTAGACACCAGTTGGTGCTGCAGTACAAATTTTTTTACAAAATCGCCTAAAACTACAATATGCCTACCACAGGCGTAGAAGGATATCACCAAGTGGAACTCCATTGTGAGTTTTAATCTAATGCGACTTTAATTTCCATAGCTATTCGATGTCAAAACTTTGGCATGTATGGGCGGGGTGTGGCTCCTTGAACAATGCCTGTCAAAATTTTTTAGAAGTAATGCATCACCAAATAGTAGTTCTATTCTAAAATTCAACGTTTTGTGACTTACTTTCATAGGCTATTCGATATCAAAAATTGTAATTGTATGGGCGGAGCCACACCCCCTTGTACAATGCCCGTCTCGGTTTTCTAGTAGATGGACATTTCCAAGTAGCAACTCCACACCGAGTTTCATTATTATGCGGCAATTAACTCCAAAGCTATTTGATACCATAAGTTTGACTTATATGGGCGGTGCCATGCCCCCTTGTCCAATGCTCACTCAATTTTTCCAGTCAAAGGACAAGACTAAATAGTACATTCTTACCGAGTTTCATTGATGTGTGACTAATAGTTCGAAAGTTATACCCACAATTTGGGAAGCCGAAAAAGTGCCACACCCTTTTCCCAACGCCCATAAAATTTTGCCAGTGGAACGGCACATGTAAATCGAGGCCGAACACCTAATTCCAATGTTGTGTGACCTATAATTCCAAAGTTATTCAATATTGCAGATTCAAGCTGCCACGCCCCCTTGTACAATGCTCGCTGAATCACTTGTAATTAGTGAGTACTTGGGTACAACTTTACAAAAACAAAGTGAACGGCATTTGCCAATCTACCTTACCACAACATTCCTTTGTGTGTTATATTATTCAAACAATGATATTAAGGGTATTCGTCCTCAACCAACCTCATTAAAATATCTAATTGACCAATATATAAGTTTGCCATTTTGCATGAATACCCTTATAATATTATTTATAATATACTAAAAAATGCATAAATTTTAATATGAAATACAATTGAATAATATTAATATCATGCTAAATTCATCAAAATCATTTTTATACTACTTAAGCAGCAAGTTAATTTAAAAAATTTGATCAATTTAAAAAAAACTCGCATCAAAATATAAATTACCACGATAATCCTATGAAAATCTGAGTTTTCCATCGGAATCCAAGAATACCCACATTTTAGCATTGCTCAACGAAAATGCAACCCAGCGTTAATATGGAATGTCAAAAGCACGACCTAGCTTGAGCATGTCGCTACTCATAGCGTTGATCGTACGTCACCCCCTCAAATTCATATTTACGGGATGAGGTCGACGCAATGCATGAGGTCATATTTTGTGTTGCTTCATAAGAACCCATTGTTTCTAGTCGAGCTGTCAAAGGCCGACCGACCTAACGCAGTATTGTAATTCAGCCATAACTTCTTCACTTCTTATAATTGTCAAGTTCGATTTTAAGCACTGAATTCCTCAGGAAGAATTTAAATGTCTCAAGAACTGAATATAAAATATTTACATCACAATGGCGAAAGGTTGCTACAGTGTTGTCTGAAAGTTTTTTCCCCAATTTTTCACGCTTCGAATTAATATGAACGTTCATTATTCGTGTTATTCTCGTTACTGTTAAATTTCAACGTGACAACGTTACAACGTTCCGTTTTAACGCGTAGGTTTCCAAAAAAGTTGAAAAAGGCATTTTTAAAATGCATTGACGTTGCATGGAATTGTTACTCCCTAAGTATAGGTGCTACGATAAAGCTTACGGTACGACAGTAAAGATACATTTTTTAACTGGATGGCAAAAATAAAACAAAAATTAAAAAAGTCATCAGGATGCGCGGAGAGTTGCCTAAGCAACGAAACTGCAAACTTGGTAAATGGAATTATAAGGCGCTATGCATGGGTGCTGGGGTAAAAAATATTACACGACAAAGTAAATATCAGTTTTTAGTTCTCATGACAACCATAGACAAAAAATTTAAGATATAATGAGGCAACGGCGTTGCGCCACAGTAAACGCTATAAAACAGAAATGAAGATTTTACATTTGGCATTACGACAAAAATAAAAAAGTAATTTATTACGTTGTCAGGTAGCGGGGATAGCAACTATGCAACAAAGATGCAATATTTTTGCATGGAATTATTTGTCGCTGAGTAGAAGTGAGTACAAAAAATTGTATTTTACAATAGCAAAAAAAAAATGGTTCTTTGACCTTATCACGGAAAATGAAAGAAGTTTTTTGGAGCCACGACATCACGGACGACGAATCGCTCCAAGCAGTAGAAAAGCAACAACAATGAAAAAACGCTGCATGGAATTTTAACGCCGTTATTATTGGCACTAAGGTAAATTTTATGGATCGATAGTAAAACTGAGATTTTTGGTCATAT
Source organism: Pherbina coryleti (assembly GCA_943735915.1). Taxonomy (NCBI): domain Eukaryota; kingdom Metazoa; phylum Arthropoda; class Insecta; order Diptera; family Sciomyzidae; genus Pherbina; species Pherbina coryleti. The sequence goes on along the minus strand of OX030953.1, from coordinate 10,382,164 downwards.
CATAAAAACAAAAAAAAAAAATAGAAATAAAAATGGCGTCATTAAGTTCTCTCAGGGAATTCCTAAAGTTAACCTTAATGCACCAAATGCAATAGCAAAAGCAAAAATAAAAATAAAATTACAAAAAAAAAAAAAAATTAAATTATAGTAATTAAGGACAAGTAATAGAGCAGGGATTTGGACAAAGATTCAAACAAGGATGAGAAAAAGGATGAGCGAATGAAATAAGAAGTAGAACAAAGGTTTGGACAAATATAACAGCATGGAATTGGAATTAGACAAGGATTACGACAAGAATTCAGACAAGGGCTGGGAAGAGGATTACGACAAGGATTGGGACAAGGATAAGAACAAAGATGTAGACAAGACTACGAAAAGATTGCGAAATGGATGAGAAAAAGAAATGGGACAAGGAATAGAGCAAGGATCTGGACACTCTAAGGACAAGATTTAGGGTAAATAATGAAAAATGAAGTGGGACAAGGTTTAGAAAAGGAATAAAGTCAGAAATACTTCGAACAATTGTCCGTAACTTGGACATGGAATAAAACAGAAGAAGTAGGACAATTATTATAACAAATATAAGAATGAGGATATGGTTGAGTGCAAGTATGGGAACAAGCAAGAGACAAGAGACAAGAATAAGGATAATACGGCATTGTAACGTCAAAACCTAAGGCTGTGGCCACTTTACAACCAAACTCTTTTCTGTGAGGTTTTCTTTTACATTATCTCTTAAGATCAAGAGTTTTCTTGGTATGTTCACTTAAACATATATTAACTTACAACTTGCAAAAAACACTGTTTCAAATTTCTGGTCTGCCTCTAGTGGGAATATTTACCGAGTTTTTCTTCTTTCCCGAAAAAAGAAGATCCTTAGAAGATGCGACAACTAAAAACAAAAGCAATTCAAATAAAAGCACACAAAAATAAACAAGTAACTAAGAAAAACTTACCAAAAATAAAACTAAATAAAATATAAAACTTGAAAATATATTGCAACAGACAACTTCGATTCGATTTATTCAATTGCACTTCTTAAAAAATTAAATCAAATTTAACAAAATAAATTCTTAAAACTAAAATTAAACAGTTGGTCACAATTATATTGGAACATTAAAAAAAATCATTTAACAAAAAAATCTAGCATAAAAAGTAAAAAAAATTATCTGGTGCTCGGAGGTCATCGAAAAAAAACCCCTTTCCAACAACATAAAACGTATTTTGGTGCATTTGTTCAATGAGTATGAAAAGATACATATTTGTTGTTTCGAAAATTAGAGGATAAAAATTATTACATAAAAAAACAGTTATGAAAAAGTCATTAAAACAATACAAGCTACCTTAATAAATTACAACTTCATGCATTATGCGAATAAGAGTGAAATAACAAAAAGAACATGAAAAAAGATTCGAGAAGAAAAAGTCAAATCAAATCAAATTTATAAATTCTTAAAAAGAATATTTTTATGTTTTAAGATTAGGCGCCTAGATAGTATTTTGCTCATATGTTTATATTTACAAGGAGACTAAGGGAACATTTTGGCCATAGCAAGTTGCTTGAGATTTGATCAGGAGCTCCAATCAAAGTAAACACTTTTCTGATATTCGAATGTTTAAATTAAATAACTTAAGAACTTAACATTTATGTTCGCGCGAATATTAAAAAAATTACTAAGAACAGAACGCTTATAAATAATGCTTCCTTGAGTTTTTTTGACCTAAACATTAAGTCCTTACTTACTAATGTGCCAAGTTAAGGCACAGCTACGAGTTTGGTTTTATATAGAGACGTTATTTTGTCATTTCAGCCTTTCTTTTCTTTTTTGACCGAGCATGAATCTTTAAATAGACGGTTTTCATGAGTTCATTTAACTTAAAGTGTGAAGCTTTTTTTGCTTATTTAACCTACCGTCGTCTTTTCGAGACAACGTAACAGATGATGATGCTGCAGCTCGAAGATATCCTCGTCGCGATAATTGTCATCCAGCTCAATACCCGACTCTTGTGCTGCCCAGCGCGCTTCGGCGGCCTTCTTTTTATTAACAAAGGCTGCCCCTGACGAAGCTTTAGCGATGCGTATGCGGGCGAGTCGTGCTTTCTGCAAAAAAAAAAAAAAGAAAACAATTAAAAAATGTTTATTGGAATTTATAATTAAAATTAATTTCCCCCAAAAAACGTGCAAACTTAGAAAAACTGCAAGTTATAGAAGACAGTAATTCTGAAGTAGTAGGCTTGGGCATTTTAGTTCACCACAAAGATCGCTTTTTTTAGTTCAATCGTTTCAGAAAACAATTTACAGTGAAACGGTTAAATCCGATACAACAGTCGACTTTTTCAAATGAACAGTCAGAACTGTTGATAAAATGACTGTTCAGTCCGCTGTTAATTTAACATTTCAGAGTGTTAAATTAAAGAAACTCGTCTGTTGGATGGAGTTTAACAATTTTCACTGTTAATCGAGCTGTTTTTTTCTGAGTGTACGTGACTAGCATGGTTCTAAATTATATATTTATCTCTACTCTAAGTCCATCTCTTTCATTTCCAAACAGTTTTATGCAACTCCTCTTTAGCATGTAGAGCAGCAGTAAGTCATTAAATTAAATTTAATTTAAATATTAAATTTTGACATATTTCGCATAGAAAAGTTTCGAATATTGAAGGATTACTTACTAAGTTCTACGACCAAATCGTCAAGTTGATTTCCGACTGTACGACCGGAAATATTAACTAACAGTTCTAAACTAACCAGTAAAGCCTTTTCCTACTAACATTTTTGGCAATATCTACCGTAAAATAACATCTTGCATCGTTAAAGGTAAACTTTTCTCATGCAAATGAGTTGCCTTAAATTGAGTTAACTTATGTATCATATTTTAAATCCGGAGGTCTTTACCTTCTTTTGGCCAAGGCGGTTAATAAACTCCAAATGCTTAATTAACTAATTTCTCAAATTCTTATTTCAGGAATTTCGATTTCAGCCTTACATAAATTTTCCTGAAATTCCTGCAATATATCTTGGTCGTTCATTCACCCCGCCCCCCAATTCCCCAAAAACTATTCATTTAAATTACCCGCTGCGCTTTCCGTTTGTCTGCTCGTTGATTCTGATGATAAATTCGACTGAAGTTCGATACTATAACAGGTACAGGTAAAGCGATCACCAATACTCCGCTCAGCGAGCAGACGCCGCCCACTATTTTACCAGCAATTGTCTCTGGAACCATATCACCGTAGCTGTAATAAAAATTCAATAACATTAATATTACTTCAGAAATTATCGTCGGTTATGACTCACCCCAAAGTCGTCATCGTTACAATGGTGTACCAGAAGGCCGCCGGTATTGATGTGAAGTTGGTGCCATTGACGTTCTTCTCCGCATAAAACATGACCGTAGCGAATATAATTATCGCCATAGCCAGCGAAAAGACTAGGAAGCCTAGTTCGGAAGCGCACGATTTTAACGTATAGCCAAGGATACGTAAGCCCTGTGAATGACGTGAAAACTTAAAGATTCGAAAAACTCGAAAGACGCGCAGCGTCACAAAGGCGCCGCTAACATCATCGTTGTCGGTGATACCCAAGCCAATGTAATAAGGCAGAATAGCGACCACGTCAATAATACTCATAACGCTGCGCACAAACTTACAACGATCGGGTGCAGCAAACAGACGCAACAAATACTCCGCCGTGAAGATCATTACGCACGCTGTGTCAAGGCAGAAAAAGACAATCTTATAGCGCAGACCACAGGGCAGAGTGCCAGCTCGGCCAGGACGGTGGCCGCACGGCACCGTCTCCACCACGTTTGCCATCACCGATACCGCTATAAAAAAACCAGTAACGTAGTAGAACACCAGAGCCGCAGTCGACGTGTGCGGATTTTCGAAGGCGCGCCACATTTTCTGGCGTATATTGGTCAACTGTTGCAGGTTCTGATCTCCATTCTCCGACAGCTTGTCATCCATTAGACGCTCGGCATTCTCGCGTTTGCGGTCACGATAGTCTTCGTAGCAACAGTCACCGATCACATCGGGCATTATGCCAAAAAAGGCCAGCTCTTCATCGTAGCTTGTGAGGCATTCGTGCTTCGGATAGTGCAATTTACCGGTGCGATAGTAATTAAGTATGTGGCGAAAAATGTCTGGATCCCGATCAAAGAAATACTCCTTGCAGTCTTCGTCATAGAAAAACTCACGCTCGTTCGAGCCGAGTAGAGTGTCTGGATATTTTTCTAGTGTGTTGCGCCATGTTTCGAAACGGCGCCCTGAGACGTTGATCAGCAGTTTTTCGTCATCGGTTTTGCGACGATCCTTTGGTATGGGAGGCGGTGGCAGTGGATGGGTTGCAATTGGCACCCAACCGATGGCCGCCGCCCGTGCGAATGGCAGCCAAGCGGCGACCGAGGCCATGCTGTGTGGTGGAATGTTTCAATGAAAGGGCCGGTGTTGCCGTTGTTTTGTTTTTTTTTTTGTTTTTTTCTTGCGAAGGCGCGCTACTTGTTGCTGTCACGCAGGACGCGTCTCACCCCGATATAAAAGGCGATGTCACGCTACAGCACTTAAATTTCTTTGAGTTAGTTTATATATGTATCTGTATGTGTGTGTTTTATTTTTGTGCTTTCTGATGGAATTCGATAGCTTGTTTGTCTGTTTGCAGGCTAAATAATTAGTTGACATGCATTGTTGCCATTTGAAATTAATTCTTATGAGTTAGTTGCGGGCCCTTAGGTGTTTTTTTTTTTGTTTTTTTAATTTATACTTCATTAATTTATTATTTAGAATCAACAAATTAATTAATTAATTAGTATTGCTCATTATTTAGAATTGTTGTTGTGCTCAGTTTTACGATGCAACTAACGAATCGCCCAATTTCACGCACGTTCTCTCTCTCGCTCTCACGCTTACGCCCTCTGTCGCTTGTTCGCTGCTGTCGAACACTTTCAAATGCGCGTCTTTTCGCTTCGCCGACACAGAGCAACACATCGTTTTAGACGCTGGACACGTCCAATTCTAGACATGTTTACCCTGCATAAATGGAGCATCGACTACACACAGTTCCATTAGGTTTTTCATTTGCAATGTTTTTTTTTTATTGTTGATTGTTGTCGTTGCTGCTGTTGTTGTTGTTGTTGTTGTGGTGGTTGTTGTGGTTGTTGTTGTTGTGGTTGTTGTTGTTAATATTGATGTTGCTATTGATGTGGCTGTTGTTGTTGTTGTTGTTGTTGTTGTTGGTTTTGTTTTTGGTTAGTTGGCTGTTCTTGTTGTTGTGGTTGTGGTTGTTGGGGACGTTGGTTGGCTGTTGATGTTGCTGTTGTTGTTGTTGCTGCTGCTGTTGTTGTTTTTGGTTATTTGGTTGTTGATGTTGTTGTTTTTGTTGTTGTTGTTGTTGTTGTTGTTGTTGTTGTTGTTTTTGTTGTTGTTGTTGTTATTGGTGTTGTTGTTTTAGCTACGCGTAGTTCCCAGTTTATTCCGTTATCAGTTTTGACTCTTTTTTTATTGTCCCTTTTTCTTGTAGGCAACTTTTCTGCAATAAAGACAAAATAAACACGTATAAAAAGGCTGATTAACACTATAAACAACTGAAAACGTTCGTGCAACGACTAAAGTGGGGGCGTGTTCATAAAACTTGGCCAAATGTGAGTGCAAGCAACCACTTCCCAACTTTACGAATACCAGATTGTTTTTCATCTCAAAAAAGCTTGCCTTGAAGCTTGCAAAAAGTGACACCTTCAAATAAGTTGCTCGTCTCATGGATGTAGTTGCTTGTTTAATCGATTATTTTACGCGAAAAAAAACTAAGAAATTAGATAAAGCTCAGCGGAAAAGGACTCGGTCAACAATACCGATTGCACAGCCAACGAGAGAAAATTACACAGCCCAACCGACCACACTCGCTCCGGCACACAAAACAATCCACACACACAAACACACACACGTACATACACACACCCACACACTCGCATATCTGAAATAAAGTCAAAAGTTCCAAACGTTTATAATTTATGCACCGAGCTTAACCGAAAGGTGTGCTGCCACCCTTTGCGCTGTTTATGTTCTCTTGCCAACAGTTAAGCTGCCGCACAAGCTGATTCAAAAATATGACAAACATATATATAAAGATATATAGACATATAAATAGGTACATGTACATATTTATGTATATATATATGTGAGCAAGCCCTTGAGGCAATATTTGTTATGTGGCAAAGCTTTCAGTTTGAAAAATTCAAGTACGCTTTATTTCCGCACCAACCTTGACTAATGTTGAGAATTTGTTGCAAAGGATATCTGCCAGCAGACAGAGAATACAATTGAATTTGCTGTTAGGACTCAATTATACGGCATAAATAAAGGGGATGATGAGCGCAGTTCATGGAGAAAAAGTGTAAATTCGATATGAAAGTATAGTATTACAGGTATTCAGGATCCGGTGCATTTGAGTGCAGAGACAAAAAAAAAACAACAAACGATAGAAAACAGTCAATTCCACGGCGTTCTCAAGAATTGGGCATAGCCCAGACCACTTTATGGCGAATTTTGCGCAAGGATCTTGGTTTACACCCATACAAGATCGAGCTGACTCAATAATTGAAGCCGATGGACCATTTGAAGCAACGTACGTTCTCCGATTGGGCTCTGGAAAAGATGCGCCAAGATGATGAATTTCATTGCAAAATCATCTTCAGTGACGAAGCTCATTTTTGGCTCAATGGGTTCGTCAATAAGCAAAACATATGTTATTGGTCAGGTGGAAATCCACATGTGCTTCATGAATCACCACTTCATCCACAAAAAATAACTGTTTGGTGCAGTTAACATACCGGCGGCGTCATTTTTTCGTCGACGATAACGATCGTAACGTTACTGTGAATAGCCATCGTTATCGCGCCATGATTACCGATCCTTTTGGCCCGAATTGGAAGATATGGACTTGGACGACATGTGGTTCCAACAGGACGGTGCCACAAGCCACACAGCACACGTTACAATCGATTTGTTGAAGAGTAAGTTTGATGAGCGTGTTATCTCAAGAAATGGGCCAGTCGATTGGCCGCCTCGTTCGTTCGCCTTTAGACTATTTTTTTTGGGGCTACGTCAAATCATTGGTCTATGCCAACAAGCCGACGACGCACAGTGGAATTATAAGCAAGCGTAGGGTAATTTACTTCAAAAATTTTTTGAAGTAATTTTGAAACATGATAAAAATAACTGTACTCGTAATAAAGATTCAGTACGTTTAAAGCTCAGTAGTTTTTTAAAAACACCTTGTAATAAATAAATTTTTTTGTAAAATTTTTATTGAAGTGTGCTAAGAAGTGATATATAAAAAAACCTTTAAGTGTTTCTAAATCCTTTTTTTGGAGCTAAATACATTTATACCTTTTTGGTAAGTACCAAATTTAATTTTTTTCGCTTTCGTAGACAAAATCTTTCCTATATGGTAAAATATAGAGCACTAAATATACTCAACAAATCTTGCGGCTAGCTGCGGCACCCATACAATTTTGTTCAATTCCAACATGACTCCCCATATTTCAAGAGTAGACATTTTTTATTTCTGTCTTTCGACATCGAAATATGAAAAAGTTGATAAAATTATAAATTTTCTTTGTGGAAATATTTGTTTAGGATCTAATGATAAAATTGATTTCGACAAATTACAATCATTCGTGCGTAGTCTCGCCCAACAATTCAGCGTAACCCTTAAATGCACAAGGCCCCCGATTTTTACCGAAAAAATATATTTTATGTAAAATTGAGTTTAAATAAAAACTGCGTTTTTAGTTCTGAAAATTTTTTTTTTTTATTTTTTTTAAAAAAAGTGGTTGCATCTATAAAGATACAATGTGAATTCACCCACATCTAAAATCCCTATTAAAAAATATATCAAAATAAAAGAAATGTGTTATGAAATTTTTATTAATTCATTTATTTTAAAAAGTTAAAATTATCAAAAGCTGCAGGGAGTGCACACTGTATCTTTAAAGATACAACCAACTAAAGTGACCCACTGAAGTGCCAAATAATCGAAATTTTTTCGAACCACTTAAAATCACTAAAGGACATGTTTTGAAAGCAGTCAGTATTTTTTCCTAATTAAAATTATTTATTTGTTCCTAGAAGTTAAACTGTAAAAAATAGTGGTTATTCAATTAAAAAAATTTTTTTTTGATTTGTACATAATTTTTTTAAAAAGTATGACAAATAGAAGTAAAAACTAGTTTTTTATTTAAGACTTATATTATTCTAAATAATATAGAACCAATTTAAAAAAAAAAACCAAAAATATAGCCGTAGGAATTTTTTGAATGGTTGTATCTTTAAAGATACACGGTGCATTTAAGGGTTAAGATGGACAAAAGCTTCCCGAAAAGGGAGCCCTTTGTTGTAGCAAATAAAGATTGGCTCTCATTTGAAATTGACCTAACTCAATTTATTTCTTAAAAAAATTTGGTGGACCAAAGATCTCACTTTCTGTTGGTAGGCCAATAAAAAATGTTGAAGAAAGTAAAAATAAGGAAGGCTAATGAACTTGCAAAAACCAACGAGCAAGGTGTACTTTTTCTGGCTACTGAATTGAAAATGAGATCGGCTGGAAAATGAAAATCAGCAGCGCTAATGAACGAACTCCTAAGCGCTTCCCCAAAAAGAGGTACTACCATTAAGAAGGCAATATTAACTGTTGAGACTCCTAAAAGTATTTCTCCTGAATAAGCTCTCGCTCTAATAATCGATACGAATTTATCGAAACATCAGTACCATTTACTAAAACATTATTCAAGAGATATATGTCCAAAACTATATCCAAGTTATGATAAAGTAAATTTATCAACGCTTGTGTGCTATCCAAATAATATCACCATAACCGAAAGTTTTGGTGAAATTAAATTACAATCTCTGATTGACCATACCGTTGCACGACTATGTGCAGTACACGAAAATGAACTTTCAAAAGCTAATTTAAAAAATAAATTCAATATCATAATAAAATGGGGCTGCGATGGTGCAGAAAAAAGTCAATACAAACAAAGATTCACATCAGAAAATTTGTTAGATGATAGTTTATTTACTATTTCAATTATTCCTATTCAAATGTTTGGTACTTCAACCAGGCCCGTAGACAAGGGGGGTTTTTTGGGTTAAAACCCCCCCTTAAGATCCAAAAAGTATAAAAAATAATATATTAGCATTAATATAACTTTGTCAATTTGCCAATACTTGCTGCACGTGCGTCTTTTTTATCTAACAGTGCAAACTGCAAGTGTAAACAGCAACAGCGAAAACATCAAGACGCTTAAGTTATCGAAAAAAGTTCGATACATTCAATTGAACTTTGTGCACCACCAGCAATTTAAGAATTTATTACGTTAACAGGTGTTACGTGAAAGTGATGAAATTTTGATTGAGTTTCGTTAGATAAGTTTAAGAGTTTCTATTGTTAATTTTACTGTACCAAAACTACAAAAATGAGCCCACTTAATTGACTACAGAAACCAGAAGTAAAAAAGGCTAGAACGGTGCAAAGTAAGTGCTTGATTTCATTGAATTTTTTTCCTTTATCAATGCGTTAGAGATGGGTCGTTCCGAACCTGTATAGTTCCTGGAACTATGTTCACAGTCGGACATATTTCCAATCGTTCCTTCCATTAATTTTTAGCATGTACAAACAGTTCCGGTTGCAATGAATTTTTTTCTATAATCAATATGAACCGACTTCCCTTTCACACATATTATGGCTTATACACTGAGAAAATTGAACGCCTTAAAATCAAAGAAAAAAAGTTGTTAAAAGACTTTAGCCAAAATATCTTTGTTACAAGGAAAAGATCGTTGTACTAATGATTTATTCTTTAACTAAGCAACTGCTGCATCTTTGAAACAAAAGACTGAAGTTCTTTGAAGCTAAATCAATCAAAAAATATTTGCCGTAAAGATAAATTATTTACTTTAACTATTTAATTCTTTGTTAACAAGAATTTGTTAACAAAGAAAAAAGTTCGCAAAATCAACAAATTTTCTTTGTTTTCTTGAAGCTAAGCATCGTTGTTTCAAAGACAAAGTCTATAACTTTAAAGAATTTTTCTACAAAATCATATTTTTCTTAAAAATACACACGCTTGTAGTTCGGAGTTACTTTGTGGGCAATATGTACTATATAAGGCAATTGATGTATTAATAGGTATAAGTTGTAATTAGCACTAGATTAAATCGTATGGGTTAAGGGTCAAAGGGGAGGGGGTGGGAAGGAGAATGGAGAAGGGGTGAATAATAGAAAGAAAAGGCAGACATACAAAGATAGTATTAAGGAAATCGACTTTTTTAAAGACGTACATCTTTGTCACAAGAATTTAAGTCTTTGATGTAAAGTATATTTTTCATGGGAATTTAACAATCTTTGTACCTTTGCCGTAAGGATGTTTTATCTTTGGGCACAATCTAACCATAAAAGTCTTTGTGGCAAAATGTATTTTCTTTGGTTTTACGATTTTTTTCCCTGAGTGTACGAATTTGTGATCGACTATAAGTGCAAAGATCTGTTTGCGAAAACGAAACAACTGATGTGTGAAATGGTAAGATGACATTCCGACGTTCTTGTTGCGCGGAATGCTGTGTTTATTTCGTTTTGAACATGCTTTCATTCAATCAAGTGGAACTGCGGAGCTAAATAGTTTCGCGAACATGTTACAATCTGCTGCATATGAGTTTCATTCAATAAAATGGAACTGCGGAGCTAGATAGTTCCGCGGACACGTTTTGCAACTAGAGAGTACTCAATTTGTTCTTTTTTAAGCACTTATAAGTTACATACGAACGGACGGACAGACAGACGGACATAGCTAAATCGACTTGGGTGGTGATGCTGATCAAGAATATATATACTTTGCTATACCTATGCTTCTTTATGGGGCTTACAAACAGAGTGACAAAATTAATACGCCCCTATTGCGTTTTTCTATGGGAGCCCCCCTAAGGAGTGGTCGGAGGGAATAGGTGTCTAAGGAAAAAATGTTCCTTTTTCAAAAGTAATGGGGGTCGGTCATACATATTAATTCTCTTCGGCCTTCTCTTAAAGCCCTTCTGTTCAGGTGTAGAGAATACATATGTATACAAAAACCATAAAAAATTGCTACTACAGCTCAAAGGAGCTACATAGTTCCGCGGACATGTTTCCGCGAACTAGTTCCGCTGTACAAAAGAATCGTTCCATGTTCGTTCCGACCTCGGAACTGTTTAGCACAAGCCTACAATGCGTAAATGTGTATAAAAGTTGCCGAATATTTCTGAATGTTTGAAAGCTGCTTTTTTTTTTTTGGTAGCGTGTTTGCATTGATTGAATATTAATGGATTAACTTTTTGCTTGATGCGGAACCGACAAAATCCGAATAATATTATATTTCATCTGTATTGCAAAATACAAAAATTTTTAAACTGTTTTTTTTTCAAGTTAAGGGGAGATACGCAGTCAGAACTTTTTTTTTTTTTCAAAAATTTTTTTTGCATTTTCTTAAAGCCTTAAGTTTCAAGAATATTTGGTGAAAATTTCAAGTTAATATCTCAAAAAATAACAAAGTTATAGCCTACTGAGTGAACCGCCTTCTAGAGCGCGCAGTGCTGGCGCTTATTTTCAAACGCGTTTTTCTCGAAACCATGTTTTCAAAGTCGGTGACCAAGATTTCTCAAAGCTCAGTGAAGCGATCGTTTTGATTTTTTTGCAGGCTTATTGTACATATAATAATCTCGTACTTGTCATAGGATTTTTTTTTTTTTTAGCTTCGTTCATTTTTTATAGGCAAAACTATGACGAATTTTTGGTCGAAAATCGTTTTTTTACGTTTGAAAGTCCGCCATTTTGTGAAAAATCAATATTTTCAAAAACGGCTATGACAAGTACGAGTTTTAAGTATCTACTTTAATATTATATATAATTTTTTTGTTTCAGATGAATTAAGGAGGAGCAATCTTGGTCACCGCATTTCACCTTTTTTTCAGAGCGCTCTACAAAAACTGCTGTATCGACCTTAATATTAAATTTTTTTTAATAAAAAAAAAACTAAAAATACTCTTGAATGTGTATATTTTTAGGTATAAAAACCCTCATTCAAAAATATCCCATAGGTTTCCTTAAAAAAATTCACAAACATGACCTTTTTTTTCGGCCTCTGGCTGCGTTGCTCCCCTTAATCGCTTTATTGTGAAAAATTTGCTACAAATTCCTTTTTCAAAGTATTGTCCATCGCTAGTCACTGATTTGTCCTATCTTTCTGGAAATTTTATAAAAAATACATTTTCATTTATCGATATCAAATACTATCGATATTTTTTTTAATCCAAAAGCCCCCTCAGGTAAATCCTGGCTACTGGCCATATATAGCCAGTTTGCATAAAAACAAAAAACACACCATGTTTTAACCGGCGAAGTTCGTTCTTTGATTGAAATTCTGCAGCCGACAGAAGATGAAAGTTATTCAGACAGTTATTCAGACTCGGAGTAGTTGTTGAGGTAAGTAGTTAAAGACCTGTTTTTAATATTATTAAGGGGGGAAATATACCCAGAGGCCGGAAAAAAAGGTCATGTTTGTGCATTTTTTTAAGGAAACCTAAGGGATATTTTTAAATAAGGGTTTTTATACCCTAAAATATACACATTCAAGAGTATGTTAAGTATTTTTTTATTTAAAAAAATTTAATATTATTTAATATTAATATTTTGTATACGGCCTCTAATTATTTATATTGAAAACAATTTTTTCGAGTTCTAGGCCAAGCATGTTGTCAACAAGACTACTACGGGTAACTTTCTCGGCATATTGGCAGTATATGTAGAACCTAAGTAGCTTGAGTGGATCACAGTGTAAAGTCATACAAAGGCTACTGATGAGTTGGTGTAGCGGCCAATGAAACAGTCTGTATAGTCAAGCTGTGTGATTTGCTCTATACAGAGCCGTTGTTGTTGTTGTTGGTTGTTGCCTTCTTTGTTCTTCATGTTGTCTTGTTGACAACATGCTTGGCCTAGAGCTCGAAAAAATTGTTTTCAATATAAATTTAATATTATGATAGATACAGCATTTTTTGTAGAACGCTCTGAAAATGCGGTGACCAAGATTGCTCCTCCTAAATGCAACTGAAACAAAATAATGAAAAATATTATTAAACTAGATACTTAAAACTCGTACTTGTCATAGCCGATTTTAAAAATATTGATTTTTCTCAAAATGGCGGACTTCCGAACGTAAATTAACGATTTTCGAGCAAAAATTTCTCATTATTTTGCCTATAAAAATGAACGAAGCTACGAAAAAAAATCCTATGACACGTACGAGATTATCTATATTAATAAAAATCATTTTCTGTTTGTTTGACTACAATACAAATCTTAACGGCTGAATGGATTTAACTCAAATTCGGCTCACATATTACTTGAATCCTAACTTAGGATATGGCATACTAAGTTTTGACCACGCCTCTTCCGCCCCTTTACAAGTAACGCAAATCTAATACTACTAGCGTTTTTTTTCAAGCGAAAATGCTCGACTTATTATTTTTAAGGAAATCCTGTTATTTTGACACCAAAAACATTCACATATCTTTAAAATTGCACAAACTTCTGGTACAACGTCTTTTTCTAATAACATCGTTTCCTTAGAATAACAAAAAAAACCATCAGAAATTCGTATATTTTATTTGCGATGCAAATAACTCCGTTGTTTTTGAATATATTTCAATTTTTTTCGTTGATAAACTCAATTCAAGCACTTAATAAAAACAATTTAAATGGTACCGTTATCTTAGCGGATATATTTTTAATATTTCTTTCAAAAAATGTCCAAAATGACACAAAAGTTGTTTTTGTTGTTAAAATAAAATTAAACATAACGTTTAATAGCAAAAATGCTTCCAATTTTATAAAAAAATTTATTAACTGTTTCTGTCATCAAAAAACATGGCCCCTACCTACCCCCAGTGATTTTTTAAAGAAATTAATTTTTTCAAAAGTTGTTTTAATATTTTTTATAGAATAGTTAATCTTCGAGAATAATTTAGGTGAAAAAATTATACCAATATCTCTTTCCGATGAAAAGTTATCGCAATAAATCTATTTTTTCGGTCCCTCGGTATCGTCTTATTTTCAACTGATAGAAAAAAAGTAATCGCTATAAATCTTTTTTCTCGGCCCCTCAGTATCGTCCTATTTTCAATCGATAAAAAAAACATGGACCTTTAATAAGAGCTTAAAAATTAATGAATTAAATATTCACTTTAGTGCAGGTTATTTTTTGTTATTTCGATTTTTAAAAACATTAAAACGAGAACTAAATATCAAAGTTTTATATTTTTGCTCCCAAGTATCACCGGGTCTGTCAGCTAGTTATGAATAAAATAAGCCTGCAAAAAAATCAAAACGATCGGTTCACTGAGTTTCGAGAAATCTTGGTCACCGATTTTGAAAACATGGTTTCGAGAAAAATGCGTTTGAAAATAAGGGCCAGCACTGCGCGTTCTAGAAGGCGGTTCACTCACTAGGCTATAACTTTGTTATTTTTTGAGTTATAATAACTTTTTGTTATTATTATCGAAAAAAATCGTCTGGGTATATAACTCCCCTTAAATCACTAATTTTATTTTAATTACTAAGGTGACGTGGATTGTCAAAAATTTATAATATTCATTCAAATTTATTAAATACAGCATTTATTTAATATATTTCAATAAATCTTGAACTAAATTGCTATGTTTGTGTTGTCTGCATTAAAAAATGTAATAAAATAAATAAAGAATTTTAGTTTATAGGGTAAGTAGGCGTGGTCTTGTTCTGATTTCGCCCATTTTATTGTCAGGTGTAAGCTATAATTTAAAAATTATTTATACAAAATTTCATCTCTATCTTCATTCGTTCACAAATTATTAATTAAATTACCCTACTAGAGCATATACCACTGTGCGACGTTGGAAGAGCTCAGAGCCAACATTGAACATGAAATAGCGGCCGTTTCGGCCGAAATGTGTGGCCGAGTCGATGACTTGGTCCAACGAATCGAAAATTGGGTCCAACGAATCGACCGCTGCATACGTGCCTACGGTGGCCATATGAACGAAGTCGAGTTCCATTCATAAATGTTTTGATTGTACTTCAAGTCTAAAGTTTTTGAAATATCTCAAATGGTTTTCGTTTTATATAAAAAAAAAGTTGTCAAGTCCTTAATGGAAAACCATTTATGTCTAAGAAAAAAAATCCAAAGAGAGCATATTTTTCCGGCGTCTAGAGTGGCCTAGCCTCTTAAATTTACAATAGAAATTAATTTTAACTGTTTGACATCAATGGTGGCTCTAGAATTCGCCAGAGGGGGAGGGCTAAGATAACAGTTTTGCATCTCAAGGGGGGGGGGGGGGGTCAGAAACGAATTTTAGGGCTTATTTTAATTTGTTTCCCATATAAAAAAAGGTGGGGCTAAAGCCCTTTAACCCGTATGTAGATCCGCCACTGTCTGCCATTACCTCTCTGCAATTATCAACAAGCCTCAAAGAATGAAAAAATATCGTGTAGAGATACTTGAGAACATGAAAATAAGACATTCGGAGTCGACATAAATCTTATAGGTCTCAATCATATGTGAGCAAACATTCAATATCACACACAACATAATTCATTATAAGAAGTTTCATCAAAGTCCTTTCAAGGATTGAAACGGCCAATTCTTTTTTTTTCCTTAAGAACTCTTTTACTCTTCTATTTTCAAAGATTTTACAACTATTCAAAGTCAAATGTGATTAACATCATGGTAGAATTACAAGGTAGGGCCGAGTCGCTCAGAGTGTATATGTGGAATGGCGAACTACGTAGAAACCTCAAATGAAATAAAAATATTATGTTTTCAAGTTGTAAATAGTGCGGACATGTGCGTTAAGTTTGTGTTAATTTGAGTGAAAATATTGTAAAAACATTGTAAATAATTCTATAAAAGGCCAAGGAAGTGTTCAATTTGCAGAAAAGCTTGTAAAAAGCTTAACCTAAAATCAACTGCGAAAAATGAACACATAGAAACTAGAGATGAACAGCTGATTTTGACAACTAGCCCGCTTTTCTCTGCTTTCTACTCCATTCTTCTCCGAGTCGGCCCTACCTAATAATTCTACCATGATTAACATGAATCCACCAAAAACATATAAAGAGAATACCTCCAAAATATTAATTTAACAGAATTTCGTGAGCAAAGATGCCTTGCGAGCCAGCGAGCAGTAAAGCATTTTGTGTTCCACAGGAAGCCATGAAACATGCTGCTTTCCTCAGAACAACAGCTTCGTGTTTTGTTGCGAAGAGGACGACATGCTGCGTTCCTCAGAACAACAGCTTAGCGTACTTCTCGCTGGCTCGTCATTTACGCTCACGAAATCCTGTTAAATTAAAGCCGGGAGTAGAATGATTGCGTATGCGTTTTTCATCCGTTTACTCGCTGGCGTTATAAAATAGAAGTATGTGAAAGCTTATGGGAGCGAGTTCAATGGTTGTGAACGTTACACTGTCAAAACGCTAGTTACGCAAGAAAGTTGAAAATACTTCAGCCGGGAGTAGAATGATTGCGTATGCGTTTTTCATCCGTTTACTCGCTGGCGTTATAAAATCGAAGTATGTGAAAGCTTATGGGAGCGAGTTCAATGGTTGTGAACGTTACGCTGGCAAAACGCTAGTTACGCAAGAAAGTTGAAAATACTTCAACTTTTCTTGCGTAACTAGCGTTTTTTGACAGCTCGTTACTTATAACGAACATCGAGAAGAAATAAAACAAACGAGTCAGAAGCTCATTACTTTTAGGGATGAGTCTTGTAAATAAATCTTACAAATTAAAAATGTCTATAATTTTTTTCATTATTAATTTCTCAAAAGAACTTTTTTATACTCAGGATTTAAGATTTTTTTACTTATAAACGAAGACAATTTAAGTATTTTTGTGTAAATACAATAAAAACTCAACATTAAGAACATACCAAATGTTTTATAATTTTGTAGCCCTGCTTAATCTGAACGTAAAACGCAATGCTCTAGCGAGTAAACGGATGAAAAACGCATACGCAATCATTCTACTCCCGGCTTAACACTTTTGAGGTCCTCTATATTTATGTTTTTGGTAACCACATGTGCTCGCCACTGTCAGTTAATACTTAATAGGGGTATTCACAGCGGACTCGTTAGTTTGTTAGTTGTTACTTGTTATTTTTATACCCCCACGTTTAAAAAACGTAAATGGGGGTGTATTGATTTTGTCACTCCGTTTGTAACGCCCATAAGGAGGCGTGGTAGGTATAGAAAAGTGTATATATTATTGATCAGCATCACCACCCGAGTCAATTTAGCCATGTCCGTCTGTCTGTCCGTCTGTCGTCACGATTACAGCCGTAATTTTCAAGCTATCATCACGAAATTCAATATTTAAGTTTTATCTAAAAAATAAAGATCAAGTTCGAAAATGAGCCAAATCGGAAGAAAACCACGCCTACCTCCCATACAAAGGGCCTTTATCAAAACGGTAAAATCTCTTAGAATTCCACAAAAATTAATATATGGACTTTAACTTTTGCATATGAGCTCTGATATTTAAAGTGCACTCTAAGTATGAAATTCAATCAAATCGGATGAAAACCACGCCTACCTCCCATACAAAGTGACTTTATCAAAAAGGTAAAATCTCTTTAAATTCCACAAAAAATAATGTATGGACTTGAAATTTTGCATGTTATTTTTGATATATAACATGCACTTTGTGTATAAAATTCAACCAAATCGAGTGAAAACCACACCCACCTCCCATACAAAGGGATTTTATAAAAAATGAAAGCGAATATTTTCTGTTAAAACTATGCATAACGAAAATGTTTTTACAATAAACATTTTATTGACGGCTTAAGACTTTGAATATACTTCGGTTCGGACGTGGGGGTATTTTAACTTCGGCCCAGTCTAAGATCATTTCTTACTAGTTTTACATGCACTTTGTTTTTGTAAAATTATCGAACTACCGAGTAACAAAGTAACAACTTAGCAACCCTGATAATTTTTTCGTTAGTTGGCAAAATACGAACAGCTGTTACATATTCTTAATTGTATGAAATTTAAATGCATTAAAAAGAAAACACATTGCATATTAAATTGAAGTTTTCGTTGAAAAGTATTTCATAAATAAATTAATTTTTTTCTCTATTCTTTCCACTTTTTACTCATAAATTTTTAGCAATTGTAATTTACGAAAAGCAAAATCAGCTGTTATTCAACTATAATTACCAGGCTAGCGAGATTAAACAAAAGGGTGTGTTCACAGTGAAGAAATTTAGGCCCCTATTAGGTACGACAACTCAACTTAAGTTGAGTATGTAATTTGAAAATTTGTATTGTCTATTACACATTTGAGGTACATACGTGTCTGTCGTCTGCCAAGTATGTATCTCAGAGATGTGTATGTATTTTTTGTGGTATTATGTTTAACAATGCAACTCTGTGTCGAGTGTAAGGACTGTTAAAAACTTACATCTGATTTGAGTTAGTTGTATATCGTCTTTTTCATACGAACTATTTATTTGTTTATTGTTTTTTGTTAATTGAGTGAAAATGGATAAAAATACGTAAGTAAAATAATGTATAAATACATATATTATGTGACAAAGAATAAAGTTTTCTCGCTTTGTTTTTATGTATTTTTTTTTTTTAACACAACCCATAAAAGAGCTTAAACGATTTTTTAGCAGCACTCAAGAAGCGCTTCCATCCTAGCAAGCGCTTCTGCCATTCACACACCTGGAGCGCTTTTTAAGTAAACCTAATTCATATTAAAATTAACATTCCTAGCTGTGATGTCCTAGCTGTGTTAAAAAAAAAAAAAAAAAACAAAAACAAAGCAAAAATATTTATAATAAAAATATTAATAATATTTATTTATTCTTTGTCACATGCGAGGATTGGATTCGTATTGCTGGCAATACAGCCAAATGACTTACCGCTCTGCTATTTCCATGCTTCCATACTTGTGAACAAAATACATATACACAAAAATTGAAATGAATGCGAACAGCTGATTCATTTCAATGAAAGTGTCAAAATTTCGATGTAATCATGCTCCAATATAAAATGCAATTTTACACCACAGCTCAACTGAAAATGTATGTTATATGTAATATGGCAAAAAAGTTCAGTTGAGGTGTCTTAAGTCATGTCAACTTAAGTTGAGTTGTCGTACCTAATAGGGGCCTTAACGAAGTAACAACTAACTAGTTACGCAAGAAGGTTGAAAATACTTCAACTTTTCTTGCGTAACTAGCGTTTTTGGACAGTTCGTTACAAACAGAGAACAGCGAGAAAAAAATAAAAATAACGAGTTAACTTTCTGATTGACATATCTATTGCGCGCTTCTTTTAACATAAAAATATCTATTGCGTTTAAAATAAAAATGATTGCATGGAATCTTTCAACGCTGAAAACTTAATTGCAGAAGTGCAAAAATATCCATGCATTTGGGCAAAATCAACGCAAGAATATCGAAACAAACTGAAACATGCAAGAGCCTGGGACGAAATTGGGAAATCCTTAAATATTGAAGGTAAGTTTTCTTTCAACACATTTTAAATAGCTCGTGGGCTGCAAAGCCGTCATTATTACGCGGATTAGGGGTGGAGCACCCATCGGCGAAGTAAAAGGGTCATTGCCTTCTATTTCGCCGCTGGGTGCTCTATTGTGGTATTCAGTTTTTAATATATATACATACTAGCAAATACCCGCTGCTTCGCCGGCGATAAAAATATTAAATATCATTAAAAACTTTAAATCTTAAAATTTAACAGCCGTATTCATATTGAAGTGAGAAGAGTGTTAATAATGGTTTGTGTATTAGATAAATTCAGTGACTTGTTATTTGTTTGTCGCAATTTCGTCAAGATTTTGATATTTAAAAATCAATAGTTTTTCTAAGCCATCTGCACTGAAATAATTGTCATTTTAGTATTTTTTTTTTAATAAATATTTTGAAATCTTTGAGAAATTTTCTTGTTTTTATTTTCTTTTTTTGGAAATTTTTTATATGTATGTATGTATATGAATACAGCCGTTTGAATTTCGGTAAAATTGTATATTTGTGTTGGAGCGACTTAGTAGTTCCATCCGAATAAAGTAACCAGCTAACTAATGTAATAAAAAATAACTAAAGTAATAAAGTTTCTGTATCTTCCTGATAATTGTTTTTCGTGCATTGGTTCACTTTTCCTAGCGCTGTGACTATTGGGGTACTCACAGTTTTGTTTTATATGGTGTGTTAACTACGCCGTCTGTTAACTCTAAAACATTTTGTCATGTGGTAACTATTTTTGATTTTGTTTTGCATGTAAAAAAGAGATAACACAAACTGGTAAAATTGCCTTGCTTTCCAACATGTTTGTTTTTCGTAGCAAACTGGCATTTCTGAAAGGTATTTTTATTTTATTGAAAAATCAATAAATCAAAGAAAGCTTCTCTTGTTATTTTTATTTTCTTGAAAAATCAATAAATTAAAGAAAGCTTCTCTTTTCAAAAGGCGTGTCAATTTTAGAATGAACCACGTGTAGGGGTTCTCACAATTTGATTGAAGTATCGTTTTAAAGTTACTATATATCAACTTTAGAAGGGATCTGTAAATACCCTATATATAAAAACCTCGTTTATACGTAAAAATATCAGCTCAGAGGTAAGAAAAATATATGACGGCCTTAGAGAATTGTTATTTTAAAATTAAATATATCTTTCGTTTAAGCTGATAAATTTCATCAAAACATTTCAACAAAACATCGACACGGAATTTTTGTCGATGCTTTTATAAAAGTGGCAGTATTTTTACATTCAAAAAGGTGGCAGCATTGGTACCGCACTCAATACATGTTGCTGTCTTTTTTTTTCTTTTTTGTGGACCTTCCCACCGGCAAAAAAGAATCAATTCTCTTCTCCAATATAGATTCTAGAAATGATTATTTTAAACACCCCATCGGGAAAAAGATGCAATTTTATATAAAAAAAGAATCAATTCTCTTCTCCAGTATAGATTCTAGAATTGATTATTTTTAACATGCTGATGTCCTACAAAGAATAGTATATTCTTTTCTCGTTTCAAGTGGAATCGCTACAGAATCGTTTTTTTTTCACTTTTTAAATAGATTCTTTTCATATATGTAATCATGGTTGAATAAATTAGGTTGTCTCGTGGCTGATCGTACTCTCTTCTCAGTACACATAATTGTCAAAATCAATGAAAAGCTACAACAACAACTTCATCGGCTTTGCATGTTATCAATTTACGCATTTAGATTTTGTATGAGTTGTCAACTTCGATTCGACATTTATTGGAACATGGGTGAGAGCGATCTCACCCAAGCGACAACCTTATTTATTGAACCATGTATGTAATACTTCAATATTGGCAGCAAACTAAATTTTTAATGAGTTTCAACTACGAAATCAAAGAGAGATAGCCTACATAAGATTTTGTTGTTTGTATTAGTATATTTGAATATACTACTACTAAACGTCAACGGGGCGGTTGTTAGGAAAAATGTCTACCCAAACATAAAACAAAACAAAGCATACATATTTGTTTTGCATAAATCATAGGTACGCACCATTATAAAATAATTATAAGACCAACGCGTGAAATATGATAATAATTTAAAAAGAAAAATTCAAGCAAACAAAATTTAAACCATAAAAATTGAAACAACAAAAATTTTAAATGCAATTTTTGACAATGAAAGCACCGCTCCCGAGTTTTTTTGTTGTAAAATTAAATTTCGAGTACATAAAAAAAACCAAAAATAAATAAATAACTGGTCATTTTAGCCATAGAAAGGACTTTGACCTAGCTTCTTATGATCAATTGTGTTGTGCGTGTTATTAAGTTTGTACACAATTGACCGAGAACCGGACCTACAGGTTTAACGCCGACTCCGAACGGCGATGAACGGAATGTTCTTACTCTCAATTAGCTTTACATGGCATTTTGATTACTCTCTGAGGTTTTCCATTGTCTGCAGAGAGGTGGCAGCCGTACAGAAAAATCATTTTAATTCAAATAATTTTTTGTCGCTGCTGGGATTAGAACCCGGAGCTCCAGGTTCGTTGACATAGAGGCAGGCCCGTAGACAAGGGGGGGGGGGGGGGGTTTTAGGGTTAAAACCCCCCCTTATGGTCCAAAAAGTATAAAAAAATAATATATCAGCATTAATATAACTTTGCCAATTTGCGAATACTTGCTGCACGTGCGTCTTTTTTCTCTTACAGTGCAAACTGCAAGTGTAAACAGCAACAGCGAAAACATCAACATGCTTAAGTATCGAAAAAAGTTCGATACATTCAATTGAACTTTGTCTACCACCAGCAATTTAAGAATTTATTGCGTTAACAGGTGTTACGTGAAAGTGATGAAATTTTGATTGAGTTTCGTTAGATAAGTTTAAGAGTTTCTATTGTTAATTTTACTGTGCCAAAACTACAAAAATGATTCTACTTAATTGGCTGCAGAAACCAGAAGTAAAAAGGCTAGAACGGTGAAAAGTAAGTGCTTGATTTAAATGATTTTTTTTTCCTTTATCAATGCGTAAATGCGTTAAAAAGTTGCCGAATATTTCTGAATGTTTGAAAGCTGTGTTTTTTTTTTGGTAGCGTGTTTGCATTGATTGAATATTAATGGATTAGCTTCTTGCTTGATGCTGAACCGAAAAAATCCGAATAATATTATATTTCATCTGTATTGCTGAAAACGTTCAAGAAACTTTGGAATCTGAAAAGTCTTCAGAACTTCCTTTGTAACCCGCAGTTGAAGAAAGCTTTAATGTTGACAGCTATGTGGAAAGCGGTAGTACAAGTTGTGGTATTAATATTTTACTTTTAATGTTTTTAACTCTAAGTTTGTGTGTATGATTGTAGAAATTGTTCCAGAAATATCATTTGATTCATCGGAACTGCCTTCGACTTCGAGAGTATATCAATGTCCAAATAACGATATTTCCATGTTGATGAGCAATATTTCCGATTCGAACCGCCTTGAAAGTTTTCAAAGCATTAATGTGCCTCCGCAAATTTTAATTTTCCTGCCAGCGGTTCTCGCAAACTCCGATTTAAGCATTCTTGGTTGAACCGTTGGCATTGGTTGTTTTACTCCAAATTGGAAAATGCAGCTTATTGCAAGTTTTGCGTATTTTTTAGCACTGGTTTTGGAGGTGCAGGATCACAACCTCTTGGTAATTTTACCGAATGATAATAAAAACTTTTTAAAATTTTCTAACCTTTTCATTGTGGCCTTTACAAAAGTCAGGAAATACAAGAAAATGTCGTTATTCTATTCGTGGTTATTTTTATATAGAATTTTAAACAGATATAAGTTTGCAAGTAAATTATTAAAATAATAATATTAGATGCTTAATTATCGTCATTTTAGAAGTTTGTCTTGAAAATTTTATTTTTTTAGCGTCTTTCTGTATTCCAAAATGACAGTGCAACGATAAGCAAGATATATAGCCGAAACACATTGAGCTCAACAAACGACAGTTTTAAAATTATAGAACACACGTTTTTTATGTTAAATGGGTGTGCATCCTTAAGCATACATAGGAATTTCAGTGTCACATCGGACGCTGTGCTATTAGAATTAAAAAAAAAAATAAAATAAGAAGACTTAATATAAATATATTAAATCAACAAAAATAAAGTAAATTAATTTTTGTTTTATGTATTTGGTGTACAAAAATGTTTTAAAGTGTTTTTTTTTCAAGTTTGTCGCTTTATTGTGAAAAATTTGTTACAAATTCATTTTTCAAAGTATTGTCCATTTCTAGCCACTGTTTTTCCCATCTGGTAATTATATAAAAAATACCTTTTTATTTATCGATATAAAAACTATCGATATTTTTTTAATCCAAACCCCCCCCCCCTTATGTAAATCCTGGCTACGGGCCTGCATAGAGGCCATGGACTTTTAACCAACTACGCCACGGACGCCACAATTTCGGGTACATCACAGTACAGTGTACTGCCAGTATAGAAGTATTACATATATGTATGATTATTTTTAATAAAATGTATTAACTTTCGGAAATAAGAAAACAAATCAACAGACTGCTGCTTTTCTCACTTATACCACAATTTTTTTTAGAATCAGTTCGTTTTTCACTTATCAAAAAAGCAAGCAAGGAATCTAAAAACATTTATATATATTAGAAATAATTATATGGGTCGTAATCGATTATGGCTGGAATAAAAACGAATCAGTAAACTTTTGCTTGATAGATTTCAATTCATAGGTTTTGCTATAAATGTATATATTCTTTGGAAACCATTCTAAAATGTTAGCAATAGAATTCATTCTATTTACGATTTTTGTTTCTGGAATCCATTTTCATTTTGCCGGTGGGACGCTGACGTCCTACAAATAGTAGTACATTCTTTTCTCGCTTCCATATGAATAGCTACAGAAATCGATACTTTTATTCACTTTTTAAATGCATTCTTTTAAATAAAAAGTATTCATTTTCGGAAATGAGAAAACAAATCAAAACAGACTGTTGCTTTTCTCACTTATGCCAAAATTTGTTTGGTTGATATATTGGTTGATATATACTTTTGATTGATATATTCCAATTCATATGTTTTGCTTTAATTTATATATTCTTTGGAATACGTTCTAAAATGTAAGCAAAAGAATCTATTCCATTTACGATTTTTTTTTTTTTAATCAATTTTCATTTTCCCGCTGGGTTGTTGACTTTTATATATGATGCTCAAAAAGGGTTTGAAAATAGAGCTTTTGTCTCACAGCGGATTTGACATATTGTTCTAACTCATATATTCGTCAACATTAGAGTGCTGATATATTGTTATATGAGCGAGAAAATATATAGAGGAAATTAAATTTCAAAATAAAAAAACTCAGGAGCGGTGCTTCCATTGTCAATAATTTTTATTTGAAATATTTGTTGTTTGAATTTTTTGATTAAAATTTTGTTTGTTTAAATTTAATCATATTTCAGGCGTTCTTATAATTGTTTTATAATGGTGCGTACCTGTGATTTAGGAAAAAAAAATGATTTGTTTTCTTATATGTTTGGGGCAAACGTTTTCATAACAACCGCCCCTGTGACGGTTTGACTTTTTATTTTTTGTGTAGTAATTTTCATATATTCAAATATACTAACACAAACAGCAACATCTTATGTTGTTATGGCTGTCTCTCTTTGATTTCAGAGTTGGAATACAGAAGTATTACATATACATATGTTCTACCTTATTAGCTTTGGGCACAACCTTTTTTTGAGATGCACAGAGCTTTAATGAGAAAATTTTTTCTCTCTGAGAATAAGAATAAAGAAATTGTATGGTTATTCTCTTTGAATTTTAACTAATTATTTAAACAATGGTTATTAAATTTATATATCCCATGTCCCAACTGGGCACCATAGCTATCCTAGAGAAAAAGAATTTTTGAAATAGCACTTGCCATTCTCAAGCTTTTCGCAGCCGAACATACGTGAGTCTTCTTTTATATAATAGTATAGAGTATAGATATAAAAAGCAAAACGTTGTATGTCTGTCTGATGGCTATAGACTGCAAAACTACTGGGCCAATTGAGCTGAAACTTTAGCAGTAGATTTGTGTCCAGTACGAGATGGTTTAGGGAAAAAAAATGTTGTCGTAAGACTTTGCATTGAACAATGGAACCGTCATTCGCGTCGCAATTTTAAATTGCTGAGGATCATTACATAGTTTTTGAAATGATGCTTCGTAGTATCCTGACGTGTTTCTATCCAAGAAATATTCGCGCACACAAAATTGCCGTTCTTTACGAAGACTCTCGTACATTAAGAAACACTCTCGTACCAATCCTACTGTGAAAACAGTGTCTACAATTAACTCATCTTCTTCACCTCTATTTGATTCCATACTTGGTCTTATTGATTAAAAAATATTCAAAAGTTCAATTAAGCTTAAATCGAAAACAAAATTGTGTTCTTTTGGCAGCTCGTAACAAATAGCGAACACCAAGAACAAAGAAAAGCAACGAGTTTATTCTTTGCAATGTTCAGGGATGACCCTTTATCATGAATTTTAATAAATAAGTATTTAAATAAGTTATTACTTGTAATTTTGTTAACATTCATTATTTTATGCTTATGGTTAGTAATTTATATTGCTAAACATAAAAATATTTTCAAGATCTTAGCGTTAATACACCTAAAATTGAATTTCAAAAATAAGGAAAACGTTCAATCATTTTGTATCCCTGCTCTAAGTATATTATAGATATATATATAATATATATTATATATAATATATATTATATATAATATTTCATTGTACTCCCAACATATTAGGTTGCGTAAATTGCTCCAGCGAGTAAACGGATGAAAAACGCATACGCAACCATTCTAAAAAAAAAAAAAATAAATAACTGGCCATTTCAGCCCTTGAAAGGACTTTGACCTAGCTTCTTATGATCAATTGTGTTGTGCGTGTTATTAAGTTTGTACACAATTGACCGAGAACCGGACCTACATGCTTAACGCCGACTCCGAACGGCGATGAACGGAATGTTCTCGTTCTCAAGAAGCTTTACATGGCATTTTGATTACTCTCTGAGGTTTGCCATTGTCTGCAGAGAGGTGGCGGCCGTACAGAAAAACTATTTTAATACAAATAATTTTCTGTCGCTGCTGGGGTTCGAACCTGGGTTTCCAAAGTTCGTTGACATAGCGGCCACGCACTTTAACCAACTACGCCACGGACGCCACGCAACCATTCTACTCCCGGCTTTAATTGCTCCAGCGAGTCGACGGAAGCAAGCTCTAGCTCCCTGCTCTAAGCGCAAACTCTAATAGACGGATGTCCTATGTATGTATGCATATGAAAACGGTGAATGATTTTGATACCAACTACTGATGTTTTGATCAAGGTTGGAAAATGTATCGAGGCATCTTCCACAAATTTTGGAGTTTTTGGTGAAACAATTGATTTCAAGCTTGCTTACCACGTAGATAATTCTTCAGGACCCTTTGAATACCATGGCCCTATATATAACCATTCTATTTTGTAAATAAACAGCAATTCGCACAGTACATTATAATTTCTAAATTAGCCTGTTGAAGGAGGTTGCCAAGATTTTCGAAACTAAAAGTTGAATTTTCTAAAAGTTGAATATTTGTTTGAATAATTTTTAATATTGTCAAGGTTCTCCTAATATTTATGAGGCTGATAAAAATACTAGCAAAAGCAGTACATTAGGGCGTATGGAATAAATTTTTTTTTTTTAATTTCATATTCTAAGAGGTTTCAAAAGTTTCATGGGGTTGTCAAGATCACCCAAATAAAATTTTAAGAACAAAAAGTATGTCTTCCTCTCCCGCAAGGACAAAGTTGTTTTTTGAGGAAAGCAGTTAAAAATAACGATCTTAAAATGCTTTGATTTTTATAAATAAAAAAATGCGTACGTGTTAAAGCAAAAATAAGTATAGGCGAACTCTACTAACAATGGTCGCATTCTGGCCGATACTTTCTACGCAACTGTTGCTCAACTTTCCGGCTGAATGGTATGTAGCATAAAGCGCTCACACAACATGTTGCCTGAGCGGTCGCCATTTTAGATAGCGAAAATATTTTATGCTACCTCGATTGAGCGGTTTGCGCTCACTTGATGTTGACAGATGATAAAAGTGTTTTGTTGTGAAGTTGTGCTGTAAAATTATAAGATTAGTATTTTAATATAAAAATACTTAATTAAATATCTTTTCCATGATTTCATTGCGAATTTAATTTTATTATATTGCTTTTAATTAATTTTTTTTGAATCGAATCACGAACAGCTGTTTGCAGTTTGACGTTTCTCAAAAAACCCATTCAGCAGAATGTATCACTTTATGCTACTTCGCTACCTGAGCGCTGTTTCTGCCAGAATGCAGCCAATATATTGCTTATCACGATGCCACTCACGATTTTTATCCATAGTGTCCTGTGTGAAGCATATTCGAAACTAAGTTTATAATCGAGATAGCACAGACTTTTGATTGTCACCAAATAGTCTAAATTTTGGTGGTTTTAATTATAGTGTTAACGTATTCCTTAAATTTGGCGAATTAATAATTATCATATTTTTTCCACATGCATTTCTATTTTTGTGAAATATATACTTGAACGTAATTTTTAACTTTTTCACAAAAATTAATATAATAGCATGTTCAAACCGAATTCATTTAACGCGTTACTCGAAAAAGCCTTTTTTAACATGATCGTTCATACCGCCTTAACTAGTTTAAAAATGTCAGTTTGTTTGTTTATATTTTGAAAGATAAAAAATTGTGTTTTGAAAAATATAAAAAAAAATAAAAAAAAAAATAAAAAAATTCGAATAAATTCAAAAATTTGTCAAAGAATTAAGAAAATTTGTCAAAGAATTTATTTGTTTACATTAAAAACTTTAATTGAGTATAGGCTGGCGAATCGAACGCAGCTATTGTTTAATACATTGCTTTGAAAGCACATTCGTCGATATCCTGCCAATAAAAAAATGTTTGATTCACCCAAGCTAAGTAAACAACGTTTTAACCAATAGTGTAGGTAAGCCACTGAAGACTTTGACACTATATCAAAATGGTATGAGCAAAATTTATCGCTGAATACTCCCGTTTTTTTATAGTTCTCGTTTAGTTTTTGTAATGAAAATCATATAGCCTAGATATTGAGCCAAAGTGCAATGCTTCGTGAGTGCATTTTTTTTGCATTAAATTGGATATATTTATAAGCGATCTTAAAGCAAAATTTTTTTACTTTGTAAATCTATGTTGTAAACTTTGTAAATATATGTCTATTTACATTAAATAATACAGGTTTTCCTTAATAAAAATTAAAATTTATGGAAGTTTCATCTAATAGCTTGGGTCATTTTGCACAATAGCAATATACAAAATTTTACCTACCTAAGTATATGTTCATTTCATACTTGCCTTTCGAAAATTTTTACATAAACAATACACAGTAATTGACCTATGTTAAGTAGTGTATATTTTATACTTCTCCTTGTTTATTTATTTATCTTCACTAAGGGAAATAACGCATATTAACATTATCCACGCCTGAGTATATATTTCATTTAAATATTTACGTGGATAAATCAAATATTTTCCTGACAACTCGTTTTTTTCCCGTATTTAAATTTTATTTATGCCACACACTGACACACATATTCCATACAGCTGCCAAGCAGCCGCCAAGCAGCAGCAGCATGGTGTAATAATAATAAGGTGTTAGTGAATTTGACACTTCTCTCTCAAAATGATAAATTTTTTCGCCCCGCTCCTGTCAAAAACAGCTGATGGTGAATTGGAATGAAAATAAATCAGCTAACGTGCAGTCGGTCGAAGCTCAATGCCATGTCCACTTCTTTTGATGGATATTATCAGTTTGATAAATTGAACATTCTTTCATGGCATTCGATATTTTCTTGAAGCAGTCGATGTGAATGCAAGACAATTTGCATGCTGGCCAAAGCTGGCACCTTCCAGCGGACGTTTTCGATAAAATGACAAAACCATTAATTGAAAAACTTGGCATATGGGCGAAGACAACTGCAATAACTTTTTGTCAACACAACACGACACAATTAATTGAATTAAATATTTATTTAAACTTTATTCGCACAATAACCTATACTCAAACAAATAACACAATTTGACAACTATCAACGGCTCCTCTCTTTCGCTCACAATTTTTTGACAGAAAGAAAGCTATTCTTGGTGTTGTCAAAAATTCACTAACACCTTATTATTATTACACCATGAGCAGCAGCATCGCACTCTGTTCCTGCAGTTTATTTCTTGCAGCTGCAGGTTTCTTATAGTTCTTTTTTTAATTTTATTTAATTAAAAAAATATTTAAATAAATTTTAAATATTTACGTAATCGATTTAAGCAAATGCGTTATTGGTGCAAAAATTACTCGCTTTTTGGATAAATTAAAAAAGTTTCTGGATAAATTTAATATTTTCTTCTCTTAGTGTATTTAACTTTGACAGTTCAACAAGGTTTTTTGTTAAAAACTTGAACACTAGTTCGGCAGAATAAGCAAGCACGCTCATATAAATTGTCGAGGCTAATGTGTAAATTACAAAATACTTCGCTAATTTTTCATCCAAATCAATATCAGTAAGTTAACATGTAAAACTAAGGTGTTTGACGAAAAACTTTGGATAAATTATACTAGGTTTTTTATGAATTTTGCATAAGTTTTTTTCTCGGTGAAGTATTATTTATTACTATAATATATGTATTTAGTATTTATTAAGTATTTCGTTTCCTAATACAAAAAATATAATAATCTTAATATAGTATTAGTGATGTTTTGGATTAAAATCAGTACAGATAACATAATATTAATTAATTAATTCACAAAAATTAACTTAAAACTATTATAAAAGTATAAAATATAATAGTGAAAAACACGAAAATAGCACAATTTGTTGAACCATTATATATGTTACAAATTTAGAAGGGTTTAAGTAAAAGTAGTGCTAGGGTAGTGATGAAATTGCCACTCTGGTAGACAATTTTTTTAAGAAAAAAATTTTGGAAAAAATATTTTAGTGACTGGAAAGGGCCTATAAAGCTTTATTGTAAAGTAAACAATGTAGTAGAATTTATTTTTTCCCAATTTAAATGCACAATTACAGGAAATTAGCCGGTTATCTCAGAATCAACCATATAGCGTTTTGATCTAAAAATGAAAAAAATAATCATTGTTTTTCATGCCTGTTCTCTTACCAAGAGTCTATAAAATTGCAGCTGGACTGCAATTGAAGCATAATCGCGAATAATGTTGTAAACGACAAAATTGTAATTTTTGACTAGAGATAAAAAACGTTTTAAACATTGTAGGCGTTTATTTTTGGTTTTTTCGTTAAACACTCTGATTTAATAAAACTTTACCATACATAAAATATATAAGAAAATTAAATAAAAGATTTAATTACATCTAAATTTACCGTTTAAAAGTTTTTACAGTGGAATAACGTTTTATATCCAAAAATTTAATGGATGATGAAACGTTTTTAGACTGAACATAACATATGACTTATGGTGCTTAAAACGTTTTTCCACTACTTAAAACGACTGCACTTACAGCTAACTGCACTTACAACGTTCTTCTAAATTACATTCACCGGAGCATTTTTATCTTCTATGGTCTCTGCATTTCTCGAAATATGAGACTGACCACTATCTCTTAGTCTTTTATAGTTAAAATTTTTCCAATTTTCGAAATTTATTTAACGTTTTGAGCATCGATAGCACTTGCGCATCAAGTTCGATTGTTCGCTTTTATTCATTTTACAAGCACGTGCAACGTTATTCCACTGAGTGGCATTTAAAAATGCGTTAAAAATGTCCCAACCTGCATTTTTTTTACTCACTTTTGTTTTTATATAGTATAAGAGAGTAATTCTAACTGGTATCCGCGAAAAAAACACTTAAAAAAAATGTTGTTTACAACGTTATTCGCGATTATGCTTCAATTGAAGACGGACTCCAAATTTGATCGCAATCATGGTAGAATAACAAGGTAGGCTCATATTGACGATACAATCAGCTGATGATTTGAATTTTTTTTCTAATTGCTGTTGTGGCCTTTGTCGTTTGACGTTTGTGGCATTTATAGCATTGTTATTGTAAAATTTTACAATTACAAGCAGCTATTTTAAAATAAGCCTGCCTTTTTATTATACCATGAACAGAACAATGCTAATTCGAATTAAAATAGAATTTGCTGGTGAATAGAAAAAAAAAAATAGATTCGTAAACGAAGGCGAAATTTCTCATGAATATAAGCACATTGACGTATTATTAGCGAGGTGCGTTTGGGAACAAAACTATCAATCCCTTTATAAATAGAGATTTCGACTCTTGCATTAGAAATAGTTTTATTCACAAAAAAATTACTCAAATAATTTTGTGTAAAGAATAAATAGAATATAAATAATAGGATTAATGGCAGTACAAGGTAGGCTCGTTTTGGAGAAAATTGCGTCATATGACAAAGTCAGCTGTTCGAATTCGGGTTTTACTAATTGTTGTTGTTGTTGCGTTTATCTTTATTTCTGAAAAATCAAAGCTGACATTCGAACAGCCATATATGTTTCATGAAATAACTGTATAACAAGACATTCGAACTCGAATGCATACAATTAATAACCAATCATTCATTATTGTTTCAAATACTCTTTATTGGTCTGAATGCAACATTATTCCCTGGGTCATGACTTTGCCATATCGCGTTGAGTAACTTCCTTACAACAGATTTTTTTCTCAGAAATGCACACTCAGATTCAACTGTTTACAGCTGAGTAAACTATGTGTTTTTTTACAAAGGTGCACAAATGTGTACAAATGTGTGCAAATGCGGATCAAGCTATTAACCGTTAAAGATGTATGCTTGCATGCAAAAACTTAAAACTATTTATACCATTTATGTGTTGTTAGCGTTCTTGCGTTAGCGTGTGTCTATATCCAGGCTGAACTTTTTTTTCATATATTCTGCAAATATTGGTTTTCCTCCAAATAAGTCCTTAACGTGCGAAAAAGATACTTCTTATGTATATTATCCTTATTTTTATTATCATTTATCATTTAGTTGGTGCTATTTTCCTCAATATGGGTGCGATATTTTATCAATCGCCTACATAGATATATGCGTTCTACATACAGATATTCTTCAGAATAAGATTTTTGTCTATATTTCAAGTAAAAGCAGATTTTATTCAACCCAAAGCACACACTTCACTCATTATCCAAAAAAAAATCCAAAAAATGCTGATTCCCAAATTTATAAACATTTAGATTTGTTGGTGTATTTTCATTTTTCTCTCTCTCTCTCTCTCTCTCTTATTTCACTCGTTCTCTATCTTTTCAGAGAATTAAATTCTTTACGAATTTCAATGAAACTTTCAGTCTGTCGTAGCTAGAAAAAATTTTATAGCGATACTTGCTCGTGTGCATAACATCCAGCATTGTTGAAAAATTGCCTACTTTAAGTTTGTCCTACTTAAAGAGTGTGATAAAAGCAAATTTTAAGCAATAAATTGTTAAAGCCAAACAAATGTATTAAGAGTTCCAATGGAAAATTCTTTGTTGTTTTTGTCTTCACGACCCTGACAGGAAGACCTAAATAGCAGTGAGAGAGAGAGAGAGCGCAACAAAAACAAATAGGAAAAAAAAAAACAAAAAAATGTACTTTTCAAATGTGGGTGCCTGTTTTTGTCAGCATGAAGGTTTTTGGGTTGTGTCGTTTTGATGTCGCCGCCTACTGCGTCGCTTTATGCCCAGATTTTGCCGCGCGACACTTTCCTGCCTACGTTTTCTTCGCTCAGCAGTGAATTCAGCAAAACATTATCGATGTTTTTATTTCGATAAATAGAAAATATCCGATTTTTCTGCACTTTTCTAGCACTTGTGCGACAAATTTTCACTAAAAACTTGTTATGGATTTGAAAAGTAGCGTTTTATTGTTGATAGCTACGCATACAGCAAATGCTTTTGGTACAACAACAAAGTAAGCCCCGATTTATAATAATTCACTACTGATCAAAAGAACTGTTTGTGCAACAGCAGCAGCTGTTAAACGAAACGTATCCAGATAAATTGAATAAATAACAAAAAAAAAAAACAAAGAAGCTTTTCGCCAATAACCTCAGACAAACACGCACTCATGCCAACACTTGCACGCACACACATTTTTGTCGTTCAATTACATTTGAAGCGATTTTCCGAAAAGCTAACAAAACGCTGCGAAGCGCCACAAAAACAAAAATCTCAAGCGCGTTTGTCGCTCACGAGCGGAGTCTAAAATCAACTAAGCGACTCGTCGAGGACTCGTCTGCTGCTAGCCCTAATAAGCTCAATGACAGCAATCCGTGCTGGCATTTTCCAACGCCCCCTCCCCCGATTTTCATATTTTTTTCTTTCATGACATAGTTTATTTTTATTATCTCTATATCTCTCTGTCAAGTTCTTTCCGTGGGTTTTGCTCTCTTTTGGGCTGAGTAACGCTTGAAATTGAGTGAAAAACTCTTTGAAATTAATTTTTCCTTCTCATCCTGCCAAATTTGTTAAAATTCTCCACATTTTTGTGTATAAGGTGCCGTTATGCGTTGGTATAAAATAAACATTTAGAACATGTATAGATAAGTCTATGTAGCACCGGGTACAGTGGATAGAATACGAAAAGTATGCAATGAAATTATAATGTTGACATGTCGTTGACATTTGATTTGACAGTGTTGACATGTGTACAAAAATGGATTTTGAATTTTTGATTTTTCATCCGCAGCAAAAAAAAACTTGACTTCTTCAAATTTTATAAAAATTTTTTTTCCTGCATCTTTGAAAAAATTTAGTTTCACACACGTATTCAAGAATAGCGGCCGTGGCGCATTGGGTAGAGTGCGTGGCCCATACGCGTACCCGGTGGCGATTACAGGAAAACCACTGGTCCACTTTTTTAAAATTTGCATCATAAGCATCATATAACAAATGCTTTATGTGCTGCAGATGTGCAGAATATATTTCTTTTTTTCATATATTTAATTTGTTCATAATCAAATCGTTAAAATAAAAAATGTATGTGTATAACATACTTATAACATATATTTAACATATAAATAACTTATTGATAGCATATTTATAACATAATATTCGATGTTTGCGTTTATGTTATGACCAAGAGCAGCTGCGCACAGTACTTTGACCAGTAGGAATAAATCAAAAAATTTTAGGTTACAGAACCTAACAAAACGTGTATAAAATGATAGAAAATACTTTCATTATGATGAATCCAAAATTTTTTTTCAATACATGAAGTTTTAAGTAATTTACAGCCTTTTAAAATGAAAGGTTTTTTTGGGTTCTCAGATTTTGTGCATCATTCAAAGAAAAAAATGTTGTGAGCACATTTTTTAAACAATTCGAGTGGTTTTTTTTAATTTTCAAAAAATCTATGAACGAATTTTGGTTTTTATATTTTGTTAAAAAAATTGGAAATTAGAAAGAAAGAAAAAGCTCCACATACCTCCAGTTTTATTTTTATATTTTAATTTGTTTTGGTTTTTAGTCTTTCAGAAACTGTTTTCACTTTATCCGACTTTTTTCGACTTTTTCCGATTCCTTAAGTAATCGCGTTTCGAAAAATAGTCTAAAATTGATATTTTTCAAAAATTATTTTGCGGTAAAGTGCGATAAGGCGCAAAAGCTATATAAAGAAAAAAATGTTGTGAGCACATTTCTTAAGGTATAATATACGTGCAAATTTTTCGAAAAAAAAAATGTTTTTTTTGTTTAATGTGTTCCTTATAGCTTTAAGAATACACATACACATTTTAAAATTGATATTTAAAAAATAACGGAAGTTATAACTGTTTTCGTTAACCTATGTCTAAGCTCCATACAACAAATAAAAAACTTTAAACGCGATTTCCTCGGAACTAGTTTTCTTAAAACGGTTCGATAGATAACTCGAAATCTATTGGTTCAATTTCAATGATTTTTTTTTGCATTTTGTTCGTTATTTTGTCCTTTAAGCATCTCCCCTAAAATCAAGTATCTATTTTTTTTTCTTTTTTATACAAACAAAAAAGCGCGCGAAAATGTATCTATTTTTCGAACTTTTTACTTCAACTTCCGCCATAATTAAAAAAAAAACCCCGGGAGTCTTGCGTAGGGGGAATGCTTAATACAAGGTCTGTGCTTTAAAATGTCATTTGA
Source organism: Pherbina coryleti (assembly GCA_943735915.1). Taxonomy (NCBI): domain Eukaryota; kingdom Metazoa; phylum Arthropoda; class Insecta; order Diptera; family Sciomyzidae; genus Pherbina; species Pherbina coryleti. The sequence continues at coordinate 10,346,369 of OX030953.1, read as the reverse complement.
CTTTTTTGTTTCCGATAACTAGTAAAGGTCATATCCATCGAATCGTTTTGGATGTCTTTTTTTCAATGCCAAGTTCAGCGCCCTCTACATAAAAGCCAGAACTGTATTTAAAAAAAAAAAAGGATATTTTTATAAAGTATTTTTTATGTACAATAACCTGTATAAATTTAAGAAGAAAATAATAACTTCTTATGTCTAAAAACATTTTTAGAAAAACAGCTCCTGTTTTTGGTTGTTACACGTTTATTATACCTTAATCACTTAAAGTGTTTTATTTTTTAAGTTTTCAAAAAAACTGAACAAATTTTGGTTTTTGTATAGTATGAAAAAAATTTTCAAATATTTTGTAAAAACTTACTTAAATTTATCAAAAAATTTAAAAAATATTTTGAAAAATGTTCTATTTTTAGCGGACAAGAAAGAAAAAGTTCCGCATAATTGCAGTTTCATTTTTATACTAGTAAACCCGTATGGCGTGAAAACGCCAAAATGAAAAAAAAAATCTAGTTTAAGGTTGTTTGTTTGTTATTATTACAACTGTTATCATTTTTTAACATATTTCTGTGTAAACTACTGTATTTTATGTTGCGAAACTCTCACTGTTGGGTAGGATGAGCTGCATACTCTTTTATTTACTTAAAATTTTCACGACATCAAAAGAGCGGATTCGACTTAATGTCAAATATTATTAGCCGTGTGCGAATTCTGGGGCTTGCAACTTTGCAACTTTTCTCAACGACTGTCTTAGGCTCTTATTAATAGTCCTAGAAAATAACAGGGACCGGAACTTGAAAACGTTGCATTTTAAATGGAAAAAAAAAATGTTTCCGATGGGCTGATCTTAATTTTTGGTATAAGCATTCGCTGACCAATGCTTGCACCGGTTAGTAAAATGCATTCGACAGTATTATTGTAAGGATTAAAAATCTGCAGTCGGATTCTATTGATAAGTCCTTTCACTGTATTAAGATTCCTCATCAGCCAATTGCATCTGTTTTGAGCGTTAAGTGGTGTCACGAAAGACCACTTACCTACTTTAGTGCTATTAAGGAACTCCGTTGGGAAGTTTATTTGTGCGGCACTAACAAATTCATTTTGAAACCATACTTCGTCCGTTGGTGCAAGAATAGCGTTTTCTTGAATGGTATCACTGTTTATGTTGTTTTATAGATCGTCATTAATAAAATCAATTCACAATCCGTGATCTAAAAGGAGCTGATCAAGAATTAACTTGTCGCAAATAACTTGAAAATTCCTTTTCGCCTTTGTCTATTCGCATGTTTTTTTCAAGCTTCATTGTTTTTACGTAAGATCACAATTTTCTATTGTTACAACGTGTCCGAATAAGAGATTTCTGGAATTGTTTCCTTAAAATCACCAGAAAATACAACTTTTCAAAAAACAGTTTACGAATGTCTGGTAATATCGCGAAACACACAATCAATTACTGTCAGTGCGACTGCAGGAATCATACTTGCTTCATCAATAATGATAAGATGGGCATTATCAAAGTAGATTCCGTGCTCAAAATTGGGCTTCAGGCGTTAAGCCGATACAGATGTATCTCAAGAAGAGGTCTAGCAAGTTTGAATTGTCTGTGCAAGGTACGTCCTCATTCAACGAAGCTAGCGGCGATGCAAGTAAGCTGGAATAAACTCGCTACTGGAATAGCGATTTTGTATGAACTTCCTCTTTTGCGGCTGGTACATAAATATAACATTTATTTGAATGTTTTTCGCTTGGTCAACTGCTTTAATTATACAAAAGAATGATTTTGAAAAAATTCAGAAAAAAAAAATATCACATGCTTTTAGGCATCCCATAGAAAACTTACTTTCTTTGCAGAAGATTGTTTTGATTTTTTTGTTTAAATACACAATACTTTAGAAAAAGTAAGACCCTATTGCACATCTGCAGACCAAGACCTTTCTATTGATACCTCATTTATGAAAATCGCATTTACGGTATAGATTTGATGGTCATCACAAAAAAAGCGCTTGCGTAATAATAATACAGATTTTAATTTTTTTTTGTTTTTATTTTTTCAGAAACTGTTTTCACTTTATCCGACTTCTTCCGATTCTTTGAGTAATCGTTTTTTGAAAAAAGGTCTAATATTGATATTTTCTCAAAAATTAAATTATTCCTTATTTTGTTGCCATATTTCTTACACTCTGCCGGAGTTTGTTTATAATTTTTAAAGAATTTTAAAAAAAAATGTTTCTTTACACATAAAATAAAATTCTGATGTTATTTTTGACAAAAAAAAATTAAAATAAAGGTTATGTTTCCTTAAAATACTCTTTTTAGCACATGATAAGGGAAAAATTAACACCAAATGAAATGGACCGATTTTGTAACCTCGAAAAATTATCCTAGTTCAGGCGGTGGCCACTTAAACAAGGATTAATTTGTTTTTTTTTTTGTTTTTTCCTCAGATGTTCCAGACTGGTGATATCCTGCACACCGTCAATTTTTTTGGTATTTTTTTCAAAATATCAAATAACGTCAAAAATTCTGAAAAAAATTCTTTGTACTCTTTAAATGTTTTGTGCAAAATTTGAAAACGATATGAAAAAAAAATTCCCCTACAAAAATTTTTTTTAAATTTGTCCCCTTAAAAATTTTTTTATTTAGTTTTAAGTAACAATTGTGTTTTTAATTTATTTATTTTATTAAATATTTTTATAATTATTTATATTATGATGAGAGTTCATAGTTTCATTGAGTTTAAATTTACAAAATAAGTTTATTACTTAGCTTACGAGTAGATCATATTCATTGACGGTAGATTCTCAACTGAACTAAGCTTAACTTAGTACGGAGAGTATTACCCAAAAGAAATATTGGAGCAGTAGGCAGGTAAAGAGTGGTAAGAATGTCACTTTTATTTACTCATATTAACATGATTAAAAAAAAAACCAATACGAATATTTTTTTTTTTTTTTTTTTTTTGCAAAACATTATTTTACATGTATAGTAGCATTTTTGTCGAAAAAGTGCATAGGAAACTATATGCCTCTCTTTTTTAAAAAAAAAGATATTGCCAAATGATTTTCAGTATTGAAAAGTTAAAGCCTTAATCGTTTAAAATGAATTTTTTTTTTTTGTTTTTTTTGTCAGTTCTAATAACTTTAACATTAAATTGAATATAGGAAAATTTCGTTTTTTTTTTATTAAAACCTAATTTTTGGCGCAAATACTTGATATACGTAAAATCTGATTCAATATTTGAAATCAGCAACCAAAAATTCATAAACATGCAAAATTTCATAACAATCGAATGACTCCTTGTAAGCCTCACTTTTGTATGGGCTCAAAGTACTGTGTGGCGGTGTGTGTCTAAAAACGCCGAAAAGTATGCACCTATTTATATGAAGAGCATACTGTTAACCTTAATAGCTGATGAATGTCAGAGTTTCAGTCGATTTCGGGTAGGGTCAGCATAGACTGGGTTACCGAGCGTTTCGACTGGCCGAAGGAACGAAGATTCCTTTTTGGTTTTTTACAAAATGTTCGCGAACGCTATTCGGGCAGTGTTAACTCTTTTCTAGCACAAAGGAACGAAGATTTCTTCGTCCGCTCTGATCGGTCGACGCTCGATCTTTTTGGGCGAATCCGGTGTTTCTTTGTGAATAGAGTAGTCGATTTGTTGAAATAGTAGCTAAAATCGTAGGAAAAACAAAAAAGAGAGATAATATATTGAAAACTTAACGCAAAAGAACTCTGTTTTACTTTGTTATTTTATTAGCACGTTATATTATAAAATTCTTTATAAAATAAATTTTTTATATAAATACTTATATAAATCTCTAATTAGAAGTCATAAAAGTAGTTAAAATTAATCCGATTTAGTACGTTTGCATAAACAAAAACTGATCAACTCTGATGTTCACAAGTATTGAATTTAATAGCCTTATTTTCTATCCCTAACGAAGCATTCAACGCAAGGTTGCCAGTTAAAGTTCGGAAAAATTCCCACGGAAATTACCTTTTTCCCACAGAAGCATAAATTAAATACCACCAAAATTACCACGGCAAAGATAAAAAAAAAAAATTCCCACCACGATTAAAAAATACCACAAACAATTCCACGATCATTAAAAAGTACCACAAAAATACCACGCTCTTTAAAAATACCACCAAAAATCTCATAAGCATTTAAAAATACCAAAAAAAATCCCATACGCATTAAAAAATACCACAATAAGGTCCCATAAATGTATAAATAAAAAATGTATAAATTCCACAAATTTTTGCATTAAGATGTAACAACCAAAAACAGGAGTCCTTTTCAAAAAATTTTTTAGATATAAGAAGTAATTATTGTTTTTGTAAATTTATACAGCTTATTGTACATAAAAAATACTTTATAAATATATTTTTTTTTTTAAATACAGTTCTGGCTTGAAAATACAGAAGGCGCTGAAAATGGCATTGAAAAAAAGACATCTTAAACGGTTCGATGGATATGGCCTTTCCCATGTATCGGAAACAAAAAAATCAAATGACATTTTAAGGCATAGACCTCTTATTAAGCATTCCCCCTACGCAAGACCCCCGGGGTTTTTTTTGAAGCGAAGCTTTTTACGCCTCGTTCTGCGATTTGCTAGAGTGAAATCAGAAAAAACGACACTTTTTTCCGACACCTTTTTTCTTAGAATTGATATTGTTTTTTGCTTGCATCAATTAAACCAGAAAATGTTAAATTAAAAATAATTTCTTGCCCGCTGCAGGAATTGAACCCACAACTCATAGTTCTATCGTTTGTTGGTACTTTCCTCTAACCATTACGCTAAAACCCTTTCTTTGATAATTTTGTTGATTCAGTGATAAACATTAGCTAAAGCTATGTCTCAGCAGATCACTATAATCTATTCATTTAAGAAAGGATTGTGTGTTGACTATTCTTCAAAGGATTGTGTCTTGGCTAGCCAAACAACAAAAGTAGCAAAAAACAAAACTGTTGCTTCTTCTATTCCACACTGTCATCAACAGCGTTCAGTAGTTTGGGTTATTGTTTGGGCATTTTTTTTTTATTTTTTTTTTTTTATTTTTGCATAGCGCGAAGGAAAAATTAACAATTGACCAAAAGTGCGTTGACAAGTGCTTTTCTAAGTGACAGAAAAAAAAATAATAATGATATATGTATAATAAAACTTATTGGTGTGAAGATAAACGTGTGTTTTTTAGTTTACTTTGTTATTTTCAAGTTTTGAATTTAAAAATTATTCGAATCGAAAAAAGCCATTAAATTATTAAATCTATGAAATTGTGAAAATGCTTCGCTTCTGTCTTGTGTCCAGTGACGCACCTGTGTTTTTTTTTTTAATTATAAATATTATAATTTTTTATAATATTTAAATATATTATTTAAAATTATTGACGTTACCGTTTAACTGTTAAAATAGTGGCACTTGCATTTTTCTTTTTGAGTGTTTAAGTCATGGATATTTCTAAAAAGTAAGTTTATGCTCCTAAATTTAAATAGAACAAACTAAGCTTCTTTATATTAACAGCAAACGAACAACAACCCGTGTCCAATTCCAGGCTATGGTCGAAAAAATGAAAAAATATCCAGATATCGCAAAAAACTTAACAAAAAGGTCTCCGGAAATAGTCCAACATTTTTGGGAAAGTTTACAAGAAGAGCTGAATTCTCTAGGGCCTCCAATGAAGGAAATCAGCGAATGGAAAAAGGTTGAAATGTCCTTATGTTTAAGGTAAACTTGGTCAACAAAATTTGCTTAAAATTTTTAGGCTTGGTCTGATCACAAGTCTGCACTTAAGAAGAAATTGACCCAGAACAAACGCCAGTACACGGATACTGGTGGCGGAGAAAATAACGAAGTTTTGTTTACTGACTGTGAAGAGGACGTTATTCAACAAGTGTGTTTACGTGAGGCCGCAAGCGGTGTAACTGGTACAAGATCTTTTGGTGCCAAGCGAAAGCGAGATGAAAGTTGTCTTGCCACTTCTAACATAAATGAAACTGTTGACAAAGAGGAAGCTACAGCAGAATCTTCTGAATTGTGGGAAACTGAAAATATAAGTCCCCAAAAGGTAGCGAAAGTTCCAAAGCAAGTTCAACTTCTTGAGAAGCAAATTCAAATTCAGACAAAATTATACGAAGAAGTAGCAAGGCTCACTACAACATGCAAGGAACAACAGGACAATTCAAATTATTATTTTAAAAAAATTTCTCGATCATTGGAGCGATTGTCTGATTACGAAAAGAAACGGAATTTAAGACTCCAATCGCAACTAGATGAGGCAAAGCGCCACAATGCCTGTATGGAAAAAATTTTCGTTTGACAAGGGTAAAGTTAAAAAATATTTGAACTCGAATTAAATCGAGTAAACACAAGTCTGAACAATTAATTAACCCTTTAATCAACTAATTAACGATTTCTTAACTAAGAAAATAACTGTCATTTTGTTTTTTTTACCAAGAAGGTTTTTTACTGTCCTTTTTTTATCATTAATCTAATTTTGTATTAATGTAGAGATAGTTATGGTTTTGTGTTGTGTAGTTTATTTATTTAAAAATATTTTATTTATTTTGTTATCAGTTTTTCATTAAAAAAAGAAAGTATTTTAGTTACTTGAAAAAATAAAACAATAGTTAAAAAAACTTAAATAAAACTTTGTAAAATATTGTTTCGAATCCGGATAGCCTCTGCTGCATATCTTGCAGATTCTATGAGTTCTGGTCCATTATCGGATATTTCTTGAGAACTATCATCATGAAAGTCGAAACCTTCTTCTTACAGTTACATTGTAATGAATGCGGACGTTATGTAGAGCTGCACTTACATTGATAATTTGTACTGATTTCTTTGGAAAATAGTGCAGTTGTTTGGTTCCAAGCAAACTTCGCGACCAATTCTTCCAAACCCCAATAGTTCTCTCGACGATATTGCTGCCACTAGAATGATCTTTATTAAACCGGCTTTGTGGAGTATTAACTCCTGCACTCCTAAAGGGCGTTATCAACCATGGCGACAGAGGATATCCACCGTCTCCTGTAAAATTTTCTTGTAAGGTACAATAATTATTTGATTTAAGAACATTTTACCCAGAAGTCTGGTAATGCGATCTCCATTATTATACATTGATTTAAAAAGTAATAAAGCATCACTATTTCCCCATATAAAAGAGTCATGTGCCGATCCGGGGTATTTAGCATCGATGAACCGTATGCGCTGTTTATGGTCACATATGTATGTATATTTAAAAATATTCCATATGTATTATTTGAATATAAATCTCAATACTTACAATCATGGCATTTATACTAAAAAATCCTTTCCTATTATTAAATAAGTGCGGACTTTCGCCAGCTGGCTTAGAGATTTTAATATGCGTGCCATCCACACACATAACTATGCCCGGTATTGAGCACTTTTGATAGAAATAAGTCCGAGCTTCATTTTTTTCAGCTTCTGTCATTTCTAGGGAAATCCACCTTGGACACAGATGCTCCTCTAAATTATCCAGAACTTCGCTAAGAACCAACGAAACAGTGGATTGAGCAATGCCACTGTTAAAATCTTGGCCTGTCCTATGTTGGTAGCCTCCTTCGGCTAAAAATCTTAGCAAAACTTGAAGCTTAAGTTTTGCTGTTAGCGATGTGGTACGAACAGCTGGTGGTAGGTGTGCTTCTAATATTGCCAGAACACAGTTGAAAGCAGCCTTGTTAAGTCTAAAATTTTTCTGAAACCTATGGGAGCTTATATAGATTAAACTGTCAATTTATAAATTGCAGTTATACAAACATTTCATCAGACATCTGCATAATATCTGGAGCCACATTTCTCACTTCCTGACGCATATGTCGGGTGTTTTGGCCTTCCCAATTGAAAAACAGCGCAATAGAGTCCATTTTCTAAACGAAATGCAAAAACTGTTATCAGCAGAAATACCATCGGCATCTGTACCAGAAGCCGCAGAGCTACAGCTGCAACGTTTTGGTTTAGAGCCAGATGATTTAGGACACACGTAACACTTAAAAAACATTAAAAAAACATCATCACCAACAAGAGCTACTGCGATGTGTCCTGACAGCTCTTCTGAAGTGCAAGGTGTAGCAGAACACTCGCTAAGAGCTCCATTATGACGGGACAATGTTGCACTCACGTTTAAGCAATAGATTTCTTTTAAGTTTTCTTTTAATTGTCTTTTTGTTTATTAAAACCACTTTTTATATTTTTTATTTGCACTTCATTCGTTATTTTATTTTGTTTTGGCAGCTGAACAGCTGTTGTAAGTTACGAGTAAATAGTTTTAGGAATAACGAGTGCGGATCGGTATTGCAGTTCATTCGCACGGATTCAACAATGGGAAAGTAAGGGGAATGCGGATCGAATCAACTCCCGCCGCAACTGATCCGCCAGATTCCACAATCAGCACGGTTAAAAAGTGAAACTTGAAAAATTTCGAGTGGACCTTCTATTAATACCACCGTTTCTGAGGCTACAAAACCAATGCGCGCATATTCTACCGCCCTGTAATCTTTGGGCCAGTCGAGTACCTGTTGCTTTGGCGTTTCAGTGGCAGACCACCTGTCCCGTAAGCTTGTGCTTTCAACTTCTTCAGCTTTGTTGCGTCCCAAACCAAAAAAAAATCTTGAGTTTGCTTTCCATTCTTGGCGCAGATTTTTCAGCAGATTATTGCGCATATTTTGCACATGAAAGACAAAGATGTTTTTTCCCACGCAGCGGCGCACATATTCGATAATTTGTTGCTTCCAGGCCAGTACCATGCGATCGGTTCCAGTCAAAAAATCTTCTTATATTTTTTGTGTATTAAAGCAATGAAGAAAACGAAATAAATACAAATCATCCAAGTTTATCACTCGAATGGCGAACAGCTGGTTGAATTTAATAACGAGTCCTGTCAAAATAAACGAGTAAAATGTATTGACCCCTTTTACATTGATCAAGACAATGATAAGGTAGGGCCGAGTCGCTTAGTGCCCTCACGCGTCAACGAATAAAGGATAATAAAAAGGTTGGCTAATTGTCAATGGCGAAGTTCGTAGAAACCTCAAATGAAATAAAGATATTATATTTTCAAGTTGTAAATAGTGCGGACACGTGTGTTAAGTTTGTGTTAATTTGAGAGAAAATATTGTGAAAACGTTGTAAATAAATCAATAAAATGCCGTGGAAGTGCTCAATTTGCTGAAAAGCTTGTAAAAAATTTAACCTAAAATCAACTGCGAAAAATGAACATAAAGAAACTCGAGATGAACAGCTGATTTTGACAACTAGCCCGCGTTTCCATGCCTTCTACTCCATTCTTCTCCGATCGGCCCTATCTTATAATTTTACCATGATCAAGACTTGAAATCAACTTTTTTTGACGTTCTTTTTTAGACTTGACGAAACCTTTTACATTAGTCAAGAATTAAATTCTGGCGCAAAAGAGATGCATAAGATTTATTGCGTTAATATATTTGCTCTGCTCATACACATGCACTATGTTCGCAACCTTGCAGTTTTTAGCTACAGAACACCAAGCGCACGCAAGCAAACGAAATATAATGTGATGTGCTCTTTGTCAAAACAGCGAAAAGAACAAAAGGAATACAAAAAATTTACGGTACAGCGCAAGTGTCCTCTTACCCTTTCGTCGCTTCCGATGTGCGGAAAATTGCCTACAAACTCACAGACTTGAATTCAAGTCTTGACCAATGTAAGTCCCGGTTTCCACTCGTCAAGTCTTGATGTTAAATTTTTTGACATTCCCTTTTAAACTTGACTATTCAGTTTCCACACACCAAGAGTTGACGATGTGTATCATATACTGCCGTTTCATTTCATCTTATAGAAATGAGATGAAATGACGCCAATGATGCGCAAAATGAATAGAAAAAGTAGCGGGACCACGAACGAACACAAAACGAATCACCCAAGAATTGACGGTACAGTCAATTTCTTTCTTTCCCTTAGTTACGATTCCCGCACCAGCGAACTCAAGACTTGACGAGTGGAAACCGGGACTAAAACGGATCATACGAACTTCGAAACAGGGTCGCAAACTGCTAAATTTAAATGCGTAACATACGACATAAAATCGTTGTGTAAACAGAGCGTTAAATGCGTATAATGGCAATGATTTCATATGAAGTTTTTGCTTAATAAACGGAAAAAAATCATTTGAAGAAAAAAATACCCAAATCCCACGGTAATTAAAAATATACCACACTGAATTCCCACGCTAATTAAAAAATACCATAGGAATTCCCAGGCATTGACTCCGACCACTATGTGTATCTCCATGAGAGCATACCAGCCGCCACGGAAACTGCTTCATGCTGCGATTGTCTGCAAACGCAATAAACAGATATTTAATGTGTTCACTCTTCGTGGTAACATCTTTATTAGATTGCAACAAGGCGGAGAGCGGATACGCATTAGCACCATCGAAGAGTTGCGGAACTTTGCGAGTACTGGTGCTGCTGTTGACGGAGTTTAAGTTTGTTTATGTTCTAAGTTTTATTTTAAGTACTTTGTTTTTCTTTTCCCTTTCTATTTATTTCTCTACTAATTTTTATATTTCTCTTGTCTTCTCTTTTATCTTCTATGTTTGGAGTTGTGTTCTTAACAGTGTTGCCAGAACTTTTTTGAGAAAAGCGCGAGATTTAAAAAAAATATCGCCCAAAATCGCCCAATGAAAAAAAAAATCGCCAAAATCGCCATTTTTTCGCCAAAATCGCAATTTTTTCTAAGAAATTTATTATATTAGAAACAACAAAAAATTATATACATTTTTTTCAAATAATATTGAGAGCTGTTTTTTTAAAGTATTAGTATTATATATATAAAAGTTCTTATTTTCATATTTATTGAAATAATATCGAGATCTGTAAAAAATTATAAAAAAGATACTTAATTTTATACGAGAATTTTGATTGTTAAAGAACATTTTTTTAGAGACTATAACTATTTAGAATTTTTCAATATGCAACTTTAAAAATAAAAACTTTTTACAAAAACCGTAGTTCCATTCTATTAAATACTTCAGCCATATTAGACTCTTCCTTCGTTTTGTCAATTCTCGAAGTATTGTTTAGACCAGACATTGAGTTATTCATTTTTGAAATCATATCATCGGATATTGGCAGCAACTTGCAACAACAGTTGTGAGCCTTCATGAAGCATTTTACTCGAATGATTGAAGTTAGCATATCTAATTTCATTCTGTTGACGGAGAAAATACGTTCCACAAATTCATTAGAATGTGGCAAGGAAAGAAAGATGAATGCCAACTTACAAATATTGCCAAACATTTTTCCCACACACATTAGATGGGTTTATGAAAAAGCGTGGTTTTCACAAAAATCGCCCAAAAAATCGCCAGGCGATTTCCTAAAAATTCAAGCGCAAAAACAAGAAAAAAAGCGCCCAATTGGCGATAAATCGCCCAATCTGGCAACGGTGGTTCTTAATGCTTTTTATTTAATTGTTTATGGCTGCTACTGCCTCTCGTAATAACGATATCCACAAGACCTTGATTAGCGTTCTAAGCAAGCAACACCCGCGCTTAAATATTGTGCATTTTAACGCGAGAAGCCTGAACGACATTAAGCTTGATTATGTTCGGCATTGCTTTGAGGACTCTGCAGTAGATGTTATTTGTGTCTCTGAAACCTGGTTTCATGCAGATATAAATAACAACTGTTTAGATATAAATAATTTTAAGCTTTGGCGGAATGATCGGTCGAATAGAAAAGGTGGGGGTGTTGCAATGTATACTAAAAATAATTTAAGTGTAAAGTTGTTGGGGATATCGAATGGTTCGGAGGTTGAATTCATAAATATTGAGCTATATAATAATAATGTTAAAGTTTTCTTGTCGTGTGTTTATAGTCCGTATCGTAATTGTTGTCTGGATGAACTGTTTACCTCTTTGTCAAATTGTGTAATCGATCATGACCATTTTGTTTTGTGTGGGGATTTGAATATTAATATGTTATCCAATGATAATGTTGCTTGCAATTTTGTTGATAGACTTACTGATGTTGGTCTTCACACTATAAATAATACCATGCCCACTCGCTTCGCAAATAATGCCTCTCCGAGTCTTTTAGATCTGTTTGTTGTTTCAGATGTATCTTCTGTCTTGTTGTTTGACCAAATATCTTTTGTTTCTGATCATGATCTTCTCTTCTGTACAATTAATGTAAATCTTTCATCTGTTATCATTGATAAAACTATCACTTTTCGGGATTATAAGTCTATTGATTATAGGTCTCTGGTTTATGACTTGTCTACGATAAATTGGTCCGAATGCTGGGCGTTTAGCTCAGTTAATGACAAGCTTAATTTGTTCATCAATAAGATTATCGCAATGTTTAATGTGCATGTTCCGTTAATTACTCGCCGTGTCTCTAATAGATGTTGTCCGTGGTTTACCAGAAATGTTATGTTAGCCATTAAGACTCGGAACAGAAGCTACAATCGTTGGAAAAGAAATCCCACAACATCTAATTGGGAGCAGTACATAAGAGCAAGAAATGAAGCTAACTTGACTGTTAAATTATCTAAACGCCATTTTTTTATGAATAAGCTAGACTCATCATTGCCTTCCAAAAAGCTCTGGAACAATTTAAGACAGGCTGGGGTTTGCAGTGTTAAAACTGATAATTGTGACATTGATTGCAATATTCTAAATGATTATTTCATTACTAGTTCAGGGTCTTTTGATAATGTGTCGACTAACATTCTATGTACTTTACCCTCTGTAAGTTTGTTTAATTTTGAGTTCGTTTCAGTTAGTGAGAGTGATGTTGCTCATTGTGTTAATAAAATAAAATCAAATACCGTGGGTGAAGATGAAATATCAATTAAATTCATAAAAATCATATTACCGCACATTTTGAGTCCATCAACCCACATTCTAAATCACTGTTTCACAAGTTCTTGCTTCCCTGAGGTTTGAAAAGTAGCGACAATTGTTCCTATTGCTAAAAAATCCAATGCCTGTGATCCATCTGACTTTCGGCCTGTAAGTTTGCTTTCATCGTTATCTAAAGTACTCGAATCTCTCATGGCGGCACAAATTTCGGAACACAATAGAAAATATGACCTCATGTCTCCACTCCAGTCCGGCTTTCGACATGGCCACAGTTGCGCTACCGCAGTCTTAAAGATTTTAGATGACATTAGATTGACTTACGACTTAGGGCACTTAAATTTACTCTGCCTGTTGGATTTTTCCAAGGCATTTGACACTGTTGACCATTGTCTATTGTGTTAGGCTTGTGCTAAACAGTTCCGAGGTCGGAACGAACATGGAACGATTCTTTTGTACAGCGGAACTAGTTCGCGGAAACATGTCCGCGGAACTATGTAGCTCCTTTGAGCTGTAGTAGCAATTTTTTATGGTTTTTGTATACATATGTATTCTCCACATCTGAACAAAAGGGCTTTAAGAGAAGGCCGAAGATAATTAATATGTATGACCGACCCCCATTACTTTTGAAAAAGGAACATTTTTTCATTAGACACCTATTCCCTCCGACCACTCCTTAAGGGGGCTCCCATAGAAAAACGCAATAGGGGCATATTAATTTTGTCACTCTGTTTGTAAGCCCCATAAGGAGGCATAGGTATAGCAAAGTATATATATTCTTGATCAGCATCACCACCCAAGTCGATTTAGCCATGTCCGTCTGTCTATCCGTCCGTTCGTATGTAGCTTATAAGTGCTTAAAAAGAACAAATTGAGTACGTGTCCGCGGAACTATCTAGCTCCGCAGTTCCATTTGATTGAATGAAACTCATGCAGCAGATTGTAACATGTTCGCGGAACTATCTAGTTCCGCAGTTCCATTCGATTGAATGAAACTCATATGCAGCAGATTGTAACATGTTCGCCAAAGATAACAAGATGGGAAACTTCTGTGGGGAATCTAAAAATTGCAAAAAAGTAAACACACATACGAGAGAAACCATTTCACCACAAATAGTGAGGTGAATATGTCAGTTTCGGGTTATGTTCCTTAACCCTTCCAACACGTTTATTATTGATTAGCTTTATAACGAAAACAAAAATATCTAAAGTTCTCTAAATATTCTTATATATGCTAAAAATATTTATTTTTGTGCTTTAGCTTCATGTTCAATAAGATTTTATACATAAAAAACCACATTATTTCCTTAAGAAAAGCAAAAAATTTGTGCATGTAACGTAAAGGTTAATAATATCAGCTGGGTGAATTTATGAATGAAATGTTTTTTTTCCATTCAACTGTTAGAAGTAGTGTTGCCAATTTATCTTCTTTAGGATAGCTTTTAATTTTTTCCTTTTATAAGGTTTTTAATTTTTATTTCGTTTTCGTTTTTAGGATAGCTACGCCTAAATTTCTCTTATAAATCTGCAATGAAGATCATAGGAAATTAATTTGGTCTACGGAAGTCAAAATATATAAGCTGGTAAACTTAATTGATTCATAGTCTTAGGAAAAATAATATTTATGGCAAATAATGGAATAATATGTAAAATTACTTTAAACTCAATACATTACGCAAATACATAATCAAAGCAATTTTACAAATTTTATAGATAAAATGCTAATGCTAGTTCGTACCAAAGCAATATTTATTCCAACTAAGCAAATTTTCAAAGAAAACAATGATAGTTGACAGCTCTGATGGGATGAAAAATAACAGAACTTTTAGAAAACGGTCGTGGTGAAAATAAAAAGCTATTTACAAATACAACAAGTGGCAAAATTTGCAAACTTTGTTAGGCGATTAAGATTAAAATAAGAAAATGCATGTAATTATTTGAGTGTTAAACAGATTCCTGTAACATAACTTAAAGATTTAAATATTCAAACACTCAATTCATACATTATTTTTCTTGTTTGTAAACGAAGTTTCAGCAGAAAAATGCAGAAGAAGAACAATAAATAGATAATATGCATTATTTTCAGGGGTTGCAAAGTGACTTCTTCGAGAGTTTGCGGCCGATGAAGAACAAGAGTAAAATTCAGGGTTGATTTTTCATCGCACTAATACATGCAAACTTGTTTTAAGGTTATGGTTTTTAAGTTTCCCATCTTGTTATCTTTGATGTTCGCGGAACTATCTAGTTCCGCAGTTCCATTCGATTGAATGAAACTCATATGCAGCAGATTGTAACATGCCCGCGGAACTATTTAGCTCCGCAGTTCCATTTGATTGAATGAAACTCATGCAACTCATATGCAGCAGATTGTAACATGTCCGCGGAACTATCTAGTTCCGCAGTTCCATTCGATTAAATGAAAGCATGTTCAAAACGAAATAAACACAGCATTGCGCGCAACAAGAACGTCGAAATGTCATCTTACCATTTCACACATCAGTTGTTTCGTTCGTTCGCAAACATATCTTTGCACTTATAGTCGATCACAAATTCGTGTAAGCCATAATATGTGTGAAAGAGAAGTCGGTTCATATTGATTTATAGAAAAAAATTCATTGCAACCGGAACTGTTTGAACATGCTCAAAATGAATGGAAGGAACGATTGGAACTATGTCCGACTGTGAACATAGTTCCAGGAACTATGCAGGTTCGGAACGACCCATCTCTATAAGGCTCTGTACTTGGTCCGATTTTATTTACATTATATATAAACGATATCTTCAGCAAATGTCGGTATGTTACCATGCATGCATATGCTGATGATATTCAACTTTACTTATCCAGACCTATTAACCTTGTTGATGATTTATGTACTAAGATGAATGAAGACTTAATGAAAATAACTGAATGGGCTGAATCTAATAGGCTCAAGCTCAACCCCCTTAAATCATACGTCTTGCCGATTTCTAAATCCAATCACTCTCTCTCCAGGATACCAGTTATTTATCTTTATGGTGTCGAACTAAAATTTGTTGATAAAGTGAAGAATCTCGGTTACCACATTAACTCCTCACTTTCCTGTGTAAACCATATCAATTCTGTCGTTAGTAAGGTCTACTATGTCCTGAGGAACTTGAGGTGGACTGCGTCATTTGTTCCTATTGCAACTAGAAAAAAGTTAGTACAGCAGCTCATAATGCCTATCATATCTTACTCAGACGTTGTTTACAGTAGAATTGATTCCAGGTCTAAACTTAAGTTACAACATGCTTTTAACAACGCAGTAAGGTATGTCTATGGCCTTCGGAGGTTTGACCGCATCAGTCATATGGGCAATCAAATGCTTGGTTGCAATATTTTTAACTACCTGGATGCTAGGAACTGTATATTCTTATATAATTGGATACATACCAAAACAACCAATTACCTATTCGAGAAGCTTCAATTTTGTAGATCTAATAGAAATCTAAACCTCACTATTCCTGTCTATAATTATTTGAACTCAAACAGACCATTTTTCGTGAATGCAATCAGATTGTGGAACTCGTTGCCTGTTAGAATTAAAAGTATCCCTAATAAGCACACCTTTAAGCATGAAATTCTTCTATACTTTTCTTAATACTGTCTCTACGTTTTTCTATCAACATCTATATAATTAATTTTAATACCTGATTTGTTTATTACTTGTGTTTTTTTGTTATAACTAGTTGCTTATTCAACTCATTTCTTTCCAAATAACTTAATTGTTAGTTAGGGGTCAAATTTCGTTCTTCGACCTTTAAGCCATTGCTTACGGTAAAGCACATAGAAAAACGAAGAACCTGGGCAAGTGATAATATTAATCGTAATTGATCGAATGTGATGTTTACTGATGAATCGACCTTTTGGGCACGATATCCGGTGAAGCATGCCTGGTTAAATAACAATAGACAATTTATTCAACGCACCATCAAACACCCTGTAAAAGTCCATGTCAAGTTAGTTCTTTTTACGCAAAATTTGAATGCGGATTTCATGGCCAAAATTTACAAGAGTGGCCTTTTGACATAAGCCAAGGAGATGTTTGGACCACATAATAAAAATTGGGTTATACAAGAAGACAATGACCCAAAGCATCGAAGTCGTCTCTGCCGTGACTGGAAGGATGCAAATCGGGTTACCACAATAATGCTAACCCTATAGGAAATGTGTGGGGTGTTATGAAAACCAAGCTTGCAGGAAAGCCTGCGTACAATTTGAAGCAGCTCTTTCGAAGAATTAATAATATATGGCGTTCCCTTCCCACTGAATATGCTACAAAACTCATCAATAGTATGCCAAGAAGATGCGCAGCTATTCTGGAAGCTGGAGGCGATTTCACAGTATACTGAATTATAGCGTCGTTGCTCTTAAAATACACTTTAATGTAAAAAAAAGATACAGTATACCGTGTATGGCGTCCGTGGCGTAGTTGGTTAAAGTGCGTGGCCGCTATGTCAACGAACCTGGAGACCCAGGCTCGAACCCCAGCAGCGACAGAAAATTATTTGAATTAAAATAATTTTTCTGTAGGGCGGCCACCTCTCTGCAGACAATGGCAAACCTCAGAGAGTAATCATAATGCCATGTAAAGCTTCTTGAGAATAAGAACATTTCGTTCATCGCCGTTCGGAGTCGGCGTTAAGCCTGTAGGTCCATTTCTTGGTCAATTGTGTACAAACTTAATAACACGCACAACACAATTGATCCTAAGAAGCTAGGTCAAAGTCCTTTCAAGGGCTGAAATGCCCAGTTATTTATTTTTTTTATTTATGTATACCGTGTATACAGTAAAGAAGAGAAACTTCTTCTTTGTATACACTATTTCTCTTCTAGAATAAGAACGATTTTAGTGTAAAGGCTCGATTATGCAATCCTAAAGCTACGCAACGATTTTTTTCAGAATACAACTTGATATATTTTTAATTCAAGATACGTACCTATTAATGTTACTTATATCAAACATATTATACTTACTATTATTAATAATATTTCGATATAAAATTATATAACTACAATATGTATAAAATAGTTATCTTATGAAAGAACTTATTCTAACTTTTCTTGCGCACAGTGTCAAGTTGGCGTCATGGGCGACAGCATATGCTTCATGAATATCGGTTTCTATATAATTTTATATCGCAATATTATGAATAATAACATAATATGTTTAATATGAGCAAAATTCAGAGGTTATATTAATATATTGAATTAAAGATATACCAACGTTAGTATTCTAAAAAAATATTGGCATGGCAGCCCTAGTATGAGAGTCTACTTTGCGAAAATCATAATGCGCTCAGGGCAACTCTCTTATTCACTTCTGCTTCGCTCAATCTTTCTCTCTTCTACCCGAGTCATGGCAACCCCCCTATCTTCCACACATAGAACGCAATCATAGAAATAAAATATAAGGAAATGGTGTTCTACTCACACATACTATACGTGTGTAGAAGGATTTTTCTTCAATTGAGGAAGCGAGATAGAGCATGATTTTTTGACATAAGCGCTCTTGCACATCAAAACAAAGAAAAAATATTAAAGTGGTGAAAAAATATTAAAATATTAAATAATTAGCGATTGTCATCGCTATAAATTGTATTAAAACGAACATAAATAAAATAAATAATTAAATAAGCATGCGTTGTGCCGTGAAAAGTTGTGAAAGTACACAAAAAACACATAATTAGTAGGTTTCATTTCACAGGTAATCTTGCTTTATAGTTTGTTGGTTTCCCGCCATTTGTGTGCATGAGTCATGTGCAAGAGCTTCTGTCAAAACACAAGTTCAGCTTCATGAGCGCATTCATTCGTTAGGGTGGCAAGCGATAGAGCCCTAATTTTTTTCGATTGAAGACATGATACAATTACAGTGAGGCCTCGATTTTCCGTGATTCGATTAACCGGCAACATCAATCATCCGTGAAAGAAAAAGACAATTTTTTTTTTTTGCTTCGATTTAAATTTTTTTTTTGCATCGTTTAACCGTGATAACCTCTAGTATCCGGGATTATAAGCACAATTGTTTTTTTCGATTTCTTTTGAATAATCAAACACGATGTGAACATAGCGAAAATGGGGAATTCCCTTGTTTGCATACGATGAGTGAGAAGCATATAACATTTTTTTTAAAAAATTACTTAGCAATAAATTCTTATGCTTGCTTTTTTCTAGCAAAATACTTTTGTTTTCTTATATTATTTAAACATGTACATTAAATGCTTGAATTTGTTACTGTAAAACTATGTAGAACAATATTCCTTTATTAATTAAAAAAAATATATAAAAAAAACTACTAAAATTTGTTACTCAATTAACCGGGAAAATCGATTATCCAGAATGCTTCCGGTCCCGACCATTACGGATAATCGAGGCCTCACTGTATAAAGGTTGTATTGACAACTACTGATTTTCTCAGCAACGAGGAAACGACCATCTGTCAAAAACAGTTCGTGGAATAATGTGAAACGAAAGTGAAAAACATAACCTAAATAAAATTTGTGCGTTTAATATAAAATAATGAAAGTTTTGAAAAAACTATGTGTGATTTGTGCTAAACGTTTTCCAGTCGGAAGCGTTAAATTTTATTCAATTATGCACAATTTTAATTGAAAACTTATTTCATTTCGTCAGCATTTCGTCCATATGCATATGCAGCTGCTGAGGTTGCTGCATTTGAATGTTTTCCACATTTTTTTTTATGTTTGCACTAAATCACATTAAGTTGACAAATTATTTTCGCTAAAATAATAATAAATCACTATTATTACAATGCTCACTATTTATTATTACATAAAATAGAAAATATTTTACAAGCAAATGTTTGGTTAACGCAAACAATGGCGTAAAACATCAACAATAATTGAACACTCTCTTTCTAGACATTTTTTTTGACAGATGGTCGTTGCCCAAGCAACTGTCAATACTACCTTGTATTATTATACCATGGATTGAAGATAAGTTTTAATCAGGGACCGTAACTGTTATACATTTTTTCAAATAAGTCGATAAATAATGGTTATTTTTACCGATTTTTTTGTTTTGTTTTTTTTTTGTTATTATTTACTTTTATTTATTCGGTCAAAAATACCAGCTAAAATGTTTATTTTTCGTTTAAAAATAGAAGTTAAAATATCACTTATTTTTTCGGTCAAAAATAAATGTTAAAATATGACTTCTTTTTCCGATCAAAAATATATATATGACAGTGATATCCTATATTCAATACTAGCTTACCCGGTACACGTTTTTTGCACCCGAAAATATGCTAATGAGCCGAATGGCTAGTCGTATTTTGCATAATTTTTTAAGTGTCTTGTCGGGACAAAATTTGTCCTGTATTTTTGACATTTTTGTAAAATATCTATGATTTCAAATACGCATTCACATGAACTGAGACAATAAAAAAAGGAGTGTTTCCTTTAAACCGAAAAAATAAAAGTCTAATTTTAATTGTTATTTTTGACTGAAAAATATTTTATTTTATATTTTAATATTGTATACCTCATAAGTGGTGTGTAAGTACAATAAAAATTAAATAATAAAAATACGTCTGAACACCAAAATGTTTTCGCCTTTCTTTACGATATAACCTAATGCGGCCCTGTTTGAATGTTTATGTGTTTGAATTAACTTCATTGTATTTGTAAAATACTTCATTTCTGGTCAACTTCACCGCTTCCTTATCTCTTAGTTCTTTGAACGCAATCAGCTCACAACCTGCCGCTTTTGCCACCCAGCGATAATCGAAGCGCTTCAAAAGCACCAAACAAGCGCTTCTGTCATAGCGTTTCACACACCTGGAGCGCTTTTTAAGTAAATCAAATTCATATTAAAATTTACATTGGATGTCCTAGGATGGAAGCGCTTCTTAAGTGCAGCTAAAAAATCGTTTAAAAAGCGCTTCAACAAATAGTTAAAAAAGCTCTTTTATGTGTTAGTCCAAGGAGAGCACAGCGCTCTCCTATAAAAAACATAAATAAAAACAAAGCGAGAAAATTCTATTTTTTGTCACATGCGAGCATTGAACTCGAACCGATGGCATTTTAGTCAAATGTTTTACCGCTCTGCTACTACACTGTTTGAAAACTTGTGAACAAAATTTATATAAAAGTATGAGGTCCACAACTCTGAAATTATTTTTCCGCTGGGCATCTACAGCAAAAGTAGTTTGATTAATTGGTATGTAGAGTAAATTTCCATATGAAGAGTTTAGCTCGGTAGATTAGAGGTTGTTTTTGAAATCTTGAGTTCGCAGGTTCGACCCTCAGCGGTGACAAGGAAATTGTTTCAGTCTTGTATACAATGTATATCTCTCTCATTCTCTCTACTATAAAACATCTCTTTCTTCTCTATCGTGTAAAGAAATGAAGTAAAGTAACCTTGAAATTTCACTCCTCAATATTCTCGTTAAAATTTCGAAGCGCCGCCTAAAAAGTTTGACTTCAAAAAATTTAATAAATATCTTTTATACTTTAACAAATATTGCCCTTGCTTTTTTGTTGAACAGACTGTAGAAATGAGGTTTAACTATATCAGTTGTTTTGCAAAGAGTTGAAAATTTTGAAATTCTAATTTCCAATTTGTTTTTTAATAACATACATATATTTGAAAATTACATATATGTCGTATTACACTAGTATTTTCAATTCTATTTTCTTATTTTTTCTCCTGATTTTTGCTTCGAAATATACGAAAACCCTATTTTTTTAAAATTAATAATTTTTGGGATACTCGAGAAATCGATTTTTCACGTTGTCACCCAACAAATAACCACACATACTGAGATTCAACTAGATTTCAATTTCAATTTGAGTCTGACTTCTGTTTTGATTTTTTGACAGCAAATATTTGTTTTTGAATTTCGCCAACCTTTGCAAGAATTTAATCCACTGTGTCTGCTGTTGCTCACATTGTCGTTGGAACGTTGGTGGAATGTTTGTATTTGTGCAAAAGCATATTATTAGAACACTACCATTTCTGATTCTTTCTAAAAAAGGCATAGGAAAGTTTGTAAGGATACACATTTCAGACAAAAACAAAGTCTGTGGACAATAAAAGCTTGTCTGAACTGTGCTTTGTCAAAAAGAAATGTCAAGCACTTAGCTTTTAGCTTCTTCATGAAGCTTTTTATTTCTTTGACATTGTGATTTTTGCGGTACCATGGTAGAATAAATAAGGTAGTCTTGGGGATGAAAATCATCTTTCGCTCTGAGTCGAAACTGTCAAAATCAATGCAAATAATTTTCCTTTTTTCGTTCTGTTGTTCATTGTGCCAAGATGTTATATACAAGATGGTCGCGAATTTTCTACTTATTGGTTGTTATCTTCATTGTCTTCATGTTGTCTTGTTGTCAACATACTTGGTCTAAAGCTCAAATTTGTGTCAATATAATTAATGAATCATAAAATTAATTCAATTTTTCTACTTATTTCAAAAATTTAACTCTTGACCTGTCAAACCATACAAAATCATCTATTCTGTTTCATTTACACATTCATTTGGCTGTTCACCTTGTTTATTACACCAGTTTTTTTTTTTTTTACAATTTTGAATCTTGGCTCTCAGCCGTGGTTCTACCATGCTATAAATCAAATTCTTATATTGATTTTGACAGTTCTGACTCAGAGAAAGAGCTGGAGTGTTCAGAGTCGAAACCATTCCAGTGGTGAATGGAGACATAACGTAACCGATATAAAATTGTAATATGTATTACAGGGTGATTCAATTACAAATAACTTTTTAAAAATAAAATAAAAGTAAACAAAATACGATTTCTTTGTTATTATCTTCTATACTATTATATAAAAGAGTACTCACGTATGTTCGGCTGCGAAAAGCTTAAGAATGGCAGGCGCTATTTCAAAAATTCTTTTTCTCTAGGATAGATATCATACCCAGTTGAGACATAGGCTATATAAATTTGGTAACTATTATTTAAATAATTAATTAAAATTCAAAGAGAATAACCATATAATTTCTTTATTCTTATTCTCAGAGAGAAAAACTTTTCTCATTTAAGCTCTGTGCAACTCAAAAAAGGTTGTGTCCAAAACTAATTAGATAACATATGTATATCTAATACTTCTGTATTCCAACTCTGAAATCGAAGAGAGACAGCCATAACAACATAAAATGTTGTGGTTTGTATTAGTACATGGTATAATAATACATGGTAGCATTGACAACTGCTTATTTTCTCTTCAACAGGAAAACATAAACTGTCAAAAACAGCTTTTTGTGGAAATACATCAGCAGCTGCTGTGGTTGTTGTTTTTTTTCACTTCAACGTTTTCAACATTGCTTGTGTTTTCAATGGCGGATTGTGAGCGCTCTCTTTTTGAGTATATTTTTTGACAGTATATATATGATTTCCCAAGCAACTGTCAATGCTACCTTGTATTATTATACCATGGTATTAGTATATTTGAATATATGAAAATTACTACACACAAAAGAAAATGCCAAATCGTCACAGGGGCGGTTGTTATGAAAACCTTTTCCCCAAACATATAAGAAAACAAATCATATTTGTTTTGCCTAAATTACATGTACGCACCATTATAAAACAATTATAACAAAGCCTGAAATATGATTAAACTTAAATAAACAAAATTTTAACTATAAAATTCAAACAACAAAAATTTTAACTAAAATCTTTGACAATGAAAGCACCGCTCCTGAGTTTTTTTATTTTGAAATTTAATTTCCTTTATATATTTTCTCGCTCGTATGACAATATGCCTGCACTCTAAAGTAGAGCCCGAACAGAACCAAAGCGGCTGTCGGTTGGCGGACCTCTCTCGGAGAAATCCGCTGAGAACACGTCCAGAATAGGAGCGGTTGTCGGTTGTCGGATCAGCCGATGTGTAATGGCTGAATTACAATACTGCGTTAGGTCGGTCGGCCTTTGACAGCTCGACTAGAAACAATGGGTTCTTATGAAGCAACACAAAATATGACTTCATGCATTGCGTCGACCTCATCCCGTAAAAATGAATTTGAGGGGGTGACGTACGATCAACGCTATGAGTAGCGACATGCTCTACTAGCTCGTGCTTTTGACATTCCATATTAACGCTGGGTTGCATTTTCGTTGAGAAATGCTAAAATGTGGGTATTCTTGGATTCCGATGGAAAACTAAGATTTTCATAGGATTGTCGTAGGAATATATATTTTGATGCTTGTTTTTTTTAAATTGATAACATTTTTTAAATTAACATGCTGCTTAAATAGTATAATAATGATTTTGATGAATTTAGAATGATATTAATATTATTCAATTGTATATCCTATTAAAATTTATGCATTTTTTAGTATATTATACCCTTAATATCATTGTTCAAATAATATAACACACAAAGGAATGTTGTGGTAAGGTAGATTCGCAAATGTCGTTCACTTTGTTTTTGAAAAGTTGTACCCAAGTACTCACTAATTACAAGTGATTCAGCGAGCATTGTACAAGGGGGCGTGGCAACTCGAATCTGCAATATCGAATAACTTTGGAATTATAGGTCGCACAACATTGGAATTAGGTGTTCGGCCTCGATTTACATGTGCCGCTCCACTGGTAAAATTTTATGGGCGTTGGGAAAAGGGTGTGGCACTTTTTCGGCTGCCCGAATTGTGGATATAACTTTCGAACTATTAGTCACACATCAATGAAACTCGGTAAGAATGTACTATTTAATCTTGTCCTTTGACTGGAAAAATTAAGTGAGCATTGGACAAGGGGGCATGGCACCGCCCATATAAGTCAAACTTATGGTATCCAATAGATTTGGAGTTAAATGCCGTATAATAATTAAACTCGGTATGGAGTTGCCACTTGGTAATGTCCATCTACTAGAAAACCGAGACGGGCATTGTACAAGGCGGTGTGGCTCCGCCCATACAATAACAATTTTTGATATCGAATAGCCTATGAAAATAAGTCACAAAACGTTGAATTTTAGAATAGAACTGCTATTTGGTGATGCATTTCTTCTAAAAAATTTTGACAGGCATTGTTCAAGGAGCCACACCCCGCCCATACATGCCAAAGTTTGGATATCGAATAGCTATGGAAATTAAAGTCGCATTACATTAAAACTCACAACGGAGTTCCACTTGGTGATATCCTTCTACGCCTGTGGTAGGCATATTGTAGTTTTAGGCGATTTTGTAAAAAAATTTGTACTGCAGCACCAACTGGTGTCTAAGTTGGATCAAAGAAGATAGCGCCAAAATACTCATCGTACCTCAAAATCACAATATACTAATTTTCATTCTAATCGCATAAATAATTGTACTACACCAGAGGGCGCGTGTTCAATACAGGTCAAAAAAGATAGCAGCAAAACACTCAGCGTACATGAAAACCACTATATACCGATTTTCTTTAAATTTGTACTTAAGCGCCCTCTGGTGTTCAAGGTGGATAAAAATTGATTGAAATTGCCCCAAAACACGCACCGTACCAAAAAACTTCCATACACAAATTTACATGAATATTTTCATACGTATTTCCAACTTGCTTTCGTTGTCGAAATTTCCTACATTTTGGTCTCAAAATTTGCAAAAATCTCGGCAAAAATTAACAGTAATAATAATAATAAATAGCAGTCATTTTGACAAAAACAAGAAAAATAATGACATCAAGCAATCACATTTTATAAAAAAAAAACAATGTACATATATATATATATATATATAAAAAAATATCGATCAATCAAAGAAAAATATTTTGCCATAAAAACTGAAATGTGTTTCCAGAAATTTTATTTTAAATTTTAATTTAATTTCACATTTTATCATTGAATTGGAAAGCGTTCATTTATTTTGAAGCTTCTAGTCCGAATTTTCAGGTTAATATGTGACATTTTTCATTATTTCGCAGATTATATTACACTTAATAAAAAGATCTTAGCTTTCTAAAGTAGGTTTTATGGTTCTTAATGATTTTATTATAATTGCATGATTTCGGAAAAAGGGACGTTTTGTGGGATTTTTAGTATAGCTGCTTTTATTGGCGTCACCAAAATGATAGACGCACGATATGTCAACGCAACATTTAGTTTTGCAAAGTTTGAGGTCGTCCGTTTTGACAGCTTATATCGTAAAGTTTTTACAACGGAGACCAAAGTACGGTCAAAGGCCGACCGACCTAACGCAGTATTGTAATTCAGCTATAAACAATTTACACAATTTTCGTTGTGTAAATGGTACAAATTCAACACACACACACACAAAACGAAATGCCAGCTCATGGTAAAAACTAAGAAAATAGCACTGAACACATTCAATTCTTAGCTAAAATATGGCAACACTTACGCCACTCAAAGAGAGATCCACCAGCCGTCGGAGAAAAAATAGAATTGATTCTATTCTGGCGTTTTTCCGTCGCGGATTTCTACGGCCATTTAAATTTTGACGGCTGCATATATTTTCATGTATTTTGTTGCACAGCGCATCCGACAACCAACAGCCGCTTTGGTTCTGTTCGGGCTCGTAGGCGAATATTTTTAAACTTTTTTGAGCACCATAAATAAAAGTCAACAACCCACTAGGAAAATGAGAATTGATTCTAAAAAAAATCGTAAATGGAATGGATCCTTTTGCTTACATTTTAGAACGTATTCAAAAAAATATATAAATTTAAAGCAAAACCTATGAATTGGAATCTATCAACCAAAAGCTTACTGATTCGTCTTTATTCCAGCCAGAATCGATTACGACCTATATAATAATAGAAAATGTTTTTAGATTCCTTGCTTGCTTTTTTGGTATGTGAACAACGAATTTATTCTAAAACAAATTCTGGTATAAGCGAGAAAAGTATGAGTATGTTTTGATTTGTTTTCTTATTTTCGAAAATAATACTTTTTATTTAAAAGAATCCATTTAAAAACTGAATAAAAAAATCGATTTCTGTAGCGATTCATATGGAAGCGAGGAAAGAATGTACAACGTTTTGTAGGACATTAGCGTGTTAAAAATAAATAAAATCAATTCTAGAATCTATATTGGAGAAGATTCTAGAGAAAAGAATTGATTCTGTTTTCATACACAATTGCTTCTTTTTTCCCGGTGGGAAGATCCACGAAAAAGACAGCAACATGTATTGTGTGCGGTACCAATGCTGCCACCTTTTTGAATGTAAAAATACTTCCTTTTTTATAAAAGCATCGACAAAAATGCCGTGTCGATATTTTGTTTAAATTTTTTGCTGAAATTTTTCTGCTTGAACGAAAGATATATTTAATTTTGAAACAACAATTATCTATAAGACCCGTCATATATTGTTCTTACATCAGAGCTTATACTTTTACGTATAAACGAGATTTTCATATACATAGTCACAGTGCTAGGAAAAGTGTACTAATGCATGAAAAGATCAGAAAGATACAGAAAGTTTATTACTTTAGTAATTTTTTTTTTATTACTTTAGTTAGCTGGTTACTTTATTCGGATGGAACTACTAAGTAGCTCCAACACAAATATACAATTTTAGCAAATGTATTCATAAAAATTTATAAACGTCTTAAAGCCTTCATAAGAAAAAAATCGAAAAAATTTAAAAACATTATTCATAAACGTTCAACAGCGTTCGAAATCTCTTTTAAATGCTTGATAAATGAGAAACTTTTAAAAATGGTTGAAACCATAGTTGAATAAATAAGGTTGTCTCGTGGCTGATCGTACTCTCTTCTCAGTACCCATATTTGTCAAAATCAATGAAAAGCAACAACAACAACTTCAACGGCTTTTCATGTTATTAATTTTCGTTTTCAGATTTTGTATGAGCTGTCAACTTCGATTTGACATTTATGGGAACTCGCTCTCACCCATGCGACAACCTTATTTATTCAACCATGGTTGAAACCTTGAATAAACCCTCAAAAAAGCATTTTAAACATTTTTGTGTTCTCATCTGACGCAACAAATATAGTCAAAAATGTATCAAATTATTTCAAAATGTATCAAAAACAAACAAAATGTCAAAAAGTGTTTGAAAATGTTTGTTTATAAAATAGAGGAATTTTAAAAACAGCTGAAACGTGCTATAAACCTCTCATAAAGCAATTTTACAATTATTTGCTCTCATTTGAACACAAAGATTGTCAAAAATAATTAAAATTATTCAAAATAATTCAAACATTTGGAAATTATGTCAAAAAAATTCAAAATATTAAAAAATTTCTATAAAAGAGAAAATGAAAACAAAAAAATTTGTCACAGATTTCAAAATATTAAAAAAAAAAAAAAAAAAAAAAAATAATAAAATGACAATCAAAATGTTGACGCAAATGTGACAAATAAATAAGAAGTCACTGAATACATCTAATACACAAACCATTATTTACACTCTTCCTACTTCAATATGAATACGGCTGTTAAATTTTAAGATTTAAAGTTTTTAATGATATTTAATATTTATATCGCCGGCGAAGCAGCGGGTATTTTCTAGTCTATCTATACTTCTATACTTATTATATAAAAGAAGACTCACGTATGTTCGGCTGCGAAGCAGCGGGTATTTTCTAGTCTATCTATACTTCTATACTTTTTTATTATATAAAAGAAGACTCACGTATGTTCGGCTGCGAAAAGCTTGAGAATGGCAGGCGCTATTTCAAAAATTCTTTTTCTCTAGGATAGCTATGGTGCCCAGTTGGGACATGGGATATATAAATTTAATAACCATTGTTTAAATAATTAATTAAAATTCAAAGAGAATAACCATACAATGTCTTTATTCTTATTCTCAGAGAGAAAAAATTTTCTCATTAAAGCTCTGTGCATCTCAAAAAAAGGTTGTGCCCAAAGCTAATAAGGTAGAACATATGTATATGTAATACTTCTGTATTCCAACTCTGAAATCAAAGAGAGACAGCCATAACAACATAAGATGTTGCTGTTTGTGTTAGTATATTTGAATATATGAAAATTACTACACAAAAAATAAAAAGTCAAACCGTCACAGGGGCGGTTGTTATGAAAACGTTTGCCCCAAACATATAAGAAAACAAATCATTTTTTTTTCCTAAATCACAGGTACGCACCATTATAAAACAATTATAAGAACGCCTGAAATATGATTAAATTTAAACAAACAAAATTTTAATCAAAAAATTCAAACAACAAATATTTCAAATAAAAATTATTGACAATGGAAGCACCGCTCCTGAGTTTTTTTATTTTGAAATTTAATTTCCTCTATATATTTTCTCGCTCATATAACAATATATCAGCACTCTAATCCCAGCTAGACACCTAACTGTTAGATATGCCATATATATGGCATATACCTAACGCCTTGTACGTTAGGTTCATATAAAATTCTCCATACAAAGCACGTTAGGTTTGTTCTAGCGTTTTGAAAAATCTAACGCCTTTTGCCCATCTGTGTGATTTGGCATCTCTGTCTGCCTCATATGATTTTTTCATTAAAAAAAGCTTTAGCTGCTCTGTTCACACCAATTACAAATTCCGTAAAGAATTTAATAACAAGCTCAGCTGTTTACATAACTACGCAGTTAGCGGCTCGCAAAACCTTTCCACCATGGTGTAGCGGCTAGCGCGCTGACCTTTAACGCAAACATGCGCGGGTTCAAACCCTTCACCAAATTAAGCCAAATTTTTTTCTTGTTATTTTGTTTAGAAATGTTTTTTTTTTTCTATTTTTATTAATGGATAGATTTACAAAAGATAAATTTAAGTACAACATTTAAAGACAATAAAAAACAAAGCCCCTGAAAATAACTCTGTTATTATTTACTCAAGAAAGGAAAGTTTTCTTTTCTTTAGAAAGAAGGTATTTATTAATTTGTCTATTTTTAATGAATTTCGAACTGCATTTTGATAATTAAACAACACATTGAAAATCTTTGGGTCTCGTGCGATATTTGAACCGCGGTCCTCTGTCATATAAGTTCCATATGCTACCCACTGCGCCATGGCCATCATCATATAAGTTGAATATTTTAGGATATTATTTATTACGTGACTTACACCTGCACCGCTTAAAGTTTTTTTCACACCCCCAGCTTGTTTGCTGCGTAAAAGAGCAAGCTATTTAAACACATGCAACTTTCCTTGTTTAACATGACAACAAAATGTAAGAGTGTGTTAGTGAACACCAAATTTTGTTTCATTGTGTTTGTAACTACGTTAGAGCTGTCTAGCTGGGATGTTGACGAATATATGAGTTAGAACAATATGTCAAATCCGCTGTGAGACAAAAGCTCTATTTTCAAACCCTTTTTGAGCATCATATATAAAAGTCAACAACCCAGCGGGAAAATGAAAATTGATTAAAAAAAAAAAAATCGTAAATGGAATAGATTCTTTTGCTTACATTTTAGAACGTATTCCAAAGAATATATAAATTAAAGCAAAACATATGAATTGGAATATATCAATCAAAAGTATATATCAACCAATATATCAACCAAACAAATTTTGGCATAAGTGAGAAAAGCAACAGTCTGTTTTGATTTGTTTTCTCATTTCCGAAAATGAATACTTTTTATTTAAAAGAATGCATTTAAAAAGTGAATAAAAGTATCGATTTCTGTAGCTATTCATATGGAAGCGAGAAAAGAATGTACTACTATTTGTAGGACGTCAGCGTCCCACCGGCAAAATGAAAATGGATTCCAGAAACAAAAATCGTAAATAGAATGAATTCTATTGCTAACATTTTAGAATGGTTTCCAAAGAATATATACATTTATAGCAAAACCTATGAATTGAAATCTATCAAGCAAAAGTTTACTGATTCGTTTTTATTCCAGCCATAATCGATTACGACCCATATAATTATTTCTAATATATATAAATGTTTTTAGATTCCTTGCTTGCTTTTTTGATAAGTGAAAAACGAACTGATTCTAAAAAAAATTGTGGTATAAGTGAGAAAAGCAGCAGTCTGTTGATTTGTTTTCTTATTTCCGAAAGTTAATACATTTTATTAAAAATAATCATACATATATGTAATACTTCTATACTGGCAGTACACTGTACTGTGATGTACCCGAAATTGTGGCGTCCGTGGCGTAGTTGGTTAAAAGTCCATGGCCTCTATGCAGGCCCGTAGCCAGGATTTACATAAGGGGGGGGGGGGTTTGGATTAAAAAAATATCGATAGTTTTTATATCGATAAATAAAAAGGTATTTTTTATATAATTACCAGATGGGAAAAACAGTGGCTAGAAATGGACAATACTTTGAAAAATGAATTTGTAACAAATTTTTCACAATAAAGCGACAAACTTGAAAAAAAAACACTTTAAAACATTTTTGTACACCAAATACATAAAACAAAAATTAATTTACTTTATTTTTGTTGATTTAATATATTTATATTAAGTCTTCTTATTTTATTTTTTTTTTTAATTCTAATAGCACAGCGTCCGATGTGACACTGAAATTCCTATGTATGCTTAAGGATGCACACCCATTTAACATAAAAAACGTGTGTTCTATAATTTTAAAACTGTCGTTTGTTGAGCTCAATGTGTTTCGGCTATATATCTTGCTTATCGTTGCACTGTCATTTTGGAATACAGAAAGACGCTAAAAAAATAAAATTTTCAAGACAAACTTCTAAAATGACGATAATTAAGCATCTAATATTATTATTTTAATAATTTACTTGCAAACTTATATCTGTTTAAAATTCTATATAAAAATAACCACGAATAGAATAACGACATTTTCTTGTATTTCCTGACTTTTGTAAAGGCCACAATGAAAAGGTTAGAAAATTTTAAAAAGTTTTTATTATCATTCGGTAAAATTACCAAGAGGTTGTGATCCTGCACCTCCAAAACCAGTGCTAAAAAATACGCAAAACTTGCAATAAGCTGCATTTTCCAATTTGGAGTAAAACAACCAATGCCAACGGTTCAACCAAGAATGCTTAAATCGGAGTTTGCGAGAACCGCTGGCAGGAAAATTAAAATTTGCGGAGGCACATAAATGCTTTGAAAACTTTCAAGGCGGTTCGAATCGGAAATATTGCTCATCAACATAGAAATATCGTTATTTGGACATTGATATACTCTCGAAGTCGAAGGCAGTTCCGATGAATCAAATGATATTTCTGGAACAATTTCTACAATCATACACACAAACTTAGAGTTAAAAACATTAAAAGTAAAATATTAATACCACAACTTGTACTACCGCTTTCCACATAGCTGTCAACATTAAAGCTTTCTTCAACTGCGGGTTACAAAGGAAGTTCTGAAGACTTTTCAGATTCCAAAGTTTCTTGAACGTTTTCAGCAATACAGATGAAATATAATATTATTCGGATTTTTTCGGTTCAGCATCAAGCAAGAAGCTAATCCATTAATATTCAATCAATGCAAACACGCTACCAAAAAAAAAACACAGCTTTCAAACATTCAGAAATATTCGGCAACTTTTTAACGCATTTACGCATTGATAAAGGAAAAAAAAATCATTTAAATCAAGCACTTACTTTTCACCGTTCTAGCCTTTTTACTTCTGGTTTCTGCAGCCAATTAAGTAGAATCATTTTTGTAGTTTTGGCACAGTAAAATTAACAATAGAAACTCTTAAACTTATCTAACGAAACTCAATCAAAATTTCATCACTTTCACGTAACACCTGTTAACGCAATAAATTCTTAAATTGCTGGTGGTAGACAAAGTTCAATTGAATGTATCGAACTTTTTTCGATACTTAAGCATGTTGATGTTTTCGCTGTTGCTGTTTACACTTGCAGTTTGCACTGTAAGAGAAAAAAGACGCACGTGCAGCAAGTATTCGCAAAGTTATATTAATGCTGATATATTATTTTTTTATACTTTTTGGACCATAAGGGGGGGGGGGGGGGGGTTTAACCCTAAACCCCCCCCCCCCCTTGTCTACGGGCCTGCCTCTATGTCAACGAACCTGGAGCTTCGGGTTCTAATCCCAGCAGCGACAAAAAATTATTTGAATTAAAATGATTTTTCTGTACGGCTGCCACCTCTCTGCAGACAATGGAAAACCTCAGAGAGTAATCAAAATGCCATGTAAAGCTAATTGAGAGTAAGAACATTCCGTTCATCGCCGTTCGGAGTCGGCGTTAAACCTGTAGGTCCGGTTCTCGGTCAATTGTGTACAAACTTAATAACACGCACAACACAATTGATCATAAGAAGCTAGGTCAAAGTCCTTTCTATGGCTAAAATGACCAGTTATTTATTTATTTTTGGTTTTTTTTATGTACTCGAAATTTAATTTTACAACAAAAAAACTCGGGAGCGGTGCTTTCATTGTCAAAAATTGCATTTAAAATTTTTGTTGTTTCAATTTTTATGGTTTAAATTTTGTTTGCTTGAATTTTTCTTTTTAAATTATTATCATATTTCACGCGTTGGTCTTATAATTATTTTATAATGGTGCGTACCTATGATTTATGCAAAACAAATATGTATGCTTTGTTTTGTTTTATATTTGGGTAGACATTTTTCCTAACAACCGCCCCGTTGACGTTTAGTAGTAGTATATTCAAATATACTAATACAAACAACAAAATCTTATGTAGGCTATCTCTCTTTGATTTCGTAGTTGAAACTCATTAAAAATTTAGTTTGCTGCCAATATTGAAGTATTACATACATGGTTCAATAAATAAGGTTGTCGCTTGGGTGAGATCGCTCTCACCCATGTTTCAATAAATGTCGAATCGAAGTTGACAACTCATACAAAATCTAAATGCGTAAATTGATAACATGCAAAGCCGATGAAGTTGTTGTTGTAGCTTTTCATTGATTTTGACAATTATGTGTACTGAGAAGAGAGTACGATCAGCCACGAGACAACCTAATTTATTCAACCATGATTACATATATGAAAAGAATCTATTTAAAAAGTGAAAAAAAAACGATTCTGTAGCGATTCCACTTGAAACGAGAAAAGAATATACTATTCTTTGTAGGACATCAGCATGTTAAAAATAATCAATTCTAGAATCTATACTGGAGAAGAGAATTGATTCTTTTTTTATATAAAATTGCATCTTTTTCCCGATGGGGTGTTTAAAATAATCATTTCTGGAATCTATATTGGAGAAGAGAATTGATTCTTTTTTGCCGGTGGGAAGGTCCACAAAAAAGAAAAAAAAAGACAGCAACATGTATTGAGTGCGGTACCAATGCTGCCACCTTTTTGAATGTAAAAATACTGCCACTTTTATAAAAGCATCGACAAAAATTCCGTGTCGATGTTTTGTTGAAATGTTTTGATGAAATTTATCAGCTTAAACGAAAGATATATTTAATTTTAAAATAACAATTCTCTAAGGCCGTCATATATTTTTCTTACCTCTGAGCTGATATTTTTACGTATAAACGAGGTTTTTATATATAGGGTATTTACAGATCCCTTCTAAAGTTGATATATAGTAACTTTAAAACGATACTTCAATCAAATTGTGAGAACCCCTACACGTGGTTCATTCTAAAATTGACACGCCTTTTGAAAAGAGAAGCTTTCTTTAATTTATTGATTTTTCAAGAAAATAAAAATAACAAGAGAAGCTTTCTTTGATTTATTGATTTTTCAATAAAATAAAAATACCTTTCAGAAATGCCAGTTTGCTACGAAAAACAAACATGTTGGAAAGCAAGGCAATTTTACCAGTTTGTGTTATCTCTTTTTTACATGCAAAACAAAATCAAAAATAGTTACCACATGACAAAATGTTTTAGAGTTAACAGACGGCGTAGTTAACACACCATATAAAACAAAACTGTGAGTACCCCAATAGTCACAGCGCTAGGAAAAGTGAACCAATGCACGAAAAAAAATTATCAGGAAGATACAGAAACTTTATTACTTTAGTTATTTTTTATTACATTAGTTAGCTGGTTACTTTATTCGGATGGAACTACTAAGTCGCTCCAACACAAATATACAATTTTACCGAAATTCAAACGGCTGTATTCATATACATACATACATATAAAAAATTTCCAAAAAAAGAAAATAAAAACAAGAAAATTTCTCAAAGATTTCAAAATATTTATTAAAAAAAAAAATACTAAAATGACAATTATTTCAGTGCAGATGGCTTAGAAAAACTATTGATTTTTAAATATCAAAATCTTGACGAAATTGCGACAAACAAATAACAAGTCACTGAATTTATCTAATACACAAACCATTATTAACACTCTTCTCACTTCAATATGAATACGGCTGTTAAATTTTAAGATTTAAAGTTTTTAATGATATTTAATATTTTTATCGCCGGCGAAGCAGCGGGTATTTGCTAGTAATATATAAAAATGAATCTTGGTTTGTTCGGATGCTTAAAACTTGAAAACGACTGGACCAAATTGGATATTTCTTTCTGAGTTGGTTCGTAATTGTCACTCAAAGGTTTTGAAAAAAATTCACAGAATATTGGACAAGGGAGCGTGGCACCTCCCATACAACCCGAATCTACGATAACGTATAGCTTTGAAATTATAGGTCGCATAGCCTCGGAATTCGGTGTTATACCTCAATTTACAAGTGCCGTTCCACAGGTAAAATTTTATGGGCGTTGGACGTCGGGCGTGGCACTTTTTCAGCAGACCAAATTTTCGGTATAACTTTAAAGCAGGCCTAATCTGCGAAATGAATAAAAGGGCCAAAACCTAATTTAGAAAGATAATCGCCTGAATAAAATAAACAACAAAATACATTAACAACAACAAAAGCGAACATTTAAGCGTCACCACCATCGACGGCAACCTAATTTGTTGCTTTTTGCAAGTGCAAAGAATGTGTTGATAAAAAAATCCCAAAATCAAAATACATACACGACAAGCAAGCGTAGCAGAACACGAGATCGTCTGAATTTCTATTCCACTAACAAAACACACGCACAACAACAATGCTGTATGTTTGGTGGTCACGCCGCACGCTTGTGCGTTTCGATGCGTATGTTGTTGTTGTTTGTTATAGTTAATTTTCGCAAGTGCATTTCATCGTAAATTTGGCGCAAGCAAAATGTGAGTTTTATTCAATTTTAATAAATAGGCCATTTATTACAGCAAGGGCCACAAGGGTCACCTTTGTGATTAGGCCTGCTTTAAAGCAGGGATTGCCAAAGAATGATTTTTGAAGAGTGCAACAACAATTATAACAAAAAACCAACAACATCAACAAATCGTTAGATACATAGTACAATAAGGAATAAGTAACATAAAAAAAACACAAACAAAAAACAGTCGGTGACGAAACCATACGCAAAATTACCAACAAGAAACCGTCAGCGTAGCAAGACGAGATCGCATGCGCTATTTATACCAACAACGACAAGAATAAACAACAACAAACACACGCTGCATTGTTGCGGTGCAGCTACGCCTGTGAACGATTCGGCGAATTACAACAATCACAGAAATATTGAAGTTGTTGTAATAGAGTGGAAAGAGTGGAAAGAGTTAGGCGATGGCAATCGCTGCTTTAAAGCTATGAGTCACACACCAATGAAACTTGGTAAGAGCTTTCTATTTAGTTGCGTCCTTCGATTAGCAAAATTGAGCAAGAATTGGACAAGGGGGTGTGGCACCGCCCACATAACTAGAAAATATGATATCGAATAGCTTTGGAAATAAATGTCGCATAGCAATAAAACTCAGAATGGAATTACTATTGGGTGATGTCCTCGATTTTTAAAATTTTGAGCTTGATAGATTCGTATTTTTGCCACACCTCCTTTTACCGCCCACAAATCAATAAAAATTCTATATTTCCGACGGTTTTGGTCGTATTAGACTACAATTTGGTAATTTATTTTGTAATTTAGTTTGTAATTTGTTCACTGTCAGAAACTGTACTAAAATTGGGTTGCCACACCCCCTTTTTACCGCCCACAAATAAATAAAAATTCTATATCTCGGAAGGTTTTGGTGGTATTAGACTAAAATTTGGTAATTTAGATTGTATGCTCACTGTCGGCAACCGTACTAAAAATTGGTTGCCACACCCCCTTTTACAGCCCACAAATCAATAAAAATTCTATATTTCTGCAATTTGGTAATTTATTTTGTATGCTCACTGTCGGCAACTGTACTAAAACTGGATAATGTCCATCTACTAGAAAACTTGGATGAAAATTTCATAAGGGGGTGTGAATACGCCCATACAATTAAAATTTGTAATGTGACATAGCTTTGGAAATAAAAATAACAGTACTAACATACAAACTCAAAATGGAGTTACTATTTGGTGATGTCCTGCTACTGGGAAACTGTAACGGGCATTAAAAAATGACAGTGGTGTCAAACTATGGGTAAGAAAAGCTTTGAATATACTTATTATCTATAACTATATCCATATAGTTGCAGGGTACAGCAACGCACGTTGGGAAAAAGCTAGTCTATATATATAAAAATCAAATGCGTGTGCGTTAGTCTTGCTAAGGCTCAGAAACGGCTCGGCCGATTTTAATAATTCTTTTTTTGTATTGTTTGTCTTAATACAGATGTGGTTTAAAAAAAAAATTAATTACAAAAAACTCGAAGGAACAGCGGAAAAAATCGAAATTGTTAATTTTGTGTATGAATTGGCATTAAATAGCCAACAAATCTTAACGGCAGGACGGATTTAACTCAAATTCAGCACACACATTACTTGAATCCTAGATCAGGTTATAACATACTTAGTTTTGACCACGCCTCTTCCGCCCCTTTACAAGAAACGCAACTTTTCCTACTAGCGTACACCTTTCTTATTGTTACACCATTCTTATTGTTAGTTAGTTTTGCTAAAACTCGGAAATGGCTCGGTCGATTTTAATTATTTTTTTTAATCAGCAGAAAGTTGAAGATATTTTGGACAGAATTTTTTGGCGGTGGACACAATGCGCTGCAGGAGCACTCAACATTACT
Organism: Pherbina coryleti; assembly: GCA_943735915.1. NCBI lineage: Eukaryota > Metazoa > Arthropoda > Insecta > Diptera > Sciomyzidae > Pherbina > Pherbina coryleti. The sequence goes on along the minus strand of OX030953.1, from coordinate 10,308,600 downwards.
TATGGACACTTATTGGAAAACATGTAAGTGACAATCATCATTTAAAATTAATACAAAAATAATTAAAATCGTTTCATTCAGTTAGAGAACCCAAAAAATTATATATTAATTTTCGTGGATCAGATGGTTTTTGGAGTTGTTGGACATAAGGACTATGACCAGAACAATGTGTTGTACATGGATCATTCGATATATTCAATATAATTGTGCGCTTAGATTGAAAGCCGATGTTGTTAATAACAGATCAGTAGCTCGTTTCTGTAACCAAATCGGTAAGTTACCGATTTGTGTGACGTCACATCGACTCGATTGAAAGTTACCGATTTCGTGATAACTGTTGTTTCTGTACGTTGAGATCGGTAAAAATTCGGTCTGTGATGGAAAGAAACACAAATCGGAAAGAAACGTCAAGAAATTGAAACAGATGACCAAACAAAAAGCAAGAAATTAAATAAACTAAAAGTTGGTGATGTATAATGAAAGTAAACAAACATTTGCACTCGGTTTATTTTACATTAACATACCGATTTCATTGAAACCGGTTAATAAATTTTCGTAAATTACAACACGCGTCACCTTAAATGTTTATGTTTTGCTACTTATTTTCAAACAATTAAAAAATTTTTTTTTAATAAAATATTTATTTGTATAAAATTACAGCAATAAAATTGTATTCGGTTCAAAAAGTTAAATTTGATTACTTGCTTTCTCATAGTTTCAACAACATTATAGCAATCGGTAGAGTTCTCACTTAGCTTAAAGTCAGTGAGAAAAGTATCGATTTCAAGTTTTGTCACTTTTCGTACAGAAACACTTTTTTAAGCGATTCCTATTGAAGTAGAATTGGAACAAATGTCATATTACCGATTTGGAACTAGTGAATGGAATAGGGATCGACAATTTTTTTTACAGAAACAGTGAAGGTGAGAATGACGTCAAATCGGTAATTTCAGTCGGTAACTGCGATCGGTAAGAGTTACAGAAACGAGCTACAGTTGTTTGTTCTGATCACTTTCTTGAGAACGACTTCATCGGATTTTCAAAATGCAGTAAACGGTTATTTCCGTCTGCAATACCGTATCTAGGTGTTGTTAGTGATCACATGTAAGTATAAACTTCATCCATTATGGTTAATAAATGTATATATACATGAACCAATATTTTAGGGACATTGATTCGATTCCTATCTGCAGCAACAATTATGTTGAAGCACTAGGTAGTCGAAATATAGGTTTTGGGGTGACGCATTGCTCAAATAAAGAAAATTTACAAATTATTGAGAATGTACAGATTGTACCACCGACGATTAAAAAAAATCTTACTGAGCCTGTCACAAATTTTAATTTTCCTTTGCCAGACGCAAAAAAAAATTACAGCAAAAAGAGCGTTCGATTCTTGCGATGATTTATCATCAACGCCAAGAAAAAGAGTAGCAAAAGAAAAGCTTCACGTGCTCCGGAAAATAGTTAGAGCAAAAAATAGAAAAATAAAAACCCTCAATGAAAAAGTAAGACGAAAATCTAAACGCATTGCATCACTGAAGGAAATTGTTGCGAAAATAAAAAGTAACAATTTGATTAACGAAGAGACATCGGAGATACTGGAGAATCTTAGAGTCATGAACGCAGAGCTATTCGAAAGAAAATTTAGAAAATTAAAGGGCTTGCCAAATTCAAGAAAGTATCAGCCAGCCTTAAGATCTTTCGCTTTAAATTTGAACTTTCTTTCACCGAAAGCATATGACTATGTCCGGCAAAACTTTGATAATTGCCTCCCGCATTCCCGGACTATAGCAAAATGGTACGAGGGCTTAGATTGCTGTCCAGGATTCACAAAAGAATCATTTGATGCAATTAGCGAGGTCGTGGAGAAAGCAAAAAAGCGATCTGAAAAAATAATTTTGAACTTGGTTTTTGATGAAATAGCTATTCGAAGGTATGTATTTAATAGTAATGTTACAATATATTTTAATTTAAATATTTCATAATTTGTTTTTAGACACATAGATTGGAGTAACACAGGACCAATAGGATATACTTTTATAGGAGATGGTGATTGCAGTAGCACCGAAGCTACACAAATTTTGGTTTTCCTGGTCGTGTGCATCAACCAAAGTTGGAAAATCCCGGTTGGGTATTTTCCAATCACATCACTTGATGCCAATCAAAAGGTAAATATGATTAAACATTGCATAGGAAATAGTTTAACAGCTGGGGCTGAATTAATTGGTATAACATTTGATGGAGCAGCAGTTAATTTTACTGCAGCTAGATTGTTAGGGTCAGATTTACGAGACATTAGTACGGAAAGTGTTTTACAATTAGATGATTCTTTAAATGATAAGTTTTGTATTTTACCGGACCCCTGTCATATGACTAAACTGATTAGGAATTTTTTTGCAGAAATAGGAGAGTTTAGGGATTCAGAAAATAAAATCATTAAATGGCAGTTCCTTCAAAGCCTCGTGGAGTTACAGGAAAAAGAAGAGTTACATTTAGAAAATAAGCTTAGAAGAGCTCATATATATTTTCAAGACCAGAAAATGAAGGTTAGGCTTGCTGTGCAAGCTCAAAGTAAATCTGTAGCAGACGCACTAGATTTTTGCAGGGAAGTTCTGCTTTTACCAGAATTTCAAAATAGTGAAGCTACAGTAAAATTTATTAGGCAGATTAATGATGTCTTCGATATCCTTAATAGTAGAAGTATTTATAAATTTGGTTTTGAAAAAGCACTTTGCGAGGAAAATGTAGAAAGTTTAATTTCATTTGCGAATACTTTTGTTGCCTATTTAGGCCAACTTCGTACCTTAAATGGTCAATTAGTCATTACACATCGTAGAAAGATAGGGTTTATAGGTCTTATTGCATGTGTTTTGAATATTAAAGTTATTTATGATAGGTTCATAGCAACTAATATATTATCATTTGTTCCGTTCTATAAGCTTAATCAAGACCATATTGAGTTGTTTTTTAGTTCAATACGCTCACATTTGGGGCATACTGATAATCCGTCGGTTAAGCAGTTTAAATCTGCTTATAAAAAATTGATTATAAGATGTAAAATTAGAGAAGGTGGCATTGGTAATTGTATACCTTTGGAAAATATTCTAATTTTAAATATAAGTTCATCCAATCCAATTAAATTGGAAAATTTAAGTTTTAAATAATCAAGTTGTAAATATTATTAATTATGAAAAAAATTCGTTTTTAAATGAACATAATTATTTTACGAACCCTAGCATATTAACAGTATACTAGTCATGTAGTTAAGTATATAGCTGGATTTGTTGTATTTAAGTTGCAGTAGATTTTAAAATGCGATAATTGCAAAATAGATTTGGAGGGTGATATAAATCAGCAATCACTAGTAAGTTTTAAATCGAGGGGGTATTTAAAAATACCATCAAAGTCAGTTGAAGCTGTTTGCATGATTGCTGAAAAGGAACTTCGTATTCAAACGAAATTATTAGATAAAAACAAATCTATTTTGCAAAAAATATATTATTATCTATATAATATTTTTGTTTGTTTGTATGTATGTATGTATGTTTGGAATAGACTCTTAAACTACTTAACAGATTTTAATAAAACCAAACGATGCCTTAAGTTACTGCGCTGAACATAGGCTATATTAATTGTGCCACGCCCCATTTTACCGCCCACAAATCAATAAAAATGATATATTTCAAGCGGTTTCTTCCGTATAAGACTAAAATTTGGTAGTTTAGTTTGTATGTTGACTGTCGGCAACTATACGAAAAATGGGTTCCCACACCCCCTTTTACCGCCCACAAATCAATAAAAGTGCTATATTTCAAACAGTTTCGGCCTATTTGAACTAAAATTTTGTAGTTAAATTTGTATGCTAACTGTCGGCAACTGTATGTAAAATTGGCTGCCACACCCCCTTTTACCGCCCACAAATCAATAAAAATGCTATATTTCAAACGGTTTTGGTAGTATTTGACTAAAAGTTTGTAATTTAGTTTTTATGTTTACTGTAGAAAATTTTACCAAAAATGACTTGCCACGCCCCCTTTTACAGCCACAGATCAATGGTATATTTCAAACGGTTTCGGTCGTATTGGACTAAAATTTTGGACATCGTATTGGACATTTGCCTGAGGCATATGAGATGGCATATGTGACATATTGGAACTGAATAAAGATTATGACTTTAGGCCCATTTCTGATAACGGTAAATAAATCGAAGCGTTCTCTATTTCACTTTTAATAAAAATAAATAAATAATAAATGAAATAAAACATGAGTTCTAAAAAACGTCAAACGAAGTTTACTAATTTTGTTCGTAGTAAAGTTTTTTTTGTTCGTAGTAAAGTGGAATAATTTTTTCATATATTGTAGCAAAACACAAATTAAGACCTTTTGAAAAACTGGAGGCTCGAAATAGATTTTAGACTAAGGGTTTCTTGGGCAAAGTTGAATAGACGAGACGAAAGTTGAGTCTCCAATAGACGAGTTGGAGACGACGAGCCTGACATAGGTCTACAAAGTCAGTCAAATGCACGGCGAGCTAATACACGTGTAAGCCGCAGTGAACAGCGATCGACGGATAATGAAAACAGTCAGATTGTCATGTCCGAATAAGTATCATATATAAACAAAACAGAGTGGCATACATAAGAACGCTCATAACTCGATGTTACATACATTTTGTATCGAAAAATAAAAAATTAAAAAAAAAATTTTAATTTCATAATTCAAAATGCAATTTCTGGACAATCACATTCGTTCAAATCAGTTGATTGTGTCCAGACGAAGCAACCAATTATCGAACAGTGTTCCTGAATTCATTGATTTGCAAGGATTACCACCACATAATTTACCACTGAAGGTTGGATTTGTTATCAACATGCTTCGGAGCCTCAATCAACCGAAATTGTGCAAGGGAACAAAATTGGTCGTGAAGCAACTCAAGAGTAATGTCATTCAAGCAACGATGAACGCTTTTGAGTAAGCAAATTCAAGAGCGAGGAAACACTCATTTCAAAAATTCTATTGATTCTAACCGATTTACCTTTAGAGTTAAAAAACGTTCAATTCAAATTCAGTTCGACTTGATATGACAATCAATGAAACACAAAGGCCAATCTTTGGAATTAATTATGGAATTGTGTGCTGGATTAAATCAAATCCAAACTTGTTTTCTACCCAGTGTTGCCATGTGGGCAGATAAAACTTGTTTTGCCAGTTTTTTGAGAGGCTAGAAAGTTTTCAAGTTTTTCCCTAAAAAAATAAAGTTTTATTTTATTTTACCCAGTTTTTCAAGTTTTTACGATTAAAACGATGCTTTCTATTTTAGTGAATCTATGAATCAAATTGATAAACTAAATTGTATGTTACTACAAAAGCATAAGTATCATTTGAAGCTGCCACTACTAATTTTCACTCTTTTTAAAAGTTTATTTTTATGGCAGCGCTATTGCTATTATTGTTGCTGTCATTGTTTCTGTTCTTTTGCCTCGGTTTCCCTTCGTCGAGTCTTGGCGGTCAATTTTTGGCATTCCTTTTTAAACTTGACGCTTCAGTTTACATAAACTATGTTTCCATGGCGAGTTAACTTTGTGTTTACTCGGGGTTAACTCGCTATGGAAACGCGAGTTGAGTTGAGTTTCGTTAAATCCACGAAACTCCACGAAACTTGTAAGATTTAACTGGGTTCTATCTGTCAAAGTGAATGCTGCCATCTAATATAATTTATTATTTTTGCCATTTAATGTAAAAAAAGAACAAAAATGTCAAATGAAATCGCCAGTTCAACTCGACTCGATGCTGTGCATGGAAACACTATCGAGTTAGCAACGCTATTTTCTTAACTCGACGAAAACCCTAACCCCGAGTTAACTCGCCATGGAAACATAGTAATACATTCAGAGTTGACGATCAAGTCTTCCGGATTTTCTTGAGAAATGAAGTGGTCAAAATAGCGGGACGACGAGAGAACAAAGCGTATTGTCATAAAGCACACATTAAAGCACACATTTTAAAAATACATGTTTTAGTTCATTTTTAATATCAAGTTTTTTCACCAAAAAACCATTTTTTTTTCTGGAAATCAAAGTTTTTTTAAGAAAAAATATGGCAACACTGTTTCTACCTTAAGAATAAAGAGAACATACGAGTCAGAGCCTGAACAGAATCAAAAATCGTTGCGACCAACGACCCTCTCTGGTCGTCGAACGCAGAGAATGTGTCCAGAATGATGCGATTGCGATTAACGATTCAAGGTTGCTTTTATTTAGTATTTTTTTATTTATTTTTTCTATTTCATTTCAATGTGTTGGTCTCTTCAATTGTGTGAATACAACACACACAAACAAGAAATGTCAGAAGATAACAAAAAACTAAGCAAATTTCATGAAACACAGCCAACACTAATGGCACTCAGAGAGAGAATCGTCGGTCGCAAGAGAAGAAATAGAATAGATTCTAATTGTGCGATTTATCGTTGCGGAAAAAGAGCTGCGTTTTTTTTTACATTTTGCATGTATTTTCCAACAACAAAGATCGGCGGCCGCAACGATTTTTGATTCTGTTCAGGCTCTCATGGTGTAATTAACAAGGTGATCGTGAATTCTTAGCTTATCTCAAAAAAGTTTTACCCAGGCCAGGCAGTTGTCAGCATGACAATAGGCTGGCAATTACATTGGCAATAATTTGACGTTTGTATTGATATTGACGTAAATAATCGTGGTTGGTGTACAAAAAAAAGGGGAAATGTTGAGTTTTCATTCATCTTCAATTATGCCAAAAATTTAAGGCTAGAGATGGTTACAGCGACACAGAAAAATTATAAATATAATGAAATAACATTCATTGTCATGCTATTGCCATGCTTTTGTCAGGCCACCTACGTCACAATCGACAATTGCTTGGCTGCCGACAATGATATGACAGATTATACGTATTCTCAATTGTCATGGCAATACAAGCTCGTGTGGCCGCAGCGTTATTTATTCTATTTCATTTCAATGCGGCTGCCGACCTGCGATTTCATTCTGGACGTGTTCATACATTTGCATGCATTCTATTGCTTTGCGATATCGCAAATCGCAACGATATTTGATTCTTTTCGGGCTCTTACACCAGCAGCATGGAGGTGCATTTAGTTTTTTAGATATAGACTAGAGGACGGAAGTTCCGCTCACAAAATTATATGGAAATAATATAAATGTTGCGCAAATAAATTTTAGTGCAAAATAATGTATGTCTTAAATTATTTTTAAAAAATGTATGTATAGACATATAGTTGTCCACAGAGGCGCAACCAGGAATTTGTTTTGGGGGGTTTTATAACTATATGTATATAAAAGAAAATGTACGTAACTATAGCGGCTATGGCACTCAAATAATATTGCACTCAAAACGTTAATTCTACCACAATGGCAGCAAACATAAGGGGGCATATAGGTTACAAATTTAAAAAAAAATCGACCGATTTTGTAACCTCGAAAATCGATTTTTTTTTCAAATGACCGCCATTTTGTTTTCTTTCGGCCGAAAAATGATCCTAGTTCAGGCGATAGCCACTTAAGCAAAGGTTATTTTTTTTTTTAATTTTTCCTCAGATATTCCAGACTGGTGATATCCTGCATACCGTCATATTTTTGGCATTCTTTTAAAAAAAATCAAATAACGTCAAAAACTGCTTCAAAAATTCTGAGTAATGAAATTTTTTCTGTATTCTTTAAATGTTAATTAATATGTGTGCAAAATTTGAGAACGACATCTTTTTTCCTTCTATGAAAAAAATTCACGGAAAAAAATTTTTTTTAAGAATTTGTAACCTATATGTCCCCATAATGATAAAATTCTTATAGTTATTTATTAGAATAGAAAAAATTTGATTTATTATTTTTACATTAAAAAAACTTTTTAGTTTTTTTAAACTGAGTGATGTTTTAAAAATCTGCCACTCAGGCTTGTGATAAATGTATCCAAGAAAAGTATGTAAACCGCACATATTGTGCGTCAGGGTGGAAAGATGCAACTCTTGGTCTCGTCAAAATGGTGCCATTGGTTTCTGCTTGTTTTTCAGCATTTATATGCAATTTTTTAATTCTATTTTTTACTTCTTGCAAACTGATATTGGCTAAATCGCCTGCTTATGTCAAATCAATGTTTCGAGTTTGAAGAAATTTGCTTAAAGTATATGAATAACCAAATACTTGGTTAATACACTGCAAAGATATAAGAAAGTCTGTCTTTTGTAATGCACAATCCAGTAAATTGGCTTGGCTGGATGTGTTTGTATCCTCCCAACAGGAAATTTTGCCTAATGCCAATATTATGGCATCGAAAAAATTCACAAAAACCGTAACCGAGTTGTATCTCTCAATCCATCTAGTAGGACAAATTTTCTTCAGTTTTTGATGACTACAAATATTTAACTCTTCGAGGCACTGTTTCAAAACCACTTGCAAAACCATGTGCAAAAATTGAAAGGTCTAGTATTTCTTCATTGAAATTCATCATCGTTATACAAATCGGTAAATCAGTGCAATAGATATAGCAAAATTATCAGAAAAAGAACTGATTTTCATGTTTTTGCCTATAGCTCAAAAACTCGAGCTGATGGAGAAAAACGGAGTCTATATCTGAAATCAGGAAACCCAATTTGTCTATAATCAGCTGAAAAATCTCCGGCACCAAAATGTCTGTCGCGAAGTGTTATGCTTCAACCGCAATCGATTTGAAATTTAAATTTGGGTTTTTCGCGCATTTGATACACGGTCAAAAATCTTGGACTAATTTTTATTCCAACGGTTGGAATAGCGCATTTCTAAATGCATTTTGTATTAACATTAATATTATAGAATAAATTAGAAGCATGATGTAATACAATTAGTATTAAAATTTGTAAATTATTGTAAATATTTATTAAATATAACTACAAAAAAATTTTTAAAAACAAACTTCTATAACATATACTATAAACGAAAAAATAAAATTTAAGAGCAAACGTACGCTAGGACTCAGAAAAAAAGATGAATTTATATTATACCAGCTGATATACCAAACTTCGTACGGCTCCCATACATAAAAAACTAAAGTTTATTGAAAATTTTAAATTGATATCATCCCCTGCATGCCATGAATGTGTTTTTTATGATTAAGGCAAAAATATCGCATTGAAATGGATTGAGACTACCTACGAAAAATATTTTGAAACACTTGTTGTCTCTTTCATTCCTATGTGTTATCAGCATTAAGAGCTTTGCCCATGCAAGTGCTCTCAAGTTCAAGTTCAAAATAGTGTTACCAATTTTCATAAACGAAGCATCCTCCTACGGAAATGGAGTACATTTTATAGAAATTAGCATCCAACTTATACTAAGTTTATATAACATATGAAGCGCTTAGATTGATGGTTGATAATACTTTTGATCAATGTATAGGGGAATTTAGACATACAGCATACCATACAACATGGTAGGACAAGCCTCGTGTTTGATCTAAGGTATGCAACTATTCGACATGATGAAAAAACCGGTTTCGAATAGTACAATTTTTACAAAACCGGTTTTCGAATTATTCGACCAGAAAAAAACCGGGAAAACCGTTTTTTTTTCAAATTAAATAAATGTTTTACTTTTTTTACCTACATATATCTATGAAGTTTTTATTTAACAAAAATATCAACTAGTTTTTAATAAATTAAATAAAGGTACTTATGCAGTACTATCCACTGAACTATAAGCGAAGGTTTTGCGTTAGGTGAGAGTTTTTCGAAAGTGTTTGGGTAGATTTTTTTTTAATTTTTGATTTTTTATTTTGTTGCTTAAAATTACTTGCTATAGGAGATTAAATTCGTGAAAATTTTTCCCAAAAATAAAAACTGAACTTCTTTTTCGAAATTCATAAAAAAATTTATTTAATTTTCTATGGTTCTTTTTTAAGTAATTTTTAAGTAATAAAAAGTAAAATTTATGGCTATTTTATAACTCATTTCCTAACAAAAAAGGTTAATTTTTGAGAGATTTTGAAAGATTTTTAAAAAAACCGGTTCGAATAATAAAAAAAAACCGAAACGCCGAATAATTCGAACCGGTTTTGCATACCCTAGTTTGATCGTTGCCCGATCGAATCAGCAGACTTCTTTGATTGAAATCAAAAAGTTTTGATTCCAATGTTTGATGACTAGCTATTATGCTACTGTAAATAGGTTCTGACAAACACCTAGTAGGTAGAGTTATATCTGAAAATTAAAAACAGGAGAATCAAAGCCAATTCAAACGTTGGCGTAGATATAATGTCAATTTTGACATTTGACGTTTACTCGTTCTACAATAGCAATGTATTCTTTATTTACAATATCTGAAAACAATCCGAGTTCCCGGATGTTTTATTTTAAAAAAATAAGAACACGAAGTAAAAACAATTAAAATATACTTTAATTTCCATAGCTATTCGATATCATAACTTTGGCATGTATGGGCGGATATTGGCCATACTCCGTTGGCCAATGCCTGTCCAAGTTTTTTAGTAGAACTGCATCACCAAATAGTAACTCTATTCTAAATTTCAATGTTTTATGACTTACTTTCATAGGCTATTCGATATCAAAACTGTAATTGTATGGGCGGAGCCACACCCCCTTGTACAATGCTCGTCTCGGTTTTCTAGTAGATGGATGTGTGACTAATAGTTCGAAAGCTATACTAACAATTTGGCCAGCCGAAAAAGTGCCACGCCCTTTGTCCAACGCCCATACAATTTAACCAGTGGAACGGCGCATGGAAATCGAGGCCGAACACCTAATTCCAATGTTGTGCGACCTATAATTCTAAAGTTATTCGATATTGCAAACTTAGCTGACACGCCCCCTTGTACAATGCTCGCTGTATCACTTGTAATGAGTGAGTACTTGGGTACAACTTTACAAAAACAAAATGTACGGCATTTGCCAATCTACCTTACCCGGCGTCTCCACAGGCAATAAATTATTGCCGATCAGCTGTCATTTCGCCCGACAGATATGAACCATATCAAAACAAAATTTTGTATGTGGGCATTTCATATCTTGATATAAGCATTTGTGAGATGCCATCAAACAAGAATATTCGCTGCATTGAAGCGAATGCATTCTTGTAAATATGTATTTACTCACTTAACTATGTATATCAAGCGTTTATACAAAATTTTAAGAAGCGTCTTGCTAAGAAAATAAAAAAAATTAAAAAAATTGCCTGTCAAATTACCAAACTGACAGTTCATGGCAGGCAATAGTTATCAAGATATTTATCATGACATATATTGCTCTTCATGAGCAATGAGCGGTCTCCACTGGCAATATATCGTCTGACATAAGTATTTTGATATAAACTATTGCCTGTGGAGACGCTGGGTTACTACCCAAGTCTGCTTGGGTTAAAATCTGCTACATTTTCTATAATCATACTTTTTTCGTAATTGTTAAAAAATACAACCTTGACAAATTGACTTAAAAAATTTAATGCTGAAAATGGAAAGCGAAATAAAATTCTTTAATTGTCGCATGAACTCAAATACAAAACTTGTTGGTATTGTATTAAAAAATTCTTCATTCGAATTAGAAGATATATTCAAATCAAGTAAGTATTTAAATCAGTATTGAGGAATTAGAAAATCTGCTGCCGCAAATTCTTCAGCAATTTCAAGCATGTGCAGCATTTCTGCTCAATGTAAGAGAAGGTAAGTTCAAGCCAGGCAGTTCAACCAAAGGCCGCAGTAGATAGTAGATATTGTCCATAGCAAGAATTATTAAGAATGATTCTTGCTGAGAAAGTGCGAACAGAAGAAGCTTAACTCTATATTAATTAATATTAATGTATGAAAAATTTAGTTTCCCCAGAAACTCCGGCTTTGAAAAGGTGCGCAGGTGTTCGTGGAGCCGATGCTGCAATTAATAGTGAGGTAATAGACTACTAAAAAAAATTTCTTTTGTTTTTCCAGTTCTGGTTCCTAAAAAATGTTTCTTTTTTAAGGTTCTTGAAACATATTTGAAAACTAACGGCTGCAGCTACATTTTGAGAGAGTTTGAAAAAAAATCATCATTAACCGATAACTCGCGACGTAAGGTTGTAAACGAAGCGGCAAATCTTCTTAGACAAACGTGCACAAATTATCCGACAAGAGAAGAAAAAATATGTATGTCAAAAGCAATAACGAACCTCTTTCCAGCTTATAAATCAGCAGAAGGAGGTGTAGACATATTTTTTAACCCTTATGTCAACACCCACCTACCCGGGTATGTTTTTTGACTTTGAGGACGTGTATCTCGGCTTACAGAAGTCGTAGCGACTTGAATTTTTGGAATACTTCCTAAAATTTAGTTGTCTATATGCCTGCCAAATATGCCTGCTTACAGAAGTCGTAGCGACTTGAATTTTTGGAATACTTCCTAAAATTTAGTTGTCTATATGCCTGCCAATTTCAAGTCAGTATCCTTGCTAGGAGCGGAGATATATCTTTTTTTAAAAAAAAACCCTTGCGTCAACACCCGTACTACCTGGGTAGGTAGTACATTTTGTATGGAAATAAAAAAAAAATAAATAACTGGCCATTTCAGCCCTTGAAAGGACTTTGACCTAGCTTCTTATGATCAATTGTGTTGTGCGTGTTATTAAGTTTGTACACAATTGACCGAGAACCGGACCTACATGCTTAACACCGACTCCGAACGGCGATGAACGGAATGTTCTCGTTCTCAAGAAGCTTTACATGGCATTTTGAGTACTCTCTGAGGTTTGCCATTGTCTGCAGAGAGGTGGCGGCCGTACAGAAAAATTATTTTAATTCAAATAATTTTCTGTCGCTGCTGGGGTTCGAACCTGGGTTTCCAAAGTTCTTTGACATAGCGGCCACGCACTTTAACCAACTACACCACGGACGCCACGGATTTTTTATTATATTTCATTTTTTACGATAATATTCTTATATACTAAATACTTATATACTATAATAATAATAATAATACAATGAAATTCATTTAGTATGGCATGAAGTGCATTTTATCAAATTTTTAGTATGTTGTCCACAAATCGGTTTTTTGCATTCATCGCAACATTTTCTGGTGGACCGACGTTTTTTGCATAAATAACAATTGCCTTTATGTTTGATTCTTCCCGTATGATCACGTTCTGGGGAATCCTCTACCTCTTCAGCATATTGCTTCAACTCAAATCCTAAGAAACCTTCAATAGCATTCCTTGAGGAGAAATTTCTTATAATTTGCTGGTTTGCCGCCCTGGTTTCCACTGTTTTTCTCACCAATTGTTTGCTTAGTTGTTGCAGGAAAAGTCTTCGGCGATTGGTGGTTTTGGCAATTTTTAAATTTTTATTATTCTCCATATAAATTATGAATGAAGCATAAGCTGCCACATCCAATATATTATAAAAAAAAGCCAAGGGCCATCTATTTGTGCGCCTTTTTGTGGAATATTCCGTCAGACATTGGTCCATTGTATCGACGCCTCCATTGGACGCATTATAATCTAGTATTATTTTTGGCTTTTTTTTTGTGCAACTTGTTTCTACCTTTTGGTGTTTGGTAGACAGAGCAAGTACAACTTTATTTTTTTTGGCAACATAAGAGCATAGTGCCACGTTGTTGTTGAAGCCGAACAAAGTGCTTTGCAGCTCTCTTCCCTTAGGATTAGCAAATTTATCAGGCACAAATCGGCGTCTTCTATTTACTGTTCCCAATAGCGATAGATCTGCATCTGACATCAAGGATCTGGCCAGAGTCACTGTTGTAAAGAAGTTGTCAGAGACAACCGTTCGTCCACTATCGCGGAACGCGTCGATACACAGGTCCCTAACCACACGTTCCCCTAGATTTTTGGCTCTTTCGCCTGATGAGTCCATACCAGTGTAAATTTGTCCCTTCAGAGGATAAGAAGATGCAGCATCACACACCCACCAAACTTTTATACCATATCTGTTGTGAAACAATAAACAAAAAGAAAAATAAATAAATAAAAAATTAAATTAAAAAAATAAATAAATAAAATACCTTGCAGGTTTGGATGGTATATATTGGGTAAAGCCAGTACCCCCACGATATGGAAAAAGCTGCTCATCAACAGTGACGTTATCTCCTGCTACATAGTTTACTTGCAAGTTTCGATTTAACAGCAAGAAAATATATGATATTGCTGCTGCCTTGTCAGTCTTTTTTCTGAACTCACGGGTATTGCCATTGTCAAATCTTATAAATCGGCTTATTGCCCAAAAACGTCGCAGTCCCATTGCAGCTCTAAATAATGGATGTGAGACAGTTTTCCACATGTCGTTTGTGTGCATGTAGGAAGAATGCGAAACACCAGCCATCAAAAGTATGCCCAAGTAAGCATCAAATTCATCTCTATCGAGTGGCTTCCATGTTTTTGTTGATGTTGATGGTCGCACTACATTCTGATAGCACTGCCTTGCTTTTCGGTTCGTCTCTTGTATTATGTTATCGCACATTTCTTCCGACATAATAAGTTGAAAAGTTTCCAGAATACTTAGATTTCGTGTTCTTTCTGTTGGTCCAGGTATATAGCCTCTTCTATAATTGTGCGATAAAATTCTGCGTGTTTGTGATGGCGGTACACTTGACCAAATTGTACCATCTCTTCCTTTATAATTTATTTCATCTTCACTTTCAGTTTCATGTTGATCTACAAGTTCCTCATCATCAAAACTATGATCAGAATTGTATTCGGGTAGCTGCATTGGTTCTGCGTCTGAGTCATCACCACGTAAATAAGTATCATCACCTTCTTCAGCTCCTGCATTCAATTCCTCGTCTTCACTATTTTGTTCCATATTATTTACCATGAATTCTTGTAGTTGTTTATCAATATATTGATTTCGTTCTTCATCATCAAATTCACTAAATTGTACAGGCTGGAACCATTTACCATCTGCCATTATGCTTATCACTTTTGAAACCAAACTGCTACCAAAAATGTATACTGGTTACTAAGCAACGAAAAATGCTTCTACATGAAATTCGATTCTCAAACAATAAAAAAATCACAAAAAATGCGTATACCTAAAAACTATTCAGCAATATGAAAGTAAACAAAATAACCTATCTACTGACAAATTTTCAAATTTCAAGGACAAATATCAACGGAGAAATCATAAAATATATGTTGAAATTATAAGATTCCCATACAAAATGTACTACCTACCCGGGTAGTACGGGTGTTGACGTAAGTAAAAACGATTGGGTGTTGACATAAGGGTTAATCCGTCGACAAATACCGGGTATTTGGCAGCTAGACTTAAAAACCTCAATGCAAAATTTATTAAATTAAATGCAGAAGATTGCTCTGAAAAAGACACAATCTGCGAAGTTAGGGAAAACATTCCACCAACAAAAAAAGTAAAGAAACGAGACCTTGAGTTTTTTACACATTGCGTCCTTCCCGACCAGAGAAAAGTCCTAGAAAAAAAACTTGAAAAAACCATCACTGCAAGAAAGTGTATGTGCCTCAATGCACTTGACATTAAGAAAACCTTTCCGTTTTTCTTTATTGAGCCAGAATTATAAAGTAAAACAAAATTATACAAATATGTTGCAAGTTTAATTTACTATGCTTAATATTTTTTAAGATATTATATGACTTTGAGTTATGATACAAGGAAAACGCAAAATACTTTTTGTTCGAGTGGTGCAGATATACAAAAATTATTACGGAAATATTTTATGATTGTAGTTGTAGCTCCAACGACATTGAAGAATTACAGCAATGGAATTCTGAAATAAGACCATTTTTTTTATCTTCTCAAACTGCTTCCACAAACAGCGTCCGGAGTAAAGGGAAGTAATATCAGTCGGAGTTTCAGATCCAGCATTGAGAGCTTTATTAGGTTTGAGTTTGTAAGCAAGAATTAACATTTTTGAGATTGGTAACTTATCTTTAATCTTTTTCTCAAGTTGCAAACTCCCATAGAATATATAAATACAAAAGCAGAAGCACCTTTTTTAATTGCAGTGGGCTCGAATAAATTAGCTATAAGTCAATTTATGTTGGTTATCGATGGCACAATTATACCTCTATCATCAGAGTATGATATCGTTGAGGCATTTGATTTGTTGTTTAAATCATTTTTCATATTCAACATAGAATTTGACAGCAGTCTTAAAATTTTTTTTTCATTTATTTCAAAATTTTTCTATAAAGTAGAAAATATGAAAGCCACTATCAGACAACAAGAAATTTTTACGAAAATTCAAACAAAATTAAATGATAAAGAAATTAAAAATAAAGATGCAATACAGGATTTCTTAGATATTATTTCTGATTTAATTTTCAAACATTTTTTTTGTATTTTTCGTAACTTATCCCAAACACTTAGTTGTAACATTTTATATTTTCACTATGAATTTTCATTGTTTTGTATGCGAAAGAACTTTTACTCAATGTTCGTCTGCTATTTTTCACATCAGAAATATACATTTTATTTATGAAAAAAATGGAATATTATTAAATTGTATTAGATCTAAGTCTTGTACTAAACAGTTTTCAACATATAGTGGTTTAAGACGTCATGCCTTATTATGCAAAGTTGAAAACGAGTCAAATACACAACCTTTAATTTCAGAAAAACCATATTTATTGCCTTTTATGTCCAAAACCAGTAATGACATTCTTAAAAGTCCTATTCCTACCTCTGATAGCAGCTTAACCCACCTTAATGATGATTTCAACAGCAATGGTGCCAATATTGATTCAATGTTAAATGAATTTTCGAATAACATTATGAGCTTAGGGATAGCAGAGAGTAAAACAAATTCAATTTTTAACAGTTCAAAGAAACTTATTTCTGGTTTATTCAGTGAACTTAATGTTAATATTTCGAAAAATACCGACAATAAACGAAGTTTTTGTGAAATAAATGATAACTTCACTTTTAATGTTTTGAATAAATTAAATCTATGCTCAACGCCTTACAAGCGCAAAAAGATTTTAAATTGTAAAAGTTTTTATGTTGAACCAGTTCCGAAAAGTATAGGTGACAGATGGGATAAGGTATACAAAACTAAAACTAATTCATATGAGCAAATTATTAAACAATGCACATTTCAATGTGTTCCAATTTTAAATACATTAAAATCATTATTTAAAAATGATTCATTTAAAAAATTGTTTTTTGAAAATTCACATATTTGTGATGGAAACATACTGAAAGGGTTTTGCTGCAGTATTTTCTCAGAAAACGACAGAAGTATTCAAATTCAGTTATTTTATGATGATTTCGAGGTTGTTAATCCTCTTGGTAGTAAGACTTCCATTCATAAAATAGGTGCAATATACTTGACTATTCGAAATTTACCATATGAACACAATTCAAACTTGAATAATATACACTTAGTTGCCTTGTTTTTCGTTGCTGATTTAAAAAATGATAACATTAATTTAAATGCAATTTGCGATCCAATCATTAAAGATTTAAAAATTTTACAACTTTATGGCATAGATATTGGTGGCACGCAAATAAAAAGAACACATAAACATTTGTCACGACAACTTGGGTGGCAAAACGTGCATGGGTTTTGTGGAATCATTTCGCGCTAATTTTTTTTGTCGACTCTGCACAATGCCAAAATGTGAAACTGAGTTGGCTTATAAGGAGCAAAAGTATGTACGCACTGCTTTTGATTACGATAAAGTGTTTAAAGCTGATAAAACTCAAATTTTTTCTGATTTCTTTATTTCTAAAGGTATTAAACATTATTGCAATTTAAACAAACTAAATGACTTTCATATAATTAATTCTAATAGCTTAGATCTAATGCATGATCTTTTAGAAGGAGCCATACCGTTTGCTTTGAAATATTTTTTTAAAAACTTGATTGATCTTAAACATATAAATATTAATTCTTTTAAGAATAGAATAAAAGCATTTAATTTTGGATATTTGCAAAGAAAAAATATTCCAAGTTTTATCAGCATTGATAAAGGAAACACAAATATCGGGCTTACAGCAGCCCAAAACTTATGTTTGATAATTCACTTTCCATTAATTTTTAACGATTTTCAACAAAAAATTCCTCAATTATGGAAAATGATTACTTCATTACTTCAAATTATAAATGTTTTACTTTCTACAGAAATACCTTTGAATTTTGTTAATTTTTTGGAAGACTATATAGAAACTCATTTAAGAATCGTGACAGAAACTTACAAACAAAAGTTGCTGCCCAAACACCATATGCTTACGCATTATCCCTCTTCAATAAGGCGCATGGGTCCACCGATTCACAATTGGGCTATGCGGTATGAAGCAAATCATAAAGCCTTGATAAAAAGCAGTAGTATTTCAGATAATTACATTAATAAGTGCTATACATTAGCAAAAGCTCATCAAAAACACGCAGCTTTAATATGGGAAAAAATTGAATTAAAAAAAAAGTTAACATTTGGAAAACTAAGGATAAAACAAATTGCACTTGCAAGTTCTGTTATAATATTATTTTTTAAAACCTTAAATGCTGGTACATTTTCTGAAGTTTATTCTGTAAAATGGTTTGAGGAAGACTTTGGGTTTCATTACCGGCCTGGATTTATAATAAAATCGATTTTAAATGAGAATGAATATGGTTTAATTATTGAAATTTTACATTTTCAAAATGAAGTTTATTTTTATATACGTTCTTATGATAAATTATGTTTTGTAGAAACTGTGAACTGTACGGAAATTGTGTCATCTCAACGGTACTCAGTTTTAAAATTTACAAACGTTGTGCATAAAAAGCCAAAAGAAATTTTTTATGTAAACGAAAAAGCATATATTATTAAAGAAACAATTATGGATTAAAAATGATTTAATGTGTGAAATTAATAACTTGTTCTTACTTGACAACAATTTGAGGAAGTAAGTAAAAATTTAAATACTATATTTAACGTTTTAATATTATATTGGATTCACTTTAATATGATAAGTATTATTTTATAATTCAAAAGTATTGAATTTTATTCCGAATGTTATTAAAATTGGAACATTTAAATACAATTTGTATTACTTTTAATTCAATAAGAATATAAACTTGTTCCTATTGTATTAAAATATAAAACTGTTTAGCACTGATCTATTTTAGTTGTATTAAAATTAAGCAGTAATGGAATATTACTAAATTTTAATATTTGGTAGGAATTAAATTCAAATACAATTCCGTAATGGTCATATATGTAATACAGTTTTTGTTAAAATTTATTCCAAGATTTTTGACCGTGTAAAAACATGTTATTACTATCATGTTTTTCTTTTTGTGACAAAAATTTCCCCCCTTTTATTGCGCTTCTGGTTGTCAATAACTATTAATCTTGAATTCTCAAGCTTCTTGCATGGCTAACAATATATGACATGTTCGCGGTTGTCTATCAAAAAGCATTGAATTGATCTGGCATGTGGATCTCAACCTCCTTACGTTTCGTGTAAATATGGGATATTAGATTGTTTCATTCAATCAATAATTGAAATTTGATTGGCATCATTTGTTATCGATCGCGAATGTTCGATGAAAAATTAATTTCGGGTGGAATCGTGATTGCTCGAAAATATTTCAATATAAAAATTAATTTAGGGCGCGACGAAGTTTGCCGGGTCCTCTAGTTACATATATTTATATAAATTTATTATTATAATTATTATGGTTATGGAAATTATGATTTTTAAAAAAAAACCTCAGCTGGTAGCGCAGTAGCGCATCCTAACAACCAAATTTTCCAATTCCCTGTTGATGGTTTCTGGCTATATCGCACAAATATTCAGCTTAAGGGTCTGGATCGTTTCTTTATATAACCGCTTAGCATCGATCTATAACGGCATCCCATAAAAAAAGTCTACCGCAAACAAATTGAAGCAAGCTCGCAAACCCAAAAATACAAAGAACATTAAACACTTGAACACTTGAACACTTGAAAAATTATTTTTATTAATTAAATTAAAATCATATATCAATAATAATTATCGATATGCCGATAGCAAAAAAATGTATATTTTGTTTAAAAATAAAAACTTTTATGTACAAAGAGTAAGCTTAGGACATATTTTTTATAAAAAGCTTAAACTAGATAGGAGAATAAAATACTATTTATGCTAGACTTATTCTTAGGGTACAATTATATTTCATTTGATTTTTGTTTGTGCTCCACTCTCTCTCTATCTCTTTTAAAATAGTGGGAATTTTTCTTCTTAAACTCTAAACAACTCTTTTGAAAAATTTCCCCATTATTTGAACTATCTGTTACAAAAAGGACGCCATTCAAGCTCTAATTATTTCCCAATCTCTATACCATTGTGACATTTCTTAGACGTTTATGGTTTTCTTTTTGCTGTTGGCCACTCGTACTCTCGTAGTTCGTGTTATGTGGCATGTTGATACCACCGCGCATCGCTGTTGTAAATATGGACGGGGAGTTGTCTCTGTAGAGTTGTGGAGAGATTGGTAGCGGTGGCACGGGTGGTATATCAAAGTCAAGTGACGAAAAATGTTCGGCGTTGGGATCATTGATCACAGAGTGTGGCATGTAGTGGCCCATATTGATTGGCTGACTATGTGGCATTTCCGAAAAAGGCGAACCACGCTGACCATCGCGTAACAGTAGCGACGATTGAGACCAGGTATCGTAATTTAGAGTGGGCGGTTGTGGCTGCGAATGCTGATTGTGACGTAGCGTTTCCGTTTGCATAGAAATTATGCTTAGACCGCTGTAGAATGGATTGTGCTCGCCGTTAGGTATTTTTTGCTGTTCCTGCAGCTGCTGTTGGTGTTGCTTCATATCATCTATAACAAAACCATGCAAGCCACTACACTGCAGCGCTGCAAGGGAGCCATATGAAGAAAGAGGCTTCTTTTTGGTGCCGATGTCATCATCATCGTTGCACTCGAAGATCGGTATGCCAATAGTTTGATGATCTGGTGCATCCAGGCTGGCATAGTTGTTACCTTGCTGCATCAATGTTGCTGACTCGACCGAATCGATTGGCACCGACGCAGATTCCTTTACCTGATTGCCAGTAGACTCTGCACTTGGAGCAGCAGTTTTCTTGCGGTCAACACTGCGATATTTGCAAAGCACGCATAAAAGGACAACCAGAGCCAAAATAACCGCCAAGGCTATTGAAATTGCTAACAAGACGTCCCAGAGTTGCGTACTAGTTGTGCTTTCACCAGGCGCATTGACCTTAGTAGTTGAGTTATTGTGCTGCATAACATTGGCGCCATCATCTTGTTGGTTTTGAACAGCATCTTGATCGTCAATTGCTACTTTTGTGTCAATTTGTGGTGACACTGGTAAAAAAGTGCCAACTATATTGGATACTGGTCCCGGCCTAGCACCCTTGGTTAGTACCGTGTAAGCACGCAGCCCAAAGTAAACACTTTGGTTGAGCATTTTTGGCTCAAGCGCTGGATCAATTATAAATCGCTGCTCTATACCGGCCGGTAGAGGCGTTGGTGTTTCATGGTTCCACAAAACGCTGGCCGAGTCAAAACGATCAATCATTTCGCTCAGCTGAAAACCATACTTGAGTTCATAGCGTGCAACTTCGCTGTCCGCGAAATCTGGAGCAAGCCAGCGTAGCAGTAACTTGCCATCTTCCACATGGCTCAGCTGTAAGTCTGCTATACGACCTATTGTAAAATTGTTGCAATGCATTTCTGCTTCCTCCACTTCATTCAATATATGATGGTCGCGTGGCTGTTCGTGTGATTCTAACCCGATGAACTCTTTTGTATCCACATGGAAAGTCAGTGGTGCTGCGTAACGCTCGAAAGGCACCGTCAAGTTTGTATAGGTTACAAGGTTCTGTTGATTGTCATTGCCATGGACTGCCTCTCTTTCTTGTCGTATTATCGGCGCTAGCTCACTGCCACAGCACTGTGCATTTAACATAGTATTGCGATCCAGAATTGTGTAAGTTCGCCCTTTAAGCGATGTTGCCCAAACGTCTAGGATATAAACTGAGGGTTCGCGTATTTTGAAGAGACGTGAGTAAATGCCATCACCTCGCGTGATATCTGGGCTGCCGGATCCAGTGTCAAGTAACCTGTAGACTACATTGCAATCGCCTTGTTGCGGTTTGTTTATGCAATTGTGGTCATAGCGCTTAACACTTACACGCACATCTGCCTCCATAACTGGATAATCGCCATGCTTTAACTCGCAGTAAATCACGATATAGCTGTTGCTGCCACGACCATGCCGCTTGGCCCAAGCTCGCATACTTATAAAATCGCTAATTTCGCCGAGTGGTGTTGCCAGAACTTGCACAATGTGCGGTTGTGGGTTTCCATGGAAGCGCTCGATGTCATAAGTCCAGCATCCAGTTTCGTTAAGATTTGCCACCAAACTCAGTTGCTTGACGGGCATACGCTGATCGCTGCGCGTTTCATAAATATGGCCAGTTGGGCTAGTTAAGCGCATGGCCTGTATCAAGGGACTCTCAGCAGAGTAGGTGTAAATATAAAAACCTGCTGGATAACCAAAGTTTGAATCCATGAAGAACGTGCCATTGAAACGATGGCTAGCGCGCTGTGACTGCGCAGTAGCATTAACGGTATCCTGTAGCGTCATGCGATGAATTTCTAAAGGAAGTTGACGCTGTTCACCTTCATAATAAGTACGCCCGATTTCATTGAGCACCGTTGTTAGTGCCAAGTAGGTCTGCAGATATGACTTTTCGCCATTAAATTTGCTCTCGTACACGCTGTATGCCATGCCGTCGGTTGCATGGGCCAAGGCGTCCAACGGCTGCCGACGCAAAACAGCAGGATAGTTGATCGTTGCTATGCGGACTCCAGCGTTGTGTTGCACACGCTGACTTATCTCAGGAACACTGCTGCTGAACTCCATACCCGGAGAGATTATAAGCAAAACCTGCGCTGCATATCCATATTTTTGCTCGCTGTCGTTGAACATCTTCAATGCCTGCTCCAGAGCACAACTAATGCAGGCTACCTGGCGGGAGTCAGAAGGACTGTATGGCACAAAAGAAGCAACTAAATCACGATTTTTGGTGCTTGTCAATGCAGTTATTGTCAGAGACTTGCCAATGAGCTGACCATTAGAAAGAACTATGCCAACAGCGGTCTGCGGTTGCAAATCGTACAAGACCCACTTGCGAATGGCACTACGTAGAAAGCTCCAGGAGTCCCGCAGCATTACATCCTGCGAATCTTCGATAATAACAACATAACGCGTCAGGCTGCGACGCCTATAGTTAAACTCTGGCTGAATGTTGATCATTTCACCTTTAAGCGCTGGTTCCTGATTGGCAGGTGCAAAGTCCGTATGCTGCAGAATTACATCGAGCGTGGAACGGCGATCACAGAGCAGATTTTGTTTGTTGGGTGCATAGCGATTGTGACTGCTGTCATCGCAGAATAAAACAACATTATCTACGTTAGGTGCGAACATCAGGCTGGTGCGCGCGGTAACGGAAACAGCTTTCATCAGTGCCATGTAAGGATTCTCGCTGTTACAAACGCTGAATTTTTATGGGGAAAAAAATATAAGAAATATATAAGAGACAGGTTATACGGGATGCACAACGCAAGGTTACACAAGGAAGGAGATTAAATTTACGATAAACTATAATCAACTATATATACTTTACAATATTCATAGCTCACGAAACATTTCCGCACTTCAGTGAATACCCCTGTTGCAGATATGTTTTGTAATTGTCATATGATTGCTTAATAAACAAGCTAAGCCCACCTTTCCGCATGCTGCAACGGCACATCACTACAACCGGTGACATGAGGAAAACCATCAAAATAACATGGCGGGTAAACGGGATCATCTTTAAAGCCCATTTCGTCAAAAATGCCGTAACGAAATTTCGCCCAATTTCGGACGAACTCCTTTGCAGACTGCGGTGTAATCGCTAGATATGGAACATAGATTTGATCACCTTGAATACCGCAACCGCCAGACTGCTGTGTCCACATATTATTGCCATACAAATGATGAGCAACGGTAATCGTGATGTCACCACGACCGCCTGTCCCTGCAGATGGTAGATTAGTTTGGTGCGGCGCAGTGCGATTTTGAAGTCCTGGCATATAATTGGCAGGCAAGCAGCTGTCATCCCAGGTTCTTGGCAGAACTATATTAAAGTTACCAAAGTAAACGCGACCGTCTAGTGCAGCGTTTAGAATTTGCGATGCCGCAGTCAGTGTTTGCTGAAAAAAAAAAACGGAAAGTGAAAAAATTAAAAAGGCCGACAACAACAATACTACAACTGTAAATAATAAAGAAAAAAAAAACCAAAACAAAAAACTCAATTTTATTGGACAATGGTGAATGGTAACTACTAAATTACTCTTAAGCCTCAAACTCGATATTTTGGTGCTCAAAACAAAATAAACTTGTCTTCAAACTGAAAACAGACGTGACGACTGTAACAAATCGTTTCGCGACATAAGATATTTGTTTAAAACATAATGCTAAGATTATAATAATAATAACAAAAACTGGCCATTTCAGCCCTTGAAAGGACTTTGACCTAGCTTCTTATGATCAATTGTGTTGTGCGTGTTATTAAGTTTGTACACAAATTGATGGGTCTCCAGGTTCGTTGACATAGCGGCCACGCACTTTAACCAACTACGCTACGGACGCCACAATTTCGGGTACATCACAGTACAGTGTACTGAAAATATAGAAGTATTACATATATGATTATTTTAAATAAAATGTATTAACTTTCGGAAATAAGAAAACAAATCAAAACAGACTGATGCTTTTCTCACTTATACCAGAATTTGTTTTAGAATCAGTTCGTTTTTCACTTATCAAAAAAGCAAGCAAGGAATCTAAAAACATTTTATATATTAGAAATAATTATATGGGTCCTAATCGATTATGTCTGGAATAAAAACGAATCAGTAAACTTTTGCTTGATAGATTTCAATTCATAGGTTTTGCTATAAATGTATATATTCTTTGGAATACATTCTAAAATGTTAGCAATAGAATTCATTCTATTTACGATTTTTGTTTCTAGAATCCATTTTTATTTTGCCGGTGGGACGCTGACGTCCTACAAATAGTAGTACATTCTTTTCTCGCTTACGAATTCATACGAAGAGCTACAGAAATCGATTCTTTTATTCACTTTTTAAATGCATTCTTTTAAATAAAAAGTATTCATTTTCGGAAATGAGAAAACAAATCAAAACAGACTGTTGCTTTTCTCACTTATACCAAAATTTGTTTGGTTGATATATTCGTTGATATATTCGTTGATATATTGGTTTATATAAACTTTTGATATATTCCAATTTATATGTTTTGCTTTAATTTATATATTCTTTGGATTACGTTCTAAAATGTAAGCAAAAGAATCTATTCCATTTACGATTTTTTTTTTAATCAATTCTCATTTTCCCGCTGGGTTGTTGACTTTTATATATGATGCTCAAAAAGGCTTTGAAAATAGAGCTTTTGTCTCACAGCGATTTTGACATATTGTTCTATCTCATATATTCGTCAACATTAGAGTGCTGATATATTGTTATATGAGCGAGAAAATATATAGAGGAAATTAAATTTCAAAATAAAAAAACTCAGGAGCGGTGCTTCCATTGTCAATAATTTTTATTTGAAATATTTGTTGTTTGAATTTTTTGATTAAAATTTTGTTTGTTTAAATTTAATCATATTTCAGGCGTTCTTATAATTGTTTTATAATGGTGCGTACCTGTGATTTAGGAAAAAAAAATGATTTGTTTTCTTATATGTTTGGGGCAAACGTTTTCATAACAACCGCCCCTGTGACGGTTTGACTTTTTATTTTTTGTGCTGTAATTTTCATATATTCAAATATACTAACACAAACAGCAACATCTTATGTTGTTATGGCTGTCTCTCTTCGATTTCAGAGTTGGAATACAGAAGTATTACATATACATATGTTCTACTTTATTAGCTTTGGGCACAACCTTCTTTTGAGATGCACAGAGCTTTAATGAGAAAATTTTTTCTCTCTGAGAATAAGAATAAAGAAATTGTATGGTTATTCTCTGTGAATTTTAATTAATTATTTAAACAATGGTTATTAAATTTATATATCCCATGTCCTAACTGGGCACCATAGCTATCCTAGAGAAAAAGAATTTTTGAAATAGCGCCTGCCATTCGCAGCTTTTCAAGCTTTTCGCAGCCGAACATACGTGAGTCTTCTTTTATATAATAGTATAGATTAACCTTTGAAGGCTGATTAAAAATAATATAAGATCGTGAAAGCCTTGAATATATATAAAAAAAATATTTTTTATGTTCAACTGTGCCATTACGAGTCGTAAAATATTATTAGATGATGAATAAAACATGTTAATTGAATATATTTTGTATAATTTTCATGTGTTTCAATTGACCCCAGACACTGTTTCAACCGATCTTGGCATGAACACGGTTGAAACAAATTAAATTTTTTTTTAAAATTTTATTTTACGCCGTCATTTGATGCAATGGACATTTGAGCGATATTTCCGATG
The DNA here is from genome assembly GCA_943735915.1 of Pherbina coryleti. Lineage (NCBI taxonomy): Eukaryota > Metazoa > Arthropoda > Insecta > Diptera > Sciomyzidae > Pherbina > Pherbina coryleti. The sequence continues at coordinate 10,282,092 of OX030953.1, read as the reverse complement.
CAATGAACGATAAACGCTCAAATGTTTCAACCGCACCCAGTCTATCCTACCCTTTAACTAAGCAATTATTAAAAATATACCTATAGGTTAAGAGAATTTGCTATGCATTAATAACATAAAATGCATAATTTTCATAATTTTGTTTTTTCTTTTTGACGCGACGAAGTTACGTTTTACCGCGCAGGTTTCCAAAAAAGTTGAAAAATGCAATTTTTCAAAATTCATCGGCGTTCCATTGAATTGTTACTCGCTGATTATAAGAGCTATGACTAACAAAAATGGTACGACTGTAAGGGTTAATTCTTTGACTTCATTATAAAAACAAAACAAAAATTCAAGCCGTTATCGGGACGCGGTGGAAGCTACTTAAGCAACGCAACTGAAAATTTGTTTCATGGAATTATTACTCGCTGAGTATTAGCGCTAGGAATAAAAATGTGATACACCATTAAAGACCTGTTCTAAACCCTAACAACCCAATTAGACCAAAAAGTACTGACGTCATGGGGACACAGAGAGAGCCGCTCAAAGATCGACAATGCAACATTCATGCTAGAGTTGGGTCGTTCCGGACCTGCATAGTTCATGGAACTTTGTCCACTCTCGGACATAGTTCCAATCGTTCCTTCTGTACGGTTTTAGCATGTCCAAATAGTTCCGAATGGAATGAAATTTTTTTTTAAGTGAGCAACGTATACGACATCTCTTTCCTACTTACTGCACATTACTGCTGGAAAGAATTCTTTTTGCGACGACCATAGAAATAAAAAATATCTCTTATGGCGAACTCACACGAGATTGCTTGATTGGCAATCGATGAACTTTTCTTACTCTCTTTCACATTCTGATTGTTGGTAGCTCACACGACACGCCAATCTAAATTTTACATTTCTCTGAAATTTTTCTTTCGTAACCTAGCAACACTATTCAGATTGCTGATTGCCGACATGTACAGCCATCTCAAAATGAACAAATTTAGATTGCTGCAATCTGTGTTCATCCGCTCTGGCTCTCAGAGTTTTTGACAGTTTCACATTGAAAGCAACAACAAAACGACTAGATTGCTTGATTGGCAATCACCGTGTGAGTAGGGGATTAGTTCTTTGGCGACGACATGGTATAATAATACAAGGTAGCATTGACAGTTGCTTGGGAAATCATATACTGTCAAAAAATATACTCAAAAAGAGAGCGCTCACAATCCGCCATTGAAAACACAAACAATGTTGAAAACGTTGAAGTGAAAAAAAACAACAACCACAGCAGCTGCTGATGTATTTCCACAAAAAGCTGTTTTTGACAGTTTATGTTTTCCTGTTGAAGAGAACATAAGCAGTTGTCAATGCTACCATGTATTATTATACCATGGGCGACGACAAGTAAAACGATTATGCTTGTGAGAGTGAACGAAAGCAATAATAAATGAAATTATAAAATGACATATCGTCATTCTTGTTGCATGCATTGCTTGGTTTAGTTTTGCTTCTAACATATGAAACAGAAATAGCACAAAATGAGACTTGAAATGCTTTTGTTACTTTAATTCTTATAAAAAGAACTGCCGGAACTATATAGTTCCACGGACATGCTAAAAATTAATGAACTATGAGATGAAAATGAGAATCATGCTTATGAGGAACTGGTTGGAAATTATTTTACTCCCTTTTCAGCAACGTTATAAATTTACTACATAAACATAACAATTTTCAGAGCTCAAAGTACATTTACTCCCTTACTTTGAAACATGTACTCCTTTTCAAGCTATTTTCATGCACATTTATAGAAAGTGGTAGCACTGGTTAACGTGGAAACGGAACTCAAATACTTTGAAACGTTTCTTTTTTAACGACTCGTAAAATTTGATCTGCAGCAATTGTATTTTATTTAATGTGCTTGTTGTTTTTAAATAAAAGATTTTAAAGTTTTTGTTGTTTGATATATATTGTGCAGGTGGTGCATAAAGTATTTTTTGATGGTTGATATTATTTAAAAATAATTTTTAATGCAGATTCAATTATGGCAATGCGCAGGAAAACAAGCATTTTCTGGGACCACTTCACTGAAAGCGAGCCGAAAAAAGCAAAATGCAAATATTGCTATCAACTAATTTCAGTTACAGCAGGCATCTTAGGAAATTTGGGTAGGCATTTAAAAAGGAAACATCCAACAATTTCAACAGGTCCCATAGAACGTCAGTTACTTGCATCGCCGGTTGCCAATAGCGTAACCCATGTTGAAGTTGATGTTGATGTGGAAATCATGGAATCAACACCTGCATCCAATTCTGCAGCTGATACTCTCCAGCCGACAGCATCTACATCCAGGTCTGCATATGGGACTCAGCAAAAAATATCCTCTTACGTAGAAAGCACAAAACCAATTCCTCAAAGAAAAAAATCAAGAATTGATGAGCAACTCATGGTTATGATTGCCAAAGAGTATCATGCCTTTCGACTTGTTGAAGAACCTGAATTCAAGAGACTGGTTTCCCTATTGTGTCCGTCTTACAGCTTGCCCACCCGCACACTGCTCCTGAAGCAACTTCAAGTTGACCTAAAATGGCAACGTAAACTGAATGTCTCCAAGTGTTTGTAATGTTTTTCTGATGAAATGTCACGTTGAATTAAAATCCCACCTGATTTCGTTTTGAAAATATCTCAATTTTTGCATTTTCACGTGATTGAACCACCTTGTACATTAGACAGCGCAATATATTCAAGTATAAAACTGTTTATATATGTATGTATGTATGTATATATATATAATATACCTACGTGTGTGTGTGTGTGTGTGTGTAAAATATTCAGTATTGGGATATTGTTTCCACACCATCTACTGAGATAAATATCGCGGCGCGTTTTTTGTTTAAAGTGGTATCCCCTGTAGGCCTATTCCACTATCCCGTGCCGTCCATAAATTACGTAATCACTTTTATACTTAAATTGGGTCAAATTGGACAGCCTCTAAGAAATATACATCTATCATTTATTACAAATGTTTCGAAGTAAATGTCACTGTAGTATTTCTTAAGCGACTTGAGTATGATGAATCTTCAATAAGATTAATTTTCAATCTCTCCCAAAACTTGTTAAATTCCCTGTGAATCGACTCTCCAGCCTGCTCCGACTACAATCCCAAACCATCTCAGTCTAGTTTTATAATAGCATCCTTCAAATGATCTAATATAACATGTATTTTTATCGTCTGCGAGACACCAGTACTCTCAATGGCTTTGCGAAAAGTTATCAAATTTTTATCTAAATCGGTTAAATCGGTTTTTTTTGTTATAAAACAAGAATCTACAATTTTATTCATTGTCTGAAAAGCACACTCAAAGGGCTTCAAGGCATAAGGTCCAACCGTTTCATAAATATCGGGGCATTAAGTTTTGCAGATTCCTTTAAAAGTTGTCTGCATGCATTGCCTTCAAAGATCTCTCCTTGATCATTTTTAGCCATTAATTTCAACTTTGTGGCCCAAATCAATGGTTTTTCCCGCCCAACAAGAGGTACGATACCACTCCAAAACAAATGATTGACAAAGCCCTGCAAAAGATGAAGTTCGGAAAGTTGTGGTCGGAGCAGGCTGGAGAGTCGATTCACAGGGAATTTAACAAGTTTTGGGAGAGATTTAAAATTAATCTTATCGAAGATTCTTCATACTCAAGTCGCTTAAAAAATGCTGCAGTGACATTTACTTCGCAACATTTGTAATAAATGATAGATGTATATAGCCCTAGTCAAAATTATTTACACTTTCAGAAGAAATAGATTAAAGAAAGCGTTCGCCTTTTTTGTTGTTTGCATAATTCGCAAAGAAATTTTTGGTTGTTGTATTCTTTGTAGTATGCTAAGTAAAGTTTTAAAAAACCTAACGAAAAATATCATTAAAAAAAATTAGCAGAATATAACTATTCTCTGGCCTATACAGTTTTCGCACAATTTTTTGTGGACTGATGAGTCTTCCTGTAAATTCGAGGAGTCTTTTGGAAAAACATTCATGTATCTTCCTTAAATCCTAAAAAGTAAGGTCGTGCAGCACATATGTTTGTAAATAATTGTGTTTATTGACTCCAAGAAAGGCTGTGTAAATACTTATGACGCCAGAGAGTAGTTATCAATTATTAGTTTATTTTGTGATATATATCGTTAGGTTTGCTAAAACTTTTGTTTTTGTTTAACATACTGCATAGAATGCAACAACAAAAAAATATCTTTGGAAAATTTTTCCTACAACAAATAAAGTAGCTCTTTCTTTAAATAAAATAAATAAATAAATAACTGGCCATTTCAGCCCTTGAAAGGACTTTGACCTAGCTTCTTATGATCAATTGTGTTGTGCGTGTTATTAAGTTTGTACACAATTGACCGAGAAATGGACCTACATGCTTAACGCCGACTCCGAACGGCGATGAACGGAATGTTCTTATTCTCAAGAAGCTTTACATGGCATTTTGATTACTCTCTGAGGTTTGCCATTGTCTGCAGAGAGGTGGCGGCCGTACAGAAAAATTATTTTAATTCAAATAATTTTCTGTCGCTGCTGGGGTTCGAACCTGGGTCTCCAAAGTTCTTTGACATAGCGGCCACGCACTTTAACCAACTACGCCACGGACGCCACACCATTCACTTCTTAGTACACCAAAAATTATATTATCCATTATTATTATGCTTTTGTTTGAGGATACGCTCTTTCTTTAAAACATTTAAAAATATTAGCGATGTGTAAATAGTTTTGACTACGGCTGAATTTCTTAGAGGCTGTCCAATTTGACCCAATTTAAGTATAAAAGTGATTACGTAATTTATGGACGGGACGGGATAGTGGAATAGGTCTACAAGGGATACCACTTAAAAAAAAACGCGCCGCGATATTTATCTCCGTAGATGGTGTGGAAACAATATCCCAATTCTCAATATTTTACACGAACACACAAACACACACACACAAACACACACGTAGGTATAATATATATATACATATATACAAACATACATCCATACATATCTAAACACTTTTATACTTGAATATATTGCGCTGTCTAATGTACAAGGTGGTTCAATCACGTGAAAATGCAAAAATTGAGATATTTTTAAAACGAAATCAGCTAGGATTTTAATTCAAAGTGATATTTCATCAGAAAAACATTACAAACACTTGGAGACATTCAGTTTACGTTGCCATTTTAGGTCAACTTGAAGTTGCTTCAGGAGCAGTGTGCCCGAAAGACACTTTCTCAAGTACTCTTGCCGCAACTTTATTTTTAAACTCCAGCATGAAGTTCAAAACAAAATAACAAACGCATACGCTGTTTGTTTAACTACAGATGGCTGGAATTCAAGAAACAACGAAAGCTTCATTGCTGTAACAGCCCATTTTATTGACACCGAGAGTGCAGAAATGCGTTCAAATTTACTCGGATGTATTGAATATGGTGAGAGGCATAGCGGCATTAATTTATGCTCGTTTTTAAAAACTGAGTTGCGCAATTGGAAAATTGAAAACAAAGTTGTAGCTATTGTCAGCGATAATGCTGCTTATATCCGTTTGGCAATACAATTAGGTGGGTAGCGGCCAATAGGATGCTTCGCTCATCTTTTGAATCTGGTAGTGCAAGCCGGAATTCAACAGATTTCAGGAACTATTCAAAAAGTCAAGAACATCATCGAGTTTTTCAAAAGAAGCTCGCAGGGACTGTATAAACTGCATGAAATACAAGCACAGATGAATGTTCCTCTCCTGAAATTGAAGCAAGATGTCTCTACAAGGTGGAACTCCACGTTTGAAATGTTAGATAGAGTTGTCAAGATAAAAGATGCAATTATCGCTACGCTTGCACTGATAAAAGATGATCTGGCATTAAAAACCGAGGAATGGGATGAAATTGAGGAGGTGATTCCAATTTTTAAAGTTTTTTCAGACATAACTGTTGAAATTTCATCGGAAAAGAATGTGAGCTTATCAAAAGTGATCGTTTACTGTCGACTTTTCAAACGTCAGATAAATGATCGCTTTTACCATGGCTCAACAAACTCCGTTCCAGTTAAATAGCTTTTAGATGTTCTTCAACAACAAATTCATGCCAGATTTAATAATTTGGAAAAAAAAGTTCTTTATGCAGAGGCAACGATTTTGGATCCACGCTTTAAAGCGAAAGGATTTAGAGAAGACGCTAATTTCAAAGCAGCGTTCGAAGCATTGAAATTCAAAGTTGGTAGCGTTATACGGTAAGCTCCACCTTCAGATGCAACTAACTCTATCATTGCACAAGCCAATCAGCAAAATCAAGCGTCAACCAGCAGGAGCGCATCTATTTGGGATGACTTCGACAGAGAGGTAGCAAGCTTAGTGCCAGAGAACTCTATAGTAGCTGGCATAGTTGAGCTCGAAAAATACATTCACGAGCCAATAATAAGTAGGTGTGAAGATCCTCTTCTTTGGTGGAGCGCAAGAAAGAGTGTATATCCCATTCTATATCAGCATGTCCTAAGGAGGTTAAATTTAGTAGCCACATCTGTTCCGTGTGAACGCATTTTTTCCAAAGCGGGTTTAACTCAGACCGAAGATCGTTCAAGATTGTCTGCAAAAAAAGTGTCGCAGTTAATTTTTATAAATAGTAATTTAAAAAAAATTTAAATAATTTCTAAGTATTTTTAAGTTTTCTTTAAAATTTTTTTGAAATTTTGGCCTTTCATTCAACATTTTTAAAACTTTTTTAATTTTTTTTTTTCCCATAACAATCTTTTTTAATGGAGTTAAATTATAGTTTATTATTTTAATTGAATGAAATTTTGTGCCTTACATAAGTGCCTATTTAGTTATATAAGTAATTTTTAAAGTTTTTTATAACAAACTTTTAATTTTTATTTTTAATCATTTTTTTATGAAATTTTGCCACCTTTAAGTTCCTTTATAGTTATTAAATATGAATTTCACTGAATGAAATTTTGTGCCTTATATAAGTGCCTATTTAGTTGTATAAGTAATTTTTAAAGTTTTTGATTACAAACTTTTAATTTTTATATTTAATCATATTTTTAATTTTGACTCAATGAAATTTTACCTCCTATTAGTTCCTTTTTTAGTCATTACATGCAAATTTTACAAAATTACATTTTTCAATTTTGTTTTTAACGAACATTTTTTATTATTTGATCTCATATATGAATTTCACTGAATGACATTTTGTGCCTTACACAAGTGCCTATTTAGTTACATAAGTAATTTTTAAAGTTTTTGATGACAAACTTTTAATTTTTATATTGAATCATATTTTTAATTTTGACTCAAAGAAATTTTTTACCTTATATAAGTTCCTTTTTTAGTCATTAAATATGTCATTTTTTATTTTTGTATATAAAAAAAATTTTTCATTATTTAATCTAATACATACAAACACCTAAAAACAAAAAAAAAAGATACAGTATACCGTGTATACAGTAAAGAAGTGAAACTTCTTCTTTGTATACACTCTTTCTTTTCTAGAATAAGAACGATTTTAGTGTAAAGGCTCGATTATGCAATCGTAAAGCTACGCAACGTAACGTGGCGTAGAGTTCTATCTGGAATAGAACCCATCGCTGCACTAGGGAGAAAACTCAGAGCGTAGCTTTATTGAAAGTTTGAGAGCGAGAGTATGATCGTGAGAAAATCAAGTGTTGCATATTCCGCATATTAAGAGAATAATTTCTTAAAAAGGGATTTTTTTATTTTACATAACTACAATGAGCGATTTTTTTGCCAATGGGAGCTTCAGGTGCATTTATAAATTTGTTTTTCAAACATTTTTTTTGGCATCTTAATAAGGAGTTTCACAGAACAATGTCACAACAATAAATCTACCTCAACTGTAAACTTGATCTTAACTTTCATTTTTATTTCTGCCTTAAAAACTAAAAATCAAAAATTACCGGTTATTTTGTACTCAAAAACTATGGGACAAATTTTAGTTATTATTTTTGCTTTAAAAAAATTAAGCCTTATAAATACTTTTTTGTTCAAAACTTTAAATGTGAAAAGATAACTAAAACTTTCACACACACATTATACTTACTATTATTAATAGTAAATAGTTCGATATAAAATTATATAACTAAGATATGTATAAAATAGTTATCTATTGAAAGAACTTATTCCAACTTTTCTTGCGCACAGTGTCAAGTTGGCGTCATGGAATTGCACAATTATCGCAACTTGCATTTGCGTAAACTTGCATAAACTTTTATCTTATATTCTTTCAGTTCTTCTTTGCTTGTAAAATACATTTTTAATGAAAAATCTATTCAAACAATATTTAAGGATACAAAGTGCATTAACCCACAATATCTAAGATTCAGAGACATAAAGCTCTATGTTTAGAAGTTTAATTGCGTTTCTTCAACGTTAACTATGTCAATTGCCCGAATTTCTATTAGTTGCATTGAGCAAGGTCGTACTGTAGTTACTTTTTTCTCCATACAAACATTTTTGACTCTACACTAATATTTCGGCTGTAGAATTAAATGCTAAGAAATTTTCGTTTCTACAGCATACTACGCTTTATTCAAGAATGATAGAAAAATAGATTACGCATTGCGCAGGTCCGTTATGTTGTTTACTTTTCATTTTGACATTTCTAGCTACGAACAAAGTATTTTTTACGATCATGACGTCACGCTAGACCAAGTTTGTTTCTTGAATCTTTTGCCATTGTTTCATATTTGTTCACATTTTTAACAAGACTTGACAGAAATCCATATCGTAAGCTCATATCGTAAGTCTATCGTAACGTAGATGCGCAGATCGTAGAAAATTATTTTTACTATCTGCGCAATCTATTTTTCTATCATTCTTGGGCTTTATTCATAAACATTTTTTCATTCGCTGCTCATGTTTGTAAGATTTGTGTCTGAACTAAAGAAAATCTCTACAAAAATTAAGAATTCCAATGGATTTGCAATGGCCGCCACATAAAAAAAATGCTGCAAAGGGCGCATATGGAGCATGTCTTTGATATTAAACGAAAAGACAAACAAAAAACATGGTTGCGAAAATGTTTATGAATAGCGTTTTCTTGTTTAAAGTTACACTGCCTCTAAAATGTGTTTATGAATAAGGCTGTTATATTTTCCCGCTAGGAGCGCTGTTTATTTTCCCGCTGGGCATCTACAGCAAAAGTAGTTTGATTAATTGGTATGTAGACAACATTTACTTATGAAGACCTTAGACCAGCATATAGCACGTTGGCTTTATAAAACATAGATTGCAGGTTCGATACTCAGCGCTGACAAATAAATTTTTTTCAGTCTTTTATACAATGTATATCTCTCTCATTCTATCTACTGTACAACATATCTTTCTTCTCTATCGTGTAACGAAATGAAGTAAATTGACCTTGAAATTTCACTCCTCAATATTCTCATTCAAATTTCGAAGCGCCGCCTAAGAAGTTTCACTTCAAAAAACTTGTGTTCAATTTGGTTTAAGACTAGTTAGAACGTTGCATTGAAATGCTGCATGAACCTTTACAAATTTTCTCTGCAGTTCAACAAGCAAACAGTCCAACAAGCAAACAGTTCATATAAACATCAACATCAACATCAACATCAACATCAACATCAACATCAACATCAACATCAACATCAACATCAACATCAACATCAACATCAACATCAACATCAACATCAACATCAACATCAACATCAACATCAACATCAACATCAACATCAACATAAACATCAACATCAACATCAACATCAACATCAACATCAGCATCAACACCAACACCAACACCAACATCAACATCATAAACATCAACATCAATATCAACATCAACATCAACATCAACAACAACTACAACAACAACAACAAAAACAACAACAAGATCAACATCAACATCAGTATCAACAACAACAAGAAACACCGTCACGTCAAAACCTACGGGTGTGCCCATGGCACAGCCAACTCTTTTTTTTTTTTCTTATTGAAGGAAACTAAGAACACATTTTGATTAAATCCAATTCTTTCTTCATGGCATCTCTTCGAACAAATCAAGAAACTTTATGTTAAAGGAATATCAGTCTTGGAAGAGTTAGTTTCTTGCTAAGCTGGTAAGTTGTTTTTTTTTGTCACTTTCAATAGATCTCGCAGTGTGACTATAAGTGAAAAAAATCAATGTTCACAACGATTTTACCATGCTTAGTTCGTTTTTTTTTTTTTTTTCTTTAATCACCGGTTATTTTTTATGTAGTCAAGTCACATCTTCATTTCACATCTACAGCAATTGTATGACATGGTCACTTTTGCAGTCTATGATCGTCTTCTTGCTGCCGCTGGCCATGTTAAACATCTTCTTCTTGTCGCTTCCCAATATTCGTGAGTGCAATTCACGATTTATTGAGTTTTTTTTTTCTTCTCTTGGTACGTGTTTGAACATTTTTTCCATTAAACTTAAGGTCGGATAGCAGTTTGTTTGGAGCCATATTTTGTGCAGTTGAAATCAAAGTTGTGAAGTAAGGCCAGGCAAAGCTCCTCTTAGTCTATTGTTAGAATATTTTGCTAAGAATGTGAGAATAAATTTGCTTGAATGCTTATTTGAATTTGCTATTTAACTAAAAAATTAACAAATCTGAGTAACTTTCGTTATTTTTCCAATATAGGAAATTTTGTTAACGAAACAATAGAATAGAGTAAATGGTGGACTATGTCTTCAACATTAAGATGTGGGACTTCCCATGTAGAAGGATCTTTGTTATCTACTTAGGGCTTGCAATCCCAGGATCTCGGACTTTTTCCAGTCACAACAATCCCGAGATTATATGGCCTAAAATCCCAGAATTTTCGAGATTACAGGGTTGCCTTCAAATTCGTGTACTTGATTAATTTTTCCGAACTTTTCCATAAATTTAGCTACAATACAAGTAGTAATAACAGTTCACTTTTTCGAGTGATCAATAGTTATAATAGTATCATTTCCATCAGCTATTCCAGAGCTTTTCCTATGCAAATGCCTTGCAATATGAACTCTTCGAAGCAGCTGTGCGAATTCAGTTCGTTTTTAGTTATTTGACATGTTTCATTTTATTTTCAAACTGTGCAGTTTATAAACATCATTAATCACGTTTTCCAATAAACGAGCCAATGCAATAGTTATTGCAATATTTTTTGTTGTTATATGCAGCATAGCATACTTCTTCGTTAAGGAGATGTGCGCTTTGTTTGCAATTCTGAATAGTATGATGAGCCAATATGTTTGATTTGAACCATGACATTTTCTTATATTGATGCTGCACTTAAAATGCATTCAAATAAAACCTGTTGAAATATTGAAGAAGCCACCATAAATATTCTTCTTTGTGCATCAGCAAGAGATTGGCAAAATATTCACATTCATGTTTATTTTGGCAAAACTGAAGTTTTTGCAGATAGATCGTGAAGCGAGCTAACGAAGATACACACTGGGACGGACTAATACTAGCAATGAATGCTTAAAGTTCGAATCTTCAAATGTGCAAAAAAAAAATAGTTTAAGAAGGTATATTGAACATTTTCCACGCCAAATCAAGTAGGTACTTATAGCTTATTTTTGAAGCGAAGCTTTTTACGCCTCGTTTTGTAATTTGTTTGAGTGAAATCTGCTTTGCTAATGAATATGTTTTTCATTTACTTTATGTTATTTTAAATTTTTTAATTTTAAAATTATTTTATTTGAAAAAAAACCATTCAATAACGTATGAAAATTATATTTTACCCGCAAGAATAGCCTAAACCCCTCATTTGATTAGCATGAAAATTAGTATGTAGAGGTTTTAAGTAACGGCATTATTTATTTTGCTCTTTATTGAACACCAGAGGCGCTTTTTACGTCTCAACACTTTCTTGGATATTTAAATACCCATTAGGCAGAAATGGGTTAAGGCAACTGGCAGTATAAAAATATCCAAAAAAGCTAATCGAAAATGCAGCGTGAGAACTACTTATCTGGTGAAAAATATTCGTGAACGAATAAGAAGAAATTTTGAAGGGAAACTAGCCAAAGATCTGAATGTCAGTCGTAAAACCATTCGAAACACTCTAAAAAAAATATTTCAAGGCTAAAACCTTGAAAAATGCCTTCATGGCCTTACGAAGCGCCAAAAGAAAGTGCATCTCCTTCAGCGGCAGTCAAGTTGCAATATTGTGTTTTCTGCTGATAAGTTTTTCCTGCTACAAAAAAGTCACAACCCACAGAATGACCGCACGTATGCTACAAGTATGTGCGATCCCAGTGGGAAAAACCATCCTTTTATAATGGTTTGCATTAGAGGGATGCAAACGTCCCTTCCGAATCCCTATTACTTTTACAAAGGCATGACCGCCTCTAGTAAGCTTCCTAAATATAAATAGCATCATACGGACTTACGTTTTCTTTTACTAAAATAAAGTGCAGGGAATGTACTCGCGATGATCGGAATTGTTTGTGTTTCCATTCTAATGCACATTTTTTAATTAGTAGGATGTATGCATGAAAACGTAAGGTACCCGTACTGTATTGATATACGACGTGCATAAAATCCATTTAAACTTTCTTCGCAAAGGAAATTGTAAGCACTGGTTACGTTTTCACTTACACTGAGGAGCACAAGTGAGTCAATAAATAAAAAAGTTAGAAAAAAATTTGTTTTCAAGACTTTTTTAATGAGAATATTTTTTGTTGTTTTTGTTTTACGTTTCTTTTTTATTAAACTAAGACCAAAACAGAAAACCATTTGAAAATCCGTTAAAAAACTAGCTAAAAAAGCCTAAACAACAATTCTGATCATTGGTTCACTTATGCACCTAACAATAATAAATAAAAAAAGCGATGGTTTTTTAATCCATAGACTTTTATTTTTTTATAACTGTTTAATTCTTTTAGGCATACTATCATATAGCGACTCCACAATTTCGGGTGGAATTGCATACCACTCCTCTTCAGCTATACTCCAAAGCTCGTTTTGACCTTTTGCCAAGGGACGCTTAGCCAGGTGTGCCCAAAGATTTTCGATTGGGTTCAAGTCCGGGCTTTGGGGTGGCCATTGCAATACTTGAAAATGTTGACCTCTTAACCACTCTTTGACGACCTTTGCCGTGTGCTTTGGATCGTTGTCATGTTGAAAATTAACATTATTTTCATCCATAAGCATCATATCCATTGTTGGCAAATTCGTCCTTAAAATTTCTAAGTATTGCTCCTTACGCAGAATGCCATCTATGCGCACTATTGGTCCCACACCACGAGGAGTAATTCACCCCCAAACCATTATCAAACCTCCCCCATGTTTAACTGTTTGCTGAACGTGGGTAGGTTGTGTTGCTTGTGTTACCTTATTCCAGTACCAGGAACGTCCATCTGTTTGGAACCGGTTGACTTTGGTCTCATCACAACATATAACCTACAAAATTAAAAAAATTTTAAATAATTGTATTCTTTTTAATCATACATTTGTCTCAATACCTGTTTCCAGTCACAAAATAAATAAATAAATAAATAACTGGCCATTTCAGCCCTTGAAAGGACTTTGACCTAGTTTCTTATGATCAATTGTGTTGTGCGTGTTATTAAGTTTGTACACAATTGACCGAGAAATGGACCTACAGGCTTAACGCCGACTCCGAACGGCGATGAACGGAATGTTCTTATTCTCAAGAAGCTTTACATGGCATTTTGATTACTCTGTGAGGTTTGCCATGGTCTGCAGAGAGGTGGCGGCCGTACAGAAAAATTATTTTAATTCAAATAATTTTCTGTCGCTGCTGGGGTTCGAACCTGGGTCTCCCAGGTTCTTTGACATAGCGGCCACGCACTTTAACCAACTACGCCACGGCCACCATACTGTTTCCAGTCACACTCATTCCAAAATTTATGCCTTTCAGCAAAATCTTTGCGCTGTTTTATGTTCTTGTTGGACAAAAAAGGTTACATTTTTTCTACTATTGCCTTAAAACCAAATTTGTGCAACATTCTGCGCACTGTCCATACACTCACATCTCTTCCAAGGGTTTCTGTAGCTTCTTTTGCAGTGTTTATTTGGCCAGACATCAACATGTGACCAATTTTTCGACCATCTTTTTCGGTTATTTTTGGAGGTCTGCCAAATTTCTCGTTTGGAACGATTGGCTCCACACTATTCCTTAAAATTCGGCATACCGAACTTTGGCTGACTTTAAAGACCTTTGCGATCTCCCTTGTAGAAAGACCTGATTTACCTTTTTGAATAATTTGCTTTTTTAACTGTTCGAAACAGCTCTCATTATGTTTATATTTTAGATAATCTATTAATATTTTTAACTAATCTACTACCGTAAAGTGACTACTCATTAGCAAGAAAACTTCTACAATAAAACTTTCAGACCTCAAATTGCTCTAGTAAACAATTTAAACACGTCAAAAATACGACTCTTATGTTTGTGGTGCATAAGTGAACCAATAATTAGAATTGTTGTTTTTACTTTTTAAACTGGTTTTGTAACGGATTTTCAAATAGTTTTATGCTTTGCTCTTAGTTTAATAAAGAAGAAACATAAAACAAAAACAACAAAAACAAGTAAAAAATTATCTTCGACAGGGCCGAAGTTAAAATACCCCCACGTGTGAACCGAAGTATATTCAAAGTCTTAAGCAGTCAAAAAAGTGTTTATTTGTAAAAACATTTTCGTCATAGTTTTAACAGAAAATATTCGGTATTGTTTTTAATGAAGTCACTTTGTATGGGAGGTGGGTGTGGTTTTCACTTGATTTCGTTGAATTTTATACACAGAGTACATGTTTTATATCAAAGTTCATATGCAAAATTTCAAGTCCATATATTAATTTTTGTGGAATTTAAGGAGAATTGCACCTTTTTGATAAATTCACTTTGCATGGGAGGTAGGCGTGATTTTCATCCGATTTGGTTGAAATTCATGTGGCGTCCGTGGCGTAGTTGGTTAAAGTGCGTGGCCGCTATGTCAAAGAACTTTGGAGACCCAGGTTCGAACCCCAGCAGCGACAGAAAATTATTTGAATTAAAATAATTTTTCTGTACGGCCGCCACCTCTCTGCAGACAATGGCAAACCTCAGAGAGTAATTAAAATGCCATGTAAAGCTTCTTGAGAATAAGAACATTTCGTTCATCGCCGTTCGGAGTCGGCGTTAAGCCTGTAGGTCCATTTCTCGGTCAATTGTGTACAAACTTAATAACACGCACAACACAATTGATCATAAGAAGCTAGGTCAAAGTCCTTTCAAGGGCTGAAATGGCCAGTTATTTATTTTTGTTTTTTTTTTTGGTTGAAATTCATACTTAGAGTGTATATTAAATAGCAAAGCTCATGTGCAAAATTTCAAGTCCATATATTAGTTTTTGTAGAATTTTAAGAGATTTTACCGTTTTGATAAAATCACTTTGTCTGGGAGGTAGGCGTGGTTGTGATCCGATTTGGCTCATTTTCGAACTTGACCTTTATTTTTTAGATAAAGCTTACATATCGAATTTCGTGATGATAGCTAGAAAATTACGGCTGTAATCGTGATCACAGACAGACAGACGGACAGACAGACGGACATGGCTAAATCGACTCGGGTGGTAATGCTGATCAAGAATATATATACTTTTCTATACCTGCCACGCCTCTTTATGGGCGTTACAAACGGAGTGACAAAATTAATATACCCCGTTTACGTTTTTTAAACGTAGGGGTATAAATATTCTCATTAAAATAGTGTTGAAAAACAACTTTTTTTCTAACTTTTTTTCTAACTTTTTTATTTATTGACTCACTTATGCTCCTCAGTGTAAATAGAAGGTGCACGTAAGGCCACGATCGTACTTATTTTTTCGCTCTCTTTTAACTTTTGTTTTTATTGGTTTTTTTATGTGCCAGTTACGTTTTTACGTTGAAAACGAGAAATTAAAAACCCGAATGGGATGGTAAAAATTAATAAATTAAATATTCGCCAGAATGAATATAAGTGCCAAAAATGAATTTTATCAATTTATTATCTTTAAATGATGTTACTACACCGCCGATACGTCTGTTCTTTACTCGTTTTTATGCCCCCACGTTTAAAAAACGTAAAAGGGGTATATTAATTGTGTCACTCCGTTTGTAACGCCCATAAGGAGACGTGCCAGGTATAGAAAAGTATATATATTCTTGATCAGCATCACTACCCGAGTCGATTTAGACATGTTCGTCTGTCTGTCTGTGATCACGATTACAGCCGTAATTTTCAAGCTATCATCACGAAATTCTATATTTAAGCTTTCGTCAAGTTCGAAATCCAGAGCTTTTTCCATACAAAATGACATTATCAAAATGGTAGAATCTCTTAGAATTCCACAAAATAAAATTAATATTTGGACTTGACATTTTGCATATGAGCTTTGCTATTTAATATACACTCTTAGTATGAAATTCAACCAAATCGGATGAAAAGCACGCTTACCTCCGATACAAAGTGATTTTATCAAAAAACAAAAGCGAATATTTTCTGTTAAAACTATGACAAAAATGTTTTTACAAATAAAAATTTTATTGACTGCTTCAGACTTTGAATATACTTTGGTTCGGCCGTGGGGGTATTTTAACTTCGGCCCAGTCGAAGATCATTTCTCACTAGTTTCTTTTGATTTTTGATACACTTCATATCTTCGTAACGTTAAGCAAATACCGTTATGTCATCGTGCCGCTGCATGCTTCTTACTTTACGAAATAAAGTACATATGGAAATGATCGCACGAAGACATGACCGGCTTAACCGTGCATTCCTTTTGTAGTTGCAATCGTAAGCGAAGACGTTTTCACCACCACAACCCAGTGGGAAAACCATCCTTCTATAATGCATTATACCCTACTTACTTTTCATCAGCGATGCATGCAAACGTCCCTTACGAGTCCCCATTACTTTTACAAAGGCTTGGCCGCCTCTAGTAAGCTTCCTTTTGTAATTATTCTTCTTTGACTATAGTTATCTCCTCTATTTTAAGGATGAAATATAAAACTTTTAAAAAATTTCTGTAAATTGACCCATTGTTAATTTCAAAGTTTAATGCCATGCCAACAACAGACGCTATAATTCGTATTGCAAATTCTTTAGCACTGCACGTTTTACGCCGTAACGCCTGAACTCTTCAAGAGCACACCCTAATTTTATATTGTTGGAAAGGCATTGAAACGTGCAAAAAACCAAAACAAAGAAACTCAAAAAAATTATAGCGTCTGTTGTTGGTATGGAATTATACTTTGAAATTAAGAATAGGCCAGCTTACTGCAATTTTTATAAAAGTTTTATATTTTTCCCTTAAAATTAAAAAAATAACCTTTCCAATGATACCTTATTTACGAAAATCGGATTTAAATTGACTGAGCTACGTCGTTTCAAAATACACTCTATTTTGGCCTTGAAAAATGGTTCTAAAAATGTATAACTTCGGATTTGGTTTTCTAAGTAATAAACCAATCTAGGAACAAAATTTGAGCCAAATCGGAGATGGTCAGTGCGACTGATAGGTCACCTCAATCTGAAATGGGCGATATTTATTCCCTATTGCTTGTGATCCACTGCAAAGTAACTGCAAATATTTTGAGCTTGAAGAAAATAAAAGCATTGATTATGCAGTGTTTGCGGTATGCAGTATTTGAGCTGATTGCCTTTATTTCGTTCCTTGTGAGCAATCATACTCACCACTGCTTGCCAGATGTTTGAACGAACTTGCGCTGGTTATCAAACCAACTACTACCAGCGCAATCGGGTTCGCAGGCGGCAGTTCATTTGATACAACATCGCAATGCTTGCGATGTGCGTTCATACTTGCACTGCATTTGGTGTAAGTAGATTGCAAGTATCAAAAATGGTATCGCTTGCAGTTCTCTGATACTTATGCATTCACTAACTAAAATAAAGTGCAGGGAATGTACTTCTTACGGTCGGAATCGTTCGGATGTAAGCACTGCTTACGTTTTCACTTAAAAAATAAGATGAGCGTAAGGCGACCGTTCGTGCTCGCTATTTTTTGCTATCTTTTCATTTTCTTTTACGTTTTTGATTGGTTTTTTGTTTATCCGTTAGATTTGGACGTTGAAAATAAAAAGCAAATCAGGATGGTAGAAATAGCTAAACAATATAAAACATTTGGTGCTGCCAACTATCAGTTTTAATTAAAAAAAAAAACAAAAAGTTATTTTAATGTCAATTTTAATTTCAATTCTGAACATTAAATTCTTAAAAAAAAATAGAAAGGAACTTCAATTGTTTAATAATAAACATTAAATACATATAAATTGAAATTTTACTTTAAAATGAAGTATTTTTTTAAATCTTCACATTGTATTTTTTAGAAAACATTTTTATAATTTTTGAAAGCAGTGCGTATATCTCGAAAATATTCCTTTTCGGTATACCCATCCTTTTTAAGTGCTTCTGCAGAAGAGATGATTAGTTTTTATACAATTTTTATATAAAGAATTGCTACCAAAAAGTAATCCATTCAAAGATGAAAAGTCCTTAAAAGCAGTTTTGTTGCTGACGCCATCATAATTTAATGATTGGATTAACTCCCTGTCAATAAGGCGGTGTAGATTTTTTAAAAAAAATTATTAATTTAATTTATTACTTCACTGCTTTCGCTATAGTAGCACTTCATAATTTTGTTTTCATTCTCTTTTTCGTTAGCATTCCGTGTTTCTTTTCTTTTCGCGCTTCTAAATGATGTCTATTTCATTTAGAAAAACCTTCCATTTCACTAAAAAAAGAAAAACAGAAGAAACACAAAACTCAACAAAGAACAGAACACAACAAATGCAAGAACAAAAGCTAAACTTATAAACAATTAAACAAAAATTAATAAAAAAGTGCTCATTTATAAAATATCGGTGTACATTTAATTTGTATGCAACGCACAATTTGATGACACTGCACCGGCGATCAGCAGACGTTTGTTTTTAGTTGTTTTTTCGTTTGTTTTTTTGCTACATTTCATCTCTTTGAAATCCATCCATCCGTTTCTATATCCATCTTCATTAGCTTAAGGAAAACATGAATGATTTCGTAAGCACCTTACGATTTTCCCCACTGGGAAGCTAATGGAAAACATGAATTATTTAGTAAGCAACTTGCGATCTTTCCGACTGGAATATTCCAGCAGATAAAAAAGGCATTGAAAGTTACCAAAACATATCAACTGTCATGGTTTGGGGAGCCATATCCGCAAAAGGCAAGTTTGTACTCCTTTTTATTGAAAAAGGCGTTAAAAAGAATGCAAAATATTATTTAAATGAAATGCTGATCAGCCATTTTTGTCTCTTGAATACAAGCTTTTTGGTAATGAGTCATATTGCTTTCAGCAAGACTCTGGGCCGCAGGGCTCGCAAAGCAAGAACTGTGGTGAGCTGGTGCAAAAAAAAACACATTCTCTGTTTTATGCCGGTGGATGAATGGCCTCCATCTTCTCCGGATCTGAATTTACTGCTTTTTTACATATGGGGATGCAGGTTGGCCAAACTGACAAATTTAAAGAACATAAAAATGGAACAATTCAAACGCCGTTTATAGAGAATTTGGGACCAAATACCAGAAGAAGTCATCCGTGACGCCTGTTCAAGTTGCCAAAAACGTTTGAAGCTTGTTAGCCAACATTGCAACAAATAAAGAAAATATGTTTTCATTCATTTTTAGTATACTTTTTGAAATCTATAGTAGTCTACAATACAGCGAGTGTGCTAAATGTGTTTATTAAATATAACCAGGAACAACAGGAAACTGAAATACAAAAACATAATACAGTAGAAAAAGGCTTGATTTCCGATTGGAACCACCACCAGCACAATTACCTACCAGATTGAAGTGTTTAAAACAACTGTTCCGGAACATACAGACCGAGAGAGTGATAAAAAAACACACGCACACACACACACATACACAAAACAGCATGCTGCGTATCAGAATGAAACTCTACACTACCAATCGGTAACTTAATATCCGCCCTACGTTAGCTACTTTTTAAATGGCCTTCTCATATTGACTAAAATACAATTATAAATGCAGTTTTTTTTTTTTTTTAACAAAAAGGAACATATGTGTACCATTTATATTTTTTTTCGATTGCGTGAAATATGTGACAACATCATTGTAGTCACTTATTCGGTACAGGTGCCATTTATAGGGATTCGGAGTTGTTTGGTTGTTGTTGTTGTAGTGCTTTTTTTACTCAATTTATAAAGTTAATTAACCTTAACGTTCTCAACACACAACACACCGGAAGTCAATATTATTTATTAATTATGACATTTAAACATTATGTATAATTGTTTAACTTATATAACTTCCGAGTTATACACCCATAATTACTGGACCAAGATTAAAACCAAGAATAACAAGGAGTAGAACAAAGACTTGGACATGGATTGGAGAATGGAATTAGGCAAGGATTCAGACAAGGATTGGAAAAAGGACTAGGACAAGGATTAAGCCAAAGGCTTAGGCACACTTTAAGCCATATTTAAGGCACGATTAAGATTAGAACAAGGATCTGGACACGCTAAGAACAACATTTAGGACAAAGATTGAAAAAATATGTGAGACTAGTTGGTCTGGAATTTAGAATACGGGATAAACAACAATTTGGCCAAGGTTAAGGACAACTATTAGGATAAGCATAAGAATAAAGATAAGGATGAGCACAAGTTTGGGAACTAAGGATACGCTGTCACGGCAAATCCTACGGATCCGTCCACGACTACTTGTTTTCCATTCTCAATGCCTAAATTTCAAGAGGAAAATCCAACACATTACTGAGAACTAAACATATTCCAATGTCAAAGTGTAAAGATATGAGTTTTTTGGTCTTCAAACATGCGACATTTCCCAATTTCTAGCTTAAAAAAAACAATATAAACCTTGATTTGAGCCTTAAGGGGGGAATATACCCAGAGGCAGAAAAAAAGGGTCCTGTTTGTGAATTTTTTTAAGGAAACCTAAGGGATATTTTAAATGAGGGGGTTTAATACCTTAAAATATACACATTCAAGAGTATGTTTAGTTTTTTTTTATTAAAAAAAAATTAATATTAAGGCAGATATAGTATTTTTTGTAGAGCGCTCTGAAAAAAAGGTGAATTGCGGTGACCAAGATTGCTCCTCCTATATTAATCTGAAACAAAAAAATGAATAATATTATTAAACTTTATACTTAAAACTCGTACTTGTCATAGCCCATTTTGAAAATATTGATTTTTCACAAAATGGCGGACTTCCGAACGTTAAGTAACGATTTTCGAGCAAAAATTCCTTATTATTTTGCCTATAAAAAATGAACGAAGCTACGAAAAAAAAAATTCTATGACAAGTACGAGATTATTATAAATAAAATAAGCCTGCAAAAAAATCAAAACGATCGGTTCACTGAGTTTCGACAAATCTTGGTCACCGACTTTGAAAACATGGTTTCGAGAAAAGCGCGTTTGAAAATAAGGGCCAGCACTGCGCGCTCTAGAAGGCGATTCACTTATTAGGCTATAACTTTGTTCTTTTTTGAGATATCAACTTGAAATTTTCACCACATATTTTTGAGACTTAAAGCTTTAAGAAACTGCAAAAGTTCTGGGTATATAACTCCTCTTAACCTTTAAATGTTGTTTATTTTTTTTTTGTTTTGGTTAAAAAAGACTCTTTCCCTTTCAGAAACCCTTAAAAAGGCCTCTGTTTTTATTTATATCAACTTTAGCGGCCGCTGCTGATTCAAGCCCTTTGAGAAGAATAATTTTTATTAAAATGTTTATATTATGTTTTTTCCAATTTATATGAAGTCATTAATTTTTATTAATTTTTCAGTTTAAACTCTAGACAGTTCCCCTAAACAACCCAAAAAACAAACATCGAGCTCAATTTCTAAACGTACATATATCAGCCGATATAAGAAAAATGTTTATTGTTTACAATATATGTGACCCGGTCTACGAAAAGGGACCTTCGGTGTAAAAACAAGTTTTCGAGAAAACAGCTGTTTGTAAACGTTTAATTGTCGCACACTGAATGGCGTGCGATTTTTTTGGAAAATTCCTGACAAACTTCTTTACGAGTTGGAAACTTCTGCTTTGCGCCATTAGAAAGAGCACACATTAGTCTATCCGAATCGCCAAAAAAGTGAAAAATGATATTTTCACACCGAAGGTCCCTTTTCGTAGACCGGGTCACATATGTATATGTACATAGTATATATGTATATAGTTTAGAAATATTGTTATGCATACATAAAAATGTCGAAAATATGGCTTAAATCAAGCCTTACACTTTGCTTTCCACAAAAATGTGTTTTAAGCATGTCCACAAAAAGATTTGTCAGTATGTCATGCTATGGTTGTTAAAATAAACATTGTTTGCATTCGTCAATGTTCCCTAGCAACGTGTTCTTTTCATTATTATTATTGCTATCGAACCAAACAACACAATTAAACGTATATCTTTTTCCTCATCAATATTTCTAATCATTTACTATCAACTATTATCCTCTTCTTTAAAAATGTTTGTACCTTGGTCACGTAGAGCAGGCTATGAGTACGATCGATTGCATATAACGTGACTTCCTCAATTCTGTTTGCCTGGAATTTTTGATCAGACAGTATTGCACGCTGGAAATTTTTTTGGATTTCTTTAGCCTGTGATGCGACTGAAAATGCATTGTAATCAAGGAAAAATATTCTGCCTTTTTTTTAAGTAGAGTAAGGGATTGGAAGTGAAGCTATTTCAAATGAAAATACCAAAAATTAGAAAAAAAAAACATTTTATACATTAGGTAAAGGCGTGCTTTAGCTACTTTAAAGTTATGTTGCAAACAATGCCTTTAATACCTTAACACTGAAAAGAACTCTGTACCTTTAAAGATGCGTTTCGGTTGACATTTTCTAAATACAAGGTGGCGCAAAAGTAATCCTCCTATCAGAAAATGCTATAAATTTTGCGATTGGCCCCTAATGTCAGTTCTGTTTTGACATTTGTGTAGTAAACACATGCTAAATACACGTTAATAAACAATGTTACGCTACACTGCTCCAGAACGCGGAATATTGCTGACCACCAAGAGGAAGATGATTTTTCATCAAAAATAATCATGAGTGATGAGGCCCATTTTCATCTAAGCGGGTACGTAAATAAGCAAAATTTACGCTTCTGGGGCACTGAAAATCCGCGTGTAACCCACGAAGAGCCATTACACCCGCTCAAAGTCACTGTATGGTGTGCTGTTTTCGCTGGAGGAGTCATCGGACCTTTTTTCTTCGAAGACGTCGCGGGCCAAACGGTTACTGTGAATGGTGAGCGCTGCAGAGCAATGATCAACGAGTTCTTTTTGCCGCAACTTGATGAATTGGGATTGGAAAACATGTGGTTCCAACAGGACGGTGCAACGGCACACACTGCACGTGCCACAACCGATATGCTGAAGGATGCATTTCCCGGGCGCCTAATCTCCCGATTTGGCGATTTGCACTGGCCAGCAAGATCGCCTGATTTGACCGCTCCAGACTTCTTTTTGTGGGGCTTTTTGAAGTCGCGGGTTTATGTCAACAAGCCTCAGACTCTTGCAGCTCTTAAAGACAATATCCGTCAAGAATGTGAGGACCTATCGCCGGAAGTTTTGGCCGAAGTGATGGAAAATGCCATAAAAAGGGCTCAAATGACAATCAACTGTGGCGGCGGCCATTTACATGACATCATATTCTCGACTTGATGTAAAAAAAAATAAAAGACCAAATAAAAATAATCCACAAGAAGAATCAAAGTTTTTCATTTTTTTTTTTAAATTACAGCCAAAAAACATCGGAAGGTTATTTTTGCGCCACCTTGTAGTTTGCTCGTGTAAAAATAAAAAAGAAAAATGTGATGATATATGCTCGAGTTAAACGGTTTTTTTGAGGGTTAAGTGCATTAAGGGGTTAATTATCTGAATAAAGTTACCTGAATGTATATTGATCTCAATTCATTGAGGAATTTCTTGTTTTGTAAATTTTTGTGAGAAAATATTTTCTTCGATATTTTTCACTCTCTTCACCAATGTAGTTTAAGAATGGGTTTTGAACCAATCATTTATAAGTTACTGAAATAGCTCAAGTCAATGAGGCCTTTCTTAAGCTGCTAGTTTACCCTTCGCATGACACATGGGGTCTTTCGTGTGCTCAAAGTATAAATCTAAATTGTTTTTTTTCACTTTTTTTTACCCCATTTTCATCCAAACTAACTGGGATGAACGCGAAAGACCACATGTGTCACGCCGACTAACTTAAAAACCAAGTGTCACGCGAAGGGTTAAAAAAAGCTCTAAAAAAGGGTTTTAATAAGACTACTTTACAGTTTTTTACTATTACATAGGGTGTTTTTTTTAGCTGCATGAGAATTCTCGATGGTTGTTGTCTATGGTCTGACAGTTGAAAATGTCAAACTGTGTTGAAATTTCTGTTCAGTAAGGTTTGGCAATTCATTATGAATCGTTTAACGCCAGAACAACGCTTCAAAATTGTGAAAATTTACTTTGAAAAAATAAATCTATTGGCGAAGTTCAAGAGCCCTTCGTCTATTTTACGGTCAACATAATTTCTCATTTTTGGTTAAATGGCTGCGTCAATAAGCAAAATTGCCATATATGGAGCGAAGACAATCCTCAAGCCATTAATGAATCACCATTACATCCATTAAAATTTATTGCTTGGTGCGGTTTACACGCTGGCGGCATCATCGGTCCTTATCGCTTTCGTAATGAGGAAGGAGCTGCTGGTTTGGTGAATGGCGAGCGCTATCGAGCCATGCTGACTGATTTTTTGTTTTCAAAAATTAATCAGCGAAACATCGACGACATTTCGTTCCAACAAGACGGCGCAACTTGCCATACAGTGCGCTTAACCATCAATTGATTGCAAAATCAATTTGGTGATAAGTTTATTTCCAGTAGTGGTCCTGTTAATTGGTCCCGTCGTTCGTGCGACTTAACACCTCTCGATTACTTTTCATGGGGCTATGTTAAGTTATGGGCTTATGCCGACAAACCAGCAACTCTAGAAGCATTGGAAGCCAATATTCAAGCCACTATTGACGGCATACGACCAGATTTATTAGAAAAAGTAGTGAACAATTGGACTGATCGAATGGACTCTGTCGGATATTCATATTTAAATGCCATGAAATTATCTACCAAATTAAAATAATAAATTATTATTTAAAGTAATCAAGCTCATAAAAAACACCCTATATATGACTTATAATCAGCTATGGGCAGAGAGCGCTCTTAGAGCGCACCGCTCAAGAATTGAGAGCAAAGACTTACATATGTAGCAACACAAAACGCAACAACAAATCAAAGACATAAGACAAACACAGAAACAACACAGAAGCATGGTATAATAATATTATTATTATTATATTACATGGTATTATTATACCATGCACAGAAGCTTTAAATGTAGTGGTGCCCATACCCGCTTATCAAAAATAATAGAAATCAGATTACGCCATCAGAGGCAGAATAAGTTGCACCGTTCTGCGCAAGACGTTAGGTCTTTCGTGACGTAGATAGGATAAGACATTTTCTCTGTTCTTCTCACTGATTTTCTGTTCGTGCAAGAAAAGACGAAATATAGTGCGAAATAGTTCTGTGTGATTTTTTTTTTCAGCTACAGTTGTTTTTTTATGTTTTGTTCAGTAAAAAACAGCTGATTTTGACAATGTGTCGACCATGACGTAGGCAGACATGCGCATGGCATAATCTTGTATTTATTATTTTTGCCCGCTTATAATGTATGACTGCCCTTTCGTTTCATAATTGAACTTATTTTTATAAAAAATTTGGCTCAGAGGCTTTTGTTTTCTCTTTATCTGTTCTCACATTATCCTCTCATTATTTAGCAGATCTAAGCTACGATTACGTAAAGATAAGAGCAGCTTCTAAGCTTGAACAAAGACTCGATCATCGACGTCTTGCGATGATCTTTCAAAGAAACTCCAAAAATCAAACGAATTTCCAATGAAGGGATGCACAAAGGCAGGCACAAACTGGTCTACAACTTACTCCCGTAAAAGGTACCGTCTGGGAGGTAAGCGGTGTTTCATTGCAGCAACCCCACTAATAATAAATTAATGAATTTGTATATGGTTTTTCAATTCTTATGGCAACAATGTCAGGAGTCAACTTGAAAGAAAAGTTAACGTTGTTATTTTTCAAAATATAATTAAAATATAATAGAGCTGATTAGAGCAGGCATTAAATGCGCAAAACTCTTTTTTTTTTAATCTTACCTCCAAGTTCGTTAAAATTGACTGACACTCCGTGCTGGGTAGTTTTGGACTTATTTCAATATTAATGTCCAGATAACGTGAACGCTCTATGCGTATGCAGGTGGTTGGGGTGTAAAAGAGTGCTGCTATGATTACAACTGAGGGCAGAAACAATAACATTTTGTTCACTTTTTTGTTGTGGTTCGCAGTGTTTATATTTGTTCTATTGTTGTTGTTGTTCTTTTTTTTTTTGTTTTTTGTTTTGTTTGTGATGTTTTTAATTCACTGGATACGCTTCAATAATTTTTTACTTCCGGTCGTGCTTGTTATTAGAATAAAGTTCTGCATCAAAACCGAAACAATATAGAATAAAATTCAGCTAAGTTTGCTCTGCACACTCCTTTTTAACGTAGCCATGATGATACATTCGAATACGCTGTTAAAATAACGCCATGTAGCGGTTTACATAACGTTATAAGTTGTCAAAGGAAAATTGTTTTTGGCGTTTATAATTTCGTCAATAATTTGTTCATATTAACGAGTCTTTTTGTAATATTCAAGTATTGTTTTTTGTTAATTTTTCTTATAATGTTCGGGCTTTGTTTCAAAGTGAATTTAAGTTGTTTATTTTTATATTTTTATATAGTTTACACACGAAATAAAGTCCACGCCTAAGAGACATTCTCTGCACGTATGTTTTGATTTCCACGAAAAAACTGCGCTTGCATTTTTAGAGCCAAGTCCCGACACTTGGTTAAAACTTATAAACAAATTTCTTTCTTTCTACTCGAGCTGTTTTCATTTGAATTTATTTTTTTTTTTTTTTTCAATTGATAATTTTAATAATTTGGTCTTTTTTATTTGATCCCATCATTTAAGCAATTGATTATGTAGATTATAATATGTAGCACATATATCATTTCTTTTAAAATTGTTTAAAGTTTTATTTCATTTAACTTAAAGCAACAATTTTATTCAAAACTTTAAGCGTTTAAATTCTGTTTGAAATTTATTTTTATTCTCTCCAGCACACGTGCGCTTACATTAACCGGCTGAACTCAACTAAGGCACACAAGTTGTTTGACTAACGTGATTGCCTTACAGCAAGACTTATGTAGGTTTGAGAGACATTTTGTGCTGCTGGTTAAGCAACAAGCAAAGCTTACAGGACTGCAACAGACTTCAAAATAAACTCATGTTTTAACATACATTTTTAAAAAAATATTAAGTTTGTGCGATTATTTTAAAAGCTATCATCTAAAAATCCGACACTCATTTAAGATTTTTTTTTATTTTCTTAGTACAAATATACCTTTCCATAGGTTCTATTCATTAGGTAGGCTCGACAAAAAATTTTGAATTTCAAGTAACAAAAGTTTTGTTGCACAACAGAAACTCATATTTAAAATTTTTGACGTGACAACGTTGCGTTTTACCGCGTAGGTTTCAAAAAAAGTTGAAAAAGGCATTTTTTTCCAAATGTATCGGCTTTGAATGTAATTGTTACTCGTTAAGTTATAGGTGCTAGCAGAAAAGTTATGATATTACAATAAAGTTAATTATAAAAAAATAATGACATCATCGGGACGTGGATAGAGCCGCATAAGCAACGAAACTGCAAATTTGTTGCATAGAATTATTATTTGCTTAGTATAGGTGCTATGGTAAAAAATAGTTTATGTCAGTAAAGCCTGGTTCTTAGCCCTTACGGCAAAAATAAACAAAAAATGTATTATGCCTTGGGGCCATGGGAGAGTCGCTCTAAGATCATGCAACGGCGTTACATGAAATTATTACTCCGGGCGTATATGCGGCACTGCAAATGTCATAAAACAGATATAAATTATTTATACTTCATACCTCGTTTCCATCTACTCGAAATCTTGAGATTTTGTGAGAATTCGGTAAATCTACATTGAAATCTAGTGAGATTTTCATACAAGTTCAATATTTCAAAATCTCGAGATTTCAACAAAATCTTATATGAAATCTCATAAAATGCTATGCAGCATCCCTGAAAAGTTATACATCACTATCCAGCCCTATTCAGCTCGTATTAAAATTGTCATACTGACATTTGGTAATGACAACTGATTTATGATTAAAAACAAAAAACCAAAGAACTAAGATATAAGGAAGTGGTGTTATTGCCCAAAAGTGTGGTATTTTTCTTATTCGTGTTGGTTGACACAAATACATAAACATTCACAAAGGGCCGTATTCAGTTGCATCGAAGAAGAAGGCTCAATTTGTTTCTGATTCGAATAACATATAAAACAGGTGCTTAGAGTTATACGGTATTAATAAAACGTTTGATAATTAAAGACCTAATAAATTAAAATAAAATTGTATTGCAATACAGAAACATTTACTGAGGGCCATATTCGGTTAGATCGTTAAAGAAAGTCCAAACAGTTTCTAATTGGAATCAGATATACAATAGATTCTGGGTTAAATTCACTGATTTTGGTGCTAATTTAATTATATTATATGAAAATAGTTAAATTATTATAAAATATGATAATATAGTTTTGTTTTTATTGTATTTCCACACCACCTTTGAGGCATATAATATGGTGCGTTACCGATATTTTATTGGGAAATAATAATATAATATAATATAATGTAATATAATATAATATAATATATAATATAATTTGAGATCCACAATATGCGGAAATCTAAAACCAATCAAAAATAACAATAATGTATCATAAACTTTGCTGAAGACAAAAGCGCCCCAGAAGTGCATTAAAGAGTGAAAAAATAATGCGCCCCTGAAGCAGTGTTTGCGTTTTGACAACTGTGGTCGCATCAAATTGGCGCGAAAATTTTTTTTTTTTTTACTGAGAAGGCTGTTTACAAGCAAACGCTCATAAATGACGAATGCTCATAAATGTCAAAAAACACACTCTGTCTCGCTCGCTCAATTTACGAATCGGCCACAGTTCACGTACACTGTATGTGTAGACAACACCACTTCCTTATATTTTAGTTCTTTGCAAAAAACAATTAGCAACCAATCAGAAGCAAGCAAATGAAGCCTTAATTGTCAAATGAAATCTAGCTGTCATAATATGCCTGATGGAAACACTTTGAAAACACTTTTTCAAAATCGCAAGATTTCGACGAGATGGAAACATAGTATTATACTCTGACAAAAATAAAAAATAAATTATGACATCGTCAGGTTGCGGAGGTAGCGGCTTTTGCAACAAAAATGTAATATTGTTGCATGGAATTATTACTCACTTAGTAGAAGTGCTGTTGTAAATTTTATTTTTTTCAGTATAGATTGGATTTTTTATTACATAACAAAAAGTTAAAAAAAAAAATTTTTGGCACAATGACAATTAGACTAAAACTGCTTAATGCAATGAAAATGCAATATCAATAAAAAAACGTTGCATGGAATTATATTGACTATTGGCGCTAAGGTAAATTTTATGGATCGACAATCATAGATGGATCGACAATCAATTCCTCAGGGAATCGCTTTATGAATGTGAGTTTTGCCAATGAATGCAAAATAAACTGATGAGTTCTCCAGTACAATTTTGCAAAATTAAACTCGACTTTCTTTCTGTGTTTATCTAAACTCAATTTGGGAAATGCCTTAAAGCCAGGGCTGGGCATTCTAACACAGTCACATATTATTATGTCTTGTTAGTATTGGTGCTCTCTCGAATTGCGCACACTGAGCGAAATAGTTGTCCCAAATATCTAGTTTTGTAAGTTTTTCTTTTTTATTTTTATTTTTAGTCATCGGTATTGTTCATTATTTCTTCAATTAACTAATTAATTAATACAAGTAATATGAATGAATAATATAAAGAATCTTAATAAATAGATAATATGAATGAGTTATATGAAACCTTAATTTATACGAATAATTATTTTAATACAAAATCTTAATATATATGAATAATGAAAATTAATAACGAAAAAAAAGTAAGTAAATAATAAGGAATTAAATAAAATAAGTAAGCAAGTAATCAAAAAACTATATATTAAAAAATTAATAAGGACTGTGAATGAACAATGCAAAAAGTTTTAATAGCTAATATGTATTATTTATATGAAACCTTAATATATACGAATATAAAATTCTACAAACTAAAAAATATATGCATAAGTATTATAAATCAACAATAAGTTGATTTTTCACGAGTGTACATATAATTTGCAGCGCAAAACGACACAGGTCTTCACAGCATCACCGTCAGCGAACGACTGAATTATATTCTCTTCTGTTGTGAGCTTTATGTACATGTGAAAAGTTACGCTCACAGAGAGCTCAGTGAGCTATGGAGCGCCCTGCGCTGCTTAAAGCAGTGGTCATCAAACTCTATACAAGCATAATTTGTTTATGTATAAAAGCTCTTTGAAAGCTTTGCACTGAAAAAAAATACTATTTGAGTCTCAGTCCAGCTTTCATGCAAGACGATGGTTCGCTTGTTTGATTATTCAGTGGCGCCGGAAAAAATTTTCATCTGGTGTATTAAAAATCTATGGGAGAGGCGTGAGGGGGAAATGTTTTTAAAAAATTTTGCGATTTACGTATGCTTACTACTGTTCACAATAACATAATTCGTATCGAAGAAACATATTAAAATTCACTATTTTATGCACTGTTACAAAAAAGGGGAAAACTTTAAAATAGTAAAAGTTAATTTTATAATTTAACTAGCTGATATACCCGGCTTTACTCGGGTGAAAAAAGGTAAAAATTTTATATTTAGTCTTCGTTTTGATATTTTTACAAATCCAAATAATGAAAAATAAGCTGGTCTTAATTGATAATTTGAATTATCGACAATTTGATAATCGAATTTGAACTTAAAAAATATGTTTTCGATAGCTTAGTCGGCTCAATCGTAAGTTTTGAAGCCATGAGGTCTGAGCGAACAATTTTTTATAAATTTTTTATTTTTTTTATTTTAGGAAATATGCAAAAAATCAACTTTACCAAAAAGTGCTGAAGATAAAAATCTCTTCCGTTTGAAAAAAAATACGCTTTTAAAAGTTGAGAATTAAGAAATTTTTATTCGTTTATAATTTACCGAAATTTGACTATCAAATGCCAGAATAAATTAAGTTTTGCCATAAAGTGTATGGAAATATGCAAAAATTAAACTTTCCATCCATAAAAGGTGATGAAGAGAAATGTCAGAATTTATTACGATTGCTCATATTAAAGGACCATCTTTTTTGTATTGATTAATAATAAAGAGATGCAGAGGAGCCGAGAAAATATATTTATTGCGGTAACTTTTGATCGGAAAGAGATATTGGTACATTTTTTTCACATAAATTATTCTTTGAGCTTAACTATTCTATAAAATTTTTTTGTAAAATTGGAAGCATTTTTGCTATGTCATGTGAAAGGTAGTTGAAAATGCAATTTTGAGTTTTTATTATTTTAACAACAAAAACAACTTTTGTGTCATTTTGTGAGTGCAAAGTCAATATTTTGGACCTTTTTTGAAAGAAATATTAAAAATATATCCGCTAAGATAACGGTACCCTTTAAATTGTTTTAATTAAGTGCTTGAATTGAGTTTATCAACGAAAAAAATTTGAATGAAATATATTCAAAACCAACGGAGTTATTTGCATCACAATTAAAATATACGAATTTCTGATAGTTTTTTGTTATTCTAAGGAAACGATGTTATTAAAAAAAAAAAGACGTACCAGAAGTTTGTGCAATTTTAAAGATATGTGAATGTTTTTGGTGTCAAAGTAATAGGATTTTTTTAAAATTGATAAGTCGAGCATTTTCGCTTAAAAAAAATACGCTAGTAGTTAGTTTTGCGTTACTTGTAAAAGGGCGGAAGAGGCGTGGTCAAAACTTAGTATGCCTTAACCTAAGTTAGGATTCAAGTAATATGTGAGCCGAATTTGAGTTAAATCTGTTCAGCCGTTAAGATTTGTATTGTAGTCAAACAAACAGAAAATTATTTTTATCTTATATATTAATACGCAAACATCGAATGTTGTCGTACACTTTTTCAATATTTATTTTAGAATAAGGACAATGAAACGTACATCATTCGAAAGGTACTGCACCATAGATGTGCCGAATTATGTTAGATTTTAAATTGATGACCTTTGACCAGAAATATTAACGTTGAAAGTTTATATAAATGTTAGTTAGGGATCTCAGAACTGGGAAGAGGTAGAATGAAGAATGTGGCATCAGATGAAAGGTCTGGCTGCACAATATGATTGAATATAAGATTGGTGACCTTTGACCTCAAATATGAGCGGAAAAAGAGCATTTATTAAATAAAAGCTAAACTATAAGAGACGGAAAAACATGATATTGTAAGAGAGAAATTTAGACATTCATAAGATGTGCAAAAAAATTTAATATTTTTCACCATCGTTTACGGTTACCCTACAATAAGCACTTTTTCATGTAGCAAGTGTCAATATATGTATATTGTGATGGTTAAATTGCTTACAAATAGTAAATTTTGAAAAATTTCCATTATTTTGACATCAAAATTATTGTGATATCTCGAAAACTATAGATGTTTTCAGTACAACGTTTTTTGTATGAAAATTCGATGGTTGAGAAAAATAAAATAATAATGAGAAAAATTTAGTATACGAAAACTTTTTTGCTAATATTTTCCACGTATAGTATGTTAAAAAAATTTCCCGTTATTATGACATCAAAAGTATTGCGATATTTCGAAACCTGTAGATTTTTTCCATGCAATGCATTTCTTAAAGCAATGTCATTGCCTCAGAATGAGAAAAAAACAATTGATATTTCAAATTTTGATTTTGCATGCAAATATCTCAGCCATTTTTCAATCGATTTTCCCTCAATTTTCTCTGTCTGAAAGTTTAATTAAATAACTTTTGAGAAATAACAAAAGATTTACCGTTATCTCACTAATTCAATTTCTTATGTTGTTTTCAAAAAAACTCTAAAATATTCAATTTTTGCTTAAAAATTAGACCAGACATTCTTTTTTTGTAATTTAATTTTTGTTTTTCTATTTTCTTCTCTCACACTTTTTCATATACCATATCATTTATTTGCACAAATTGCTTCATTTTGACACATAATTTAATTAAGTGTTTCTATCATCGAAAATCATGAGCTACCCCCTATGATTTTTTGATGAAAATTACATTTTTCAAAATGTTGTTTTTGTATTTTTTATAAAGTTCTACAGCTAAAAACATAATTTCTGTGAAAAAAATTTTCAAATATTTCAAACCACTCCAAAGTTATATACACAAATCTATGTTTTTAGCCATTTCCTTATCTACTTTATATTGTACATATTATTATTATATATCTACTAGAGGACCCGGCAAACTTCGTCCCGCCCTGAATTAATTTTTTGATTGAAATAATTCCGAGCAATCACGATCCCACCCGAAATTAATTTTGTATCGAACATTCACGATCGATAACAAATGGTGAAAATCGTATTTCAATTATTGATTGAATGAATCACTCTAATATCCCTTATTTACACGGAATGTAAGGAGGTTGAGGGAATCACATGTCAGATCAATTCGATGCTTTTTGATCGACAACATTAGCAAAAGTAAACAAAGATGGAGGCTTTCCAACACGCGAACATGTCATATATTGTTAGCCATGCAAGAAGCTTGGGAATTCAAGATAATTAGTTATAGACATATAGCTATACACACATTTTTACAAATAATTTAAGACATACATTGTTTTGCACTAACATTTATTTGAGCAACATTTATATTGTTTCCATATAATTTTGTGAGCGGAACTTCCGTCCGCTTATTTATATCTAAAAAACTAAATGCACCTCCATGCTACAGGTGTAAAATAAGCTGCATTTGCATAGTCTACTTGCTCTCTCTCTTTATATGATCCTACTGCTTTGCGCTCCATAATAAATTCCAAAGATTGGCCTTGTGATTCATTGATTGAATTCTTGGAATGTGCACTTCCTCGCCTTTGAATTGGCCTACTCAAATGCGTTCATCTTTGCTTGAAAAACATTATTCTTGAGTTGCTTCACGACCAATTGAAGGCTCCGAAGCGTGATAATAACAGATCCAACCTTCCAAGAAAAAAAAGGTTCTTATGTATGCCACTCTGTTTTGTTTATATATGACACTTATTCGGACATGACAATCTAATTGTTTTCATTATCCGTCACTCGCTGCTGTGTGGCTTACACGTGTATTAGCTCGCCGAGCATTTGACTGATTTCGTAGACCTATGTCAGGCTCGTCCCCTCCTTGGAGTTGTAATGAACACTGTACGACACGAAAAATTACCAATTTCAATTCTTTCGATTCTTTTCATTCCTTCCTTATTTTCTTTTTTCCTACACCACATCAGTATTGTGGCGAACAAAAAAAAAATATTAAAATCGGCCGAGACATTTCCGAGTTTTAGCAAGACTATAATTCGATTTCAGAAGATTGTGCTGTCATATCATTTTATTGCAAATTCTATTAGGAAATTTTTGTAGTACATTTCAATTTGAATAAAAATAGTCAGCTCAACCATCAGTTTTGAAGCCAGGAGGTGGTCTAAGGCTCGATCCTCACAATGGGCAAACAAATATTTTTTTTTAAATTTTTTTTATTTATTGAAATGACAGCTTTTGTGTTCTTTTTGGAGTAAAAAGTGAATATGTTGGAGCTTTCTTCAAATAGGGATTTATTAAGTGCTTAAATTAAATTTATCGACGAAAAAAAATTGAATGAAATATATTCAAAAACAACGGAGTTATTTTCATCGAAAGTAGGAAATACGAATTTCTGATAGTTTTTTGTTATTCTAAGGAAACGATGTTATTAGAAAAATACGCTATACTAAAATATTGTGCAATTTTGAAGATATGTGAATGCTTTTGGTGTAACAATAAGAGAATTTTCTTTTGATTATTTAAACGAACAGTTTCGCTAATAAAAGTACGCTAGAAGGATAATTTGCGATTCTTGTAAACGGGCGGAAGAAGGGGCGTGGTTAAAACTAAGTATGCTGTAACCTTTTCTAGGATTCAAGTAATGTGTGTGCAAAATTTGAGTTAAATCCGTTCAGCCGTTCAGATTTGTTGGCGATTTAAAGTAGTCTGTTGTGGCAATTCCTATACAAAATTATCAATTTCGATTTTTTCGATTTTTCCGCTGTTCCTTCGAGTTTTTTGTAATTTTTTTTTTTCTAAACCACATCTGTATTAAGGCAAAGAATACAAAAAAAGAATTATTAAAATCGGCCGAGCCGTTTCTGAGCCTTTGCAGGACTAACGCACACGCATTTCATTTTTATATATAAGAAGAAGAAGATATATAAATAGGTGTACGCAGAACAGTTAAGAAACATTTTCTCCCGTGTTTCTCTACCAATTTTGATAATTTTTTTTAAATCAATAAGAGTAGGGAAAAGGAGTGCACCGAATATCTATGGTGGGCAATTCGACCTCAAATCAGACGTTCCATTCCACTAGTTACATTTGATGGGCGTTCAAATAGAGGCGAGGCACTTTTCATCAGCCCAAATTTTCGGTATAACTTTTGAAATATAAGATACAAATCAATGAAACTTGTTAAGAACTTCCTTCCTTGACAAAGGAAGTTGTTATATCAAAGTTGTTATATCAAATAGCTTTGGAAGCATTTCTACTAGAAAGTAGAATAAGGGAAGTAGGGTACTGTGACGGGCATTGGACAAAGGGGTGTGGCTCCGTATATATAATCCACATTTTTGATATCGAATAGCTTTGAAAGTAAAAATCACAGAACATGGAAAATCAGAATTGAGTTACTGTTTTGTGATTTCCTGCTGGTGGTGAATTTGGTGCTGTATGAGTTCGGTTACGTTTGCATATGAGTGAAGAAAGAAAAAAATGTTTTCAATAAAAATACAAAAAAAAATAAATTTTTAAATGGTCGAATCTCGACCAAAGGTGATACTAGTTAAAATAGATATGCAAATGACAAACACGATTGGTTTGTGTCGAAGAAAAATAAAGTATACTGCTGTCATTGTCATTTCACTGTTGTCATTTAATTTTATATCAAATTCTATTAGGAAATTATTTTAGTACATTTAAACTTGAATAAGTGTACGTTCGATAGCTCAGTCGGCTCAACCATCAGTTTTGAAGCCATGAAGTAGGGGGATCGATTCCCACAATGAGCGGAACAAGTGATTTTTTTTTTTAATTTTTTTTTTTTTATTTTCAATTTTTTTTGTATTTTAGGGAAAATGCAACAAAACCAACCTAACCAAATAGTAATGAAGATAAAAATCTCTTTCAGTTGCAAAAGTTACGATTTTAAAATTAAAAATGAAGAAATTTTTATTCGTTTAGAAGATTTGATTTTGATTATTAAATGCCAGAAAAAAGTTAGTTTTTGCAGTAAAGTATATTGAATTGAATTAAGCTTGTATGGTCGAAGCCACGCTAAGTTTCTAAAGCCCGTGCCAGTTTTCCAGTAGAAATGCCTGACCAATAAGTAACTCCATACTGAATTTCATTGTTATATGATATTTATTTCTAAAGCTATTCGATATCAAAAATTTGGCTTGTATGGGTGGAGCCACACCCCCTGTTCAATGACCGTCTCAGTTTTCTAGTAGAAGCATATCACCCAATGGTAATTCCATACTGAATTTCGTTGTTATACGACATTTAGTTCCAAAGCTAGCTGATATCAAATATTTAAGAAGTATGGGCGGAGCCACACCCCCTTTTCCAAAGCCCATCCCAGTTTTCCAGTAGAAGGATATCACCAAGTGGCAAGTCCATACTGAATTTCATTGTTATACGGCATTTAGTTCCAAAGCTATTCGATATCATAAATATGAATTGTATGGGCGGTGCCACACCCCTTTGCCCTAAACTTGCTCAATTTTGCCAGTCAAAACACACGACTAAATAGTACGTTCTAACCGAGTTTAATTAATGTGTGACTTATAGCTTTAAAGTTATACTGAAAACTTGGACTGCTGAAAAAGTGCCACGCCCTACGTCCAACGCCCATAAAATTTTACCAGTAGAACGGCAAGTGAAAATTAAGGTCGAATACCGCATTTCGCTGCTATTCGGGATGAACACAAATCCAACAAATAATAAATCATTAAAATCGGTCCAGCCGTTCTTGAGTTATATGTAAATGGTGTAACAAACCCGACTTTCTTTTATTATATAGACTAGCCTTTTCCCGGCGCGCGTTGCTGCACCCTGCAACTATATGGGAACATAATAGGTGTATTCAAAACTTTTCTTAGACTCATAGTTTGACACCACTGTCGTTTTCCACTGCCCGTTGCAGTTTCCCAGTAGCAGGAGATCACCAAATAGTAACACCGTTTTGAGTTTGTATGTAAGTACTGCTACTTTTACTTTCAAAGCTATTCGATAATACAAATTTTAATTGTATGGGCGGAGCCACACCCACTTATATAATGCCCATCCCAGTTTTCTAGCAGATGGACTTTACCCAGTTTTAGTACAGTTTTAGTACAGCGAGCATACAAACTAAATTACCAAAATGTAACCAAATCGACGAAAACCGTACGAAATATAGCATTTTTATTGATTTGGTGGCGGTAAAAGGAGGTGTGACAGAAATTAAAACCATATCGTACTTGACAAAAATGTACTGCCAAAATTTCAGCTCTATCGGCTCAGTAATTTTGAAGTTTCCAGCCATCACACAGACAGCGTTTTGCTTTTTGTATATATGGATTATTGGCTATAACTTTTGATTGGTAAGAGATACTAAGATAATTTTTTCCAAAAAATTAATTTTTTAGCTTGTTTATTTTTTCAAAAATATAAAAACACAATATTGAAAAAAAAAATTTTGTTCCAAAAAATCAAGGGGTAGGCCTTGTTTTTTTAATCACAAAAATGGTTTTTAATTTTTGCGTAAAATTGAAATAACTTTTGCCTATAAATGTTATAACTTTTAAATAGAGTTGAATTTGAATTTAAATTATTTTTACAAAAAAAAACAAATTTTGAGCCTTTTTTTGAGGAAAACTCCAAAATTTCAGACCTTTTTTGAAAAAAATATTTAAAATATATATACTCAACTAACGGTATTTTTGCAATAAGGTTTTTATAGTACTTTGATGAAGCTTTAAGACAAAAAAAATTTAACGAAGTGTATAAAAAAGCAGCGGAGATATTTAAGTCGAAAGTCACAAAATTAAATTTCTGATTGTGTTTTTCTCATTTTTGAGCACGATGCACATTGGTTGAAGAGTGGCCGAAATTATTTTTTTTCATGTTCGCCGATTTGGATAATTTTTTGGTATTTTGTTGTCAGATATCTGAATATTATGATTCCTGAATATTAGGCTGATATATTCATTATTTGTTTGGACAGACATGCTCGAAGTTCATATACAGTGGCTCACAGCTTATTTCGTACAGACGATGTGTTAAACTTTGAAATGCTATAACTTGGTAACTAGTACTGGTAATGAAAAAATTTAAACGACATTTGTATGCTAGTAATTATATATTTATATAGAAACTTTCATTTCTTTATATAAAAGTCCACTAAAAAGATAATAAACAAAAAACTGAAAATGCAGCAAAATTCAAAGCCACAGCTTATTTCGTACACTGCACTGAATCTTAAAAAAATGTCATATGTTAGTCTTTGTTAATATTTTGTGTGGCCGCCATTTTGTTTAATTACATGTTTAAGCCGGCTATCCATTGACACTACTAATTTTTTTGCAATCTCTGGGGGGTATATGTTGCCATTCCTCCATCAAGTCATTTTTTAAATAATTTTTATTGGAAATATTCCACTTGCGTATGCCACTCTCCAAAATTGCCCATAAATTTTCTATTACATTACAAGTGAGGTGACTGTGCAGGCGGATTTATAAGATGCGGGCAATTCCAAATCAACTATGACTGGAAGATTCCCGATTTATGTTTTGGGTCGTTGTCCTGGTAGAACCGAAATGTCTCTCGTACGCCCAAGGTGTCGGCACTTTGAAGCAAATTTTCTTTTAAAATATTTAGGTACATTGCCTTGTCCATAATGCCTTCAATAAAAACTAATTTTCCAACGTCCCATGCAGCCATCCATGCCCAAGCCATTACGCTGCCGCCACCATGTTTTACTGTAGGCTTGAGATGTTTATTGTTCAGCTCGGTATTAGCCTTACGCCACACATATTGCAGTACGTCGGAGCCAAAAGTATTTAACTTAGACTCGTCCGAGAAAATGACGTCATTCCAGAATATCCTAGGATATAAAATGTGTTGTTTGGCGAAGTTCAGTCGACATAGCTGATTTTTTTTTATAAATATAAGGTTTTTTGAGTGCTTCTCGACCATTAAACTCGTTGGCCCGCAGCAGACGACGAATTGTTCGGCACAGCATTTCTTGCCCAACTATTTCTCAACCTCCGTGGCCAATTTGGGTGCCGAAAGCCTCGGATTTTCTTTGATTTTGAATAAGCCGCTCGTCCGCTTCTGTAAATATTTTATTTGGAGCATTTCTGCCCTTATCAGCCACATGATTTTCATGCAAAAAGCGCTGGATGATGTACTGCACTGTAGAGGGTCTCAAATTTACTATTTCAGCTATTTGCTGTTGGCTTTTTTCTTTTTTAAAGTGAAATAAAACTAATTCGCGCTGTTCTATTGTTGCGCGACGGCCCATTTTTAAAACAAATCAATTTGTGCACTTAAGGTTTTAAATCCAGACTAAAAATAACTGCTAACTACGATCAGAAGAATAACGACATAGCAAAGAAAAAAACAGCGAAAGAAAACACAAAAAACTAACAGCATCACGTGCAAGAGCTTACATGTAAAAACAGAGTTTACGAAATAAGTTGTGGCTTTGAATTTTGCTGCACTTTCAGTTTTTTGTTTTTTATCTTTTTAGTAGACTTTTATATATAAAAATAAAAGTTTCTATATAAATATATAATTACTAGCATACAAATGTCGTTTAAATTTTTTCATTACCAGTACTAGTTGCCAAGTTATAGCATTTCAAAGTTTAACACATCGTCTGTACGAAATAAGCTGTGAGCCACTGTATGTTCGCTTGTTTAAAATGGCATGCAAATTTACTGTATATTAAATCTTTTGGTACAGTCACAGTAATCTTATCATTTGACTTTGTTGTATATTTTCTTAAGTGACAATTGTCATAGATGACATTTGCATTAAAAAAAGTTGTAAAAAGTGCCATATAAAAAATTTCGTAGAACGAAATATAAACAACATCACAATTTCTATGTTCATCAACTTCAGTGTACTGCATCTTTTTAGCCCTGTGGAGCCCTGTTTAACGAAAGATGTCAAGTTACAGCTTGAAGTCTCAGCTAAAAGTAAAAAAAAATTCAGCTGCTACTACTAGTTAACACGTAAAATATCCAAAATAAAATTAAATAAAGTAATTGGATCCCTACAAAATATTTCTCTGGAATACTGACAAAGTGTGCAATGCTGACGCAGCGTCTACTGCGCTTTCATGAGAACCAAGCAACAACAACAACAACATTAAAAGATCGCTGACTAAACATCCGCTGCAGTTTGTATTATTTAAGTTAGCATAAGTTATCAAACTTGGAAAATAACAAAATTGTAGCTAGTTGATTTAAACTCATAATAAAGAACGGTCATAGACCGGAATAAAAAAAACTTTTTTTTAATTAATTCGGCAAGTACGAATTTAACTGGCGCCCAACGTGTTATAAAGTGTTAAGTTTTGGACTAAAACGTAAACGCGGAAAATAGTGAAAAGCTTTGCTTAAATGTGCTACACGAACTAGCGGCATTAAAAGAACAAAAAGCGTTAAGTTTTGGACTAAAACATAAACGCGGAAAATAGTGAAAAGCTTTGCTTAAATGTGCTACACGAACTAGCGGCATTAAAAGAACAAAAAGCGTTAAGTTTTGGACTAAAACATAAACGCGGAAAATAGTGAAAAGTTTGCTTAAATGTGCTACACGAACTAGCGGCATTAAAAGAACAAAAAGCGTTAAGTTTTGATAAAAAACATAAACGTATAAAAAGAATAAAAGCTTAAACGTTAGTTTCAGCTAACTTCGTGAGTGTGTGCGACGTAGGATCCGAAGTAGCGAAGAGAGAGCAAAACGGACAAAATCCAGTCGACCAGCGAAGGATTTACCAACGTCAACTTAATATCAACGATTCTCAACGAAATGATGACAAGAATATATTTGTAAGAATATGATTTTTATATTGTAACGAAATAATAAGTTAAAATTAAGAAAAATTATAAATTTAAAACAGTTTAAAAAAGAAAAAAAAAAGCAAATAGAAATACCTAAATATAAGACAGTGAATTTCAGTAAAAATAAAAGGAAAATAAAAAGATTAAAAAGAATAGGTTAAATTAAATTAAACTGCACAAAGGACTTAAAAAAATAATTGGTATAGAAAATAAAATGTGTTTACTTAACATTTTATAGAAGTATCTAAAATAATTTATACAAAATAATAAAATTTAAAATTTAAAATAATAAAAAAAAAAAAATAATAATTTAGTAGTCTTTTACGTTCTTAAAGAAAAATAACCACAATGTCAAACCCAAATAACCTTATAAGACCACCGGTTCTAAATAGTCAAGGTGCTCAAATAACACCAGGCCAAATTACCCCAGAAATTCAAGCCTTAATCCGGCAGGCTGTCGAACAACAATGTGCAGCCTCAATTAATTCATTTATAAATCCCATTCCTACCCAGCTAACTGACGAAATAATCACAACTGGAAACATTGACGACTGTGACAAAATACCGGACATCGTACGTTGTTTGAGGGAATTTTCAGGAGATATTTCAGAATTTGCTTCATGGAGGAAATCTGTAGAAAGAATAATGTCCCTATACGAAAGTAAAAGAGGATCATCAAGATATTTCGGCATACTTAGTGTCATACGGAATAAAATAATTGGACAGGCTAACGTAGTGTTAGAATCCTATAATACGCCCTTAAATTGGGAAGCGATTAAAATATGTCTTACCACCCATTATGCAGACAAGAGAGACATTGGTACATTAGAGTACCAAATGGCGAATCTCGTGCAAGGCACTAGATCTTTGCAAGAATTCTATCAATCAGTTTATGAACACTTCTCATTAATTTTAAATAAAATTTCTTGCATGAACATAAGCAAGGACGCTGAAAAAACTTTAACGGACTCCTATAGAAACAAAGCTCTAGACACGTTCATAAGAGGTTTGAACGGCGAACTCCCGAGACTATTAGCCATAAAAGAACCATCAGATCTACCACAAGCCCTCTATCTTTGCCAAAAGCTAGAAAATCAAAACTACAGAACCAATTATGCATTAGGAAATAGGAAAACTACAATTCCACCACCTATACCTCAGAGAAAGCTTATTCCTCCTTTAACAAAAAATTTCTACCCACAACTGGCACATTTTCCAAGAAATGCAACCGTTCAACATACTCCTCGACCCTTCCAAAATAATATATGGCAACCACAGCGCCAACAATTCTATGCCCCTCTGGCACAACCCAATTTATTTAGACCAACAAACCCTCCACCGAGACCATTCGCTGCTAAACCACAGCCACGGCCAGAAGCCATGGAAGTAGATCAGAGTATCCAGAGTAGAGCGCTAAATTATGTAAATCGCCCCAAGCCAAACGATTTCTATGGTAAACGACCAGGCGAGAATACGCCCCAAACAGGACCGAGAAAGCTTCAGAGAAATTTTAATATAGAACAAGCGTACCCTGATCAGTACCAATATACCAACTTATGTAACGACATGAATAATTTCCAACTAGACGACGCAAGACGATACAATCCCATTGAACAAATAAATAATACAGAGACAACTCAAGAATATCAAGCTTCAGAAACTCGACAAGACTTGGAACAAACATTTAACGAGTACATGCAATATTACGAGAATCAACAAGATCAATTCGGGACACATGAAACCCAAACAGAAATCGCAGTT
The DNA here is from genome assembly GCA_943735915.1 of Pherbina coryleti. Taxonomy (NCBI): domain Eukaryota; kingdom Metazoa; phylum Arthropoda; class Insecta; order Diptera; family Sciomyzidae; genus Pherbina; species Pherbina coryleti. Next base: position 10,238,881 of record OX030953.1, on the reverse strand, counting down.
CCTTTTTCCGACCTAACAGATATACATTTTTTAGAATGAGTGACTCCTCACTGCCTTATATTCAAGTCAAGACAGTAGGAGGTAGAATACTTAAAATACTAATTGACACGGGTTCAAATAAGAACTATATCAAACCTTCCGTCGTACCTAAAGCGTTTGCCAATAAGGAACCTTTCTTTGCAACTTCCATAGCGGGTAACATTAAAATAACACATTTCACTCGCGTAAATCTTTTCAATATACCACAACTCGAAATTAAGTTCTATTTACTTCCCACCTTAAAATCATTTGACGCCATTTTGGGAAATGACAGCCTTAAGGAATTATCCGCTGTTATTCATACCAAACATAATTACATGCAAATATTCAATGGTAAAAAAATATTAATCAGACAATGTCAATCAAAAGCAGTCCATACAATAGACATAAAAAATGAACAAATGACAGATAAACAGAAAAAAGCATGCGAATTACTTGTTGAAAAATACAAAAATCTTTTTGCAGAACCCAATGAAAAACTAACCTACACAAGTAGAGTCAAAGGTGAAATCAGGACCACTTCAGATTCTCCTGTTTATACACGAAGCTATCCATATCCCGTTTCTCTAAGGGATGAAGTTCAAAAACAAATACAAATCCTTTTAAGAGATGGTATAATAAGACCATCCCGATCCCCGTACAATGCCCCTGTGTGGATTGTACCAAAAAAACCTGACTCAAATGGCAATAAGCAACATAGATTAGTAGTAGATTATCGTAAACTTAACCAAATCACCATTCCTGACCGTTACCCGATCCCCGAAATAAATGACGTCCTAGCGCAATTAGGGAAATGCAAATATTTTTCGGTACTTGACCTCAAAAGTGGTTTCCATCAGATACCACTAAAGGAAACAGACATAGAAAAAACTGCTTTTTCCATTAACAATGGAAAATTCGAGTTTACAAGGCTCCCCTTTGGTCTAAAGAATGCACCTGCAATCTTTCAAAGGACCCTTGATGATATTTTGCGTGAACACATAGGATCGTTCTGTTTCGTCTATATCGACGATATTATTATATTTAGTAAATCGGAAAATGATCACATAGAACATATTCAACACATTTTCAAAACCTTAAGTGAATCAAATATGAAAGTTCAATTAGACAAATGCAAGTTCTTCCAAAATGAAGTGGAATTCCTTGGATTCTTAGTTTCGTCAAATGGTATAAGAACAAATCCGAAAAAAATTGAAACTATTAAAACATTTCCTCTACCAAACACACTTAAAGACCTACGTTCATTCTTAGGCATGTCAGGACATTATCGACGTTTTATAAAAGATTATGCGAAAATTGCTAAACCCCTGACATCCCTTTTAAGAGGGGAGGATGGACGAGTGTCCAAGAAAGACTCAAAAAAAACTTTAATTACGCTAAATGAAGACGCACTCGATGCAATAGAAAAAATTAAAAACATCCTCACTTCCAATGACTTGCTACTATCATATCCAGACTTTAAAAAGCCATTCCAACTTACTACCGACGCTTCAAATTTTGCGCTTGGAGCTGTCTTGTCCCAAGAAAACAGACCCATCACATTTATATCCCGCACACTGTCAAAAACCGAAGAGCACTACGCAGCTAATGAGAGAGAACTATTAGCCATAATTTGGTCGTTAAATGCTTTAAGAAACTATCTGTATGGTTCGGCAAAAGTTGAAATCTATACGGACCATCAGCCACTCACATATGCCTTGAGCAATAGAAATAATAACGGAAAAATGAAACGTTGGAAGTCTATTCTCGAAGAGTATAACTACGAAATAAGATACAAACCAGGAAAAGCGAACGTAGTTGCCGATGCCCTTTCTAGACCTCCTCAAAACGTCCCAATAAATTCCTTAACCGCCACTATCCATAGTCACGAAAGCTCAGCTGAAAACCTTATTCCATCAATAGAAGCCCCTATCAACGTATTCAAGAACCAACTTTTTATTTTAACCGGTGAAGCTGATAATTATAATTTCACTATACCTTTCCCAACATACCATAGACACGTTATAATAAAGCCTCAATATACACAAGAAGATTTGATAGAAACATTTAGAAGCTATTTGAATCCCAGCGTTATTAACGGACTGTTAACTAGCGAAGAAATAATGGGAAGAATACAAGCAATTTACCCTTTACATTTTAGTTCCTATAGAATTTGTTATACACAGAAGCAGGTCGATGATATTGTCAACGAATCAGAACAAGAAGAGAAGATATTACAAGAACATAGAAGAGCTCATAGAAGCTATAAGGAAAACAAAATTAAGCTACTTGACAAAATTTACTTTCCTAAAATGACAGAGAAAATTAAGAAACTCTTAAAGGAGTGCACAATATGCAAAGAAAATAAGTATGAGCGACACCCCACAGTACAGAAAATACTAGCGACACCAATACCAGAACATCCAGGGCAGATATTACATATTGACTTATATAACACCGAAGGGAAAATAGTATTAACAGCATTAGACAAGTTCTCTAAATACGCCCAAGCACGACTAGTAAAAGTCAAAGCAATAGAACATGTAAAGGAACCTTTAAGAGAAATATTATTATCATTTGGAAAACCTAAAAACGTTGTAATTGACAACGAAAAATCGTTTAATTCTGCCACCATTACCCATATGTTGAACGAACAACTCGGAATCCAAATCTTCACAACACCGCCTTATTCCAGTACTATTAATGGGCAAGTAGAACGTTTTCATAGTACTCTTACCGAAATTCTAAGATGCTTAAAAGCTGAAGATCGCTATTCTTCTTTCCCAGCACTACTTTTCTCAGCAGTATTTGAATATAACAACTCTATACACTCGACAACCAATAGAAAACCTATAGAACTTTTCATGGGACGAACACTAGGTGACACAGACGAAGAACAAGAAAGGAAAAGATTAGAAAATATTCAACGATTGAAGGACAAACAAGAAAAAGACATGCTAAATCATAATAAAAAAAGAAAAACACCAATAGATTTTTCAGAAGGCGATACCATATATGTAAAAATAAACTCAAGATTAGGATCCAAACTGACTCCTAGATACAAAAAGGAAATTGTAGCTCAAAATAGACAAAAGACAGTAATAACGGTTACAGGACGAACGGTACACAAAGATCGAATTAAAAAATGAAAAATATTATTCTTCACATTTACAGATTACTCATCGGAATACTTACGGCAGAGGGAGAAATTCAAATACTTGACTACACGCATTCTCAACTAGTAACAATTAACACTGGGACAGCAAAATTACAAGATGGAACCTTCCGTTTGATACACACCATAGAAATTGAACAGTACGAATCTATAGCTAATAATATAGAAGCCCACATAAATGAATTTGTTAGCAAAAATAACCCTACCTACGCATTCCTCTATCACGAAATATCAGAAATCCGTAATTACCTTTATAGGTTAAAAATAAAAAATAAAAAATCAAAAAGATCAATTAATGCCATAGGCACAATGTGGAAGTGGATTTCAGGAAATCCTGACCACGAAGATTTCAAAATAGTCGAAAACAAAATAAACAATGTTTTAGAAAATAATGAAAAACAGATTATTATAAATAGACTAACCATTGAAAAAATAAATGAACTCAAAAATGTCACTAATTTGATTATGAAAACTATTAGATCTAAGGAAGACATAAAACAAGATTTAATTCTAAGTTACAAATTTAAGCTGGAAATGTTAAAAGAAGACTTAAGAAATATAGAATTCTCCATAAGTTGGGCAAAAGCCAATGTAATCAATACGTATATCTTAGCAAACGAAGAGATAAAAATGGTAGAAAGATTACTTGAAAGGAATGATATTCCCTATGTTAATTTAGATGAAGCTCTTGAATTCTCCGATATTAAAATAGCAACAAATAACGAAACAATCCTTTATATCGTAACTTTGCCAACAGTAAAAACAGACACATGTAAATCTCTTCTAATAAAAGCAGTTAAGAAACAAAATGTAATTAATGACATAAAATACGAAAACATTTTAAATTGTAATAATGATATTTTTGGAGTCGATACAAATTGTAAAAAATATAATGAGCTCACTATTTGTAATAGTAAGAATATTGTTAATCTGAATAATTCAACTTGTATTAGTAACTTATTAGAGAGTCGTAAACCCAATTGCACGGTGATCAACAACCAGCACGTCGCCTCTGTAGAAGAAATTATGCCTGGATTAATATTCCTAAATCAATTTAACGGAAAAATCAGTATTGATGGAGAAATCACGAATTTAAACGGCACATTTATCATACGCCACCATAACTGCACAATTAATATTAACGAAAAAATTTATTTGCATCACGAAGTATCCTATGGAAAACCCTTACCAGCCATTCTTCAATTGCAAAACCAACAAAACGAAATAGAGGAAGTCCTTTCATTAAAATTTATCAACGAACTACAAATAAATAACACCCAACATATCAATCAACTCGAATTTAAAAATAGGCTCAGTTACACAACTAATTTTAGCCTATTGGCAGTCATCATTGCAGCAGTTCTGTTCTTAATAATAAGGAAATACCTAAAAAATAAAACAGTTAAAGTCCAAATAACAAATAGCTTTAAGGACGATTCCATAGACACGACACCGAATGCAGTATCAGTTCAAACCAATCAGTTTGAGGTTAACTACGCATCATAGGTCAAACGAGGACGTTTGAACTTAACGACGGAGGAGTTAACACGTAAAATATCCAAAATAAAATTAAATAAAGTAATTGGATCCCTACAAAATATTTCTCTGGAATACTGACAAAGTGTGCAATGCTGACGCAGCGTCTACTGCGCTTTCATGAGAACCAAGCAACAACAACAACAACATTAAAAGATCGCTGACTAAACATCCGCTGCAGTTTGTATTATTTAAGTTAGCATAAGTTATCAAACTTGGAAAATAACAAAATTGTAGCTAGTTGATTTTTTAACTCATAATAAAGAACGGTCATAGACCGGAATAAAAAAAACTTTTTTTTTAATTAATTCGGCAAGTACGAATTTAACTTACTTGCTACTCCTTTCCAAAAAAAAAACAGTAAAAACTATAAAGTGATAAAGTAACAAAACATGAATTTTTATTCATGCTTGTTGTTGTTGCCATAGGCTGAGGAAGCCTATGCAAAAAAAACCGCACCGAGAAATGTTAAATAAGGTCAAACCCACGCAAAACAATAACAACTTCTCGGTCCAAAATTGAGGACCGGAATTTAGGAAAATTGTTATTGTAATCCGTGTATTTGATTTTTCATACAATAACAAATTCTCGCTCCATTTGGGTATAAATTTCTAATATTATTGATATGCTAATTTACATTACATTGACAAGTGCAGTGATAAGTGGTGTGTTATTAAGTAATATCAAGATTTTATTTTATTAATTATGGAAAAATTAACAAGATTTTCGTAAAGACACCTCAATGGAGTTGATATTGGCTGCCGCAAAAAAAACTGAGTGTTTAGACAAATCCATTAAGGCGTTCACCCCAGAGAAGGCACTTGGGCTGATACTTGATGCTTCGTTGTCAAAGCATCAATATGAGGTTTTGCGCAGTACAGCTAGAGAAATTGGATGCGACATTTACCCACCGTACCATCAGGTACTGGAAGCAAAAAAAAATGCTATCCTGCAAATGTTGAGGTGCGAGAAAGTTGTAGCAAAGTTGGTCTACAAGAGTTATTAGATCATACAGTAACCAGGATTTTGATGACAAAACCCGAGAATGAGGTGACAGAACTCCCCAACGAACTGCAAATGTTCTCAAAATGGGGCTGTGACGGAAGTTCGGGACACAGTGAATACCATCAAAAATTCACAGATCCAAATGACTCTGATAAATATATGTTCTTAACGTCATTTGTTCCACTGACCCTCACAGAGCGTAATAATATGTCAACAATGTGCTGGAGAAATACAGAGCCGTCATCAACAAGATTTTGCCGACCGTTAAAATTTTAATTTATACAAGAAACAGCTGAAGTTATAAATTCTGAGGTTAGTCGTGTTAATGACGAAATAGCAAATTTAAGAAATACTGTCGTTGAATTTCATGGCAGAAACTTAAATATTTCTCACACATTGAAATTAACAATGATTGATGGGAAAGTAGCTACTACGATTTCTGGAAGCTCATCTATGGCGGTTTGCTTCATATGTGGAGCGAAGCCCACAGAAATGAATAATTTAGATGCGGTGATTTTGAGGAAATGTTTGGAAGAAGCAATTGCATTTGGCATTTCTCCCTTGCATGCGAGAATCAAATTTATGGAGTGCATTTTGCACATTTCTTACCGTCTAAGTTTCAAAAAATGGAGAACAGATAGTTACACAAAAATTGAAATGGCGGCAAATAAAGCTGAAATTCAGAAGAGATTAAAGTTTACACTGGGCATAAATGTGGACGCAGTGAAGCAAGGTATGGGCACAACCAACGATGGCAATACGGCAAGAAGGTTTTTCGAAAATCCAGCTAAAACTGCAGACGGAATTGGCATAAAAGAAGAGCTAATACATAGATTTAAAATTATTTTGGCCACAATAAATTGTAATGCAGCGATCGACACTAGCAAATTTCATATATATTGCATGGATACCGCCAAGTTGTTTGTTGATCTTTATGGCTGGTACTACATGCCTGTAACTGTGCATAAGATTGTGGTGCATGGTAGTAAAATTATAGCAGAAGCTATTCTGCCAATAGGTATGTCTCTATCTAAAGGCCCTTATTCAATGATTTCATTTGAATTTTTTACATTTAAATTGATTATTTGTATCAGGTATGCTGTCCGAGGAAGCTCAGGAAGCGAGGAATAAAGACTATAGAGCCTATAGATTACATCATTCGCGAAGAATTGGACGTGTAGCCACTAATGAGGACGTAATGCATAATCTTTTATTGTCTTCAGACCCCTTTATAAATACATTTCGCACAAAGCTGCAAATCAAAAAATTGGAGTACGATAATGATGTTAAAAAATTATTAAAAGACTATGCTTAAATTACTTATTCATGTTTGTTCTATTTGTTTTTTTCTATGGGAGGTGGGCGTAAAAGTGGGCGGATCAGGTATATATTTTTAGGAGCCCATTCTACAATTATAATATATATTTTTTGTGAAAATTGAGTTGATGCAGTAAAAATCAAGAAAGTTATGCCACTTTTTCAATACAAGTTGTATGGGAAGTGGGCGTAAAAGTGGGCGGATATTTTTCAAATTTCACACAAATGATTCTGATTGTTTAAAAATGATATGTGCCAAAAAACAATGCCGTAGGTCAAAATTTAATTTTCTCTTTGTATGGGAGGTGGGCGTAAAAGTGGGTGGAACATTTTGATTTTTCCATTTTTTTCTTGATTCAAACAAAAAATGCTTATGTACCAAGTTTCATTGTCCTTCGACAACTTCTTCTATTTTTAGCCGCTCGTTCTATGAACTTCAACCCATGTGCGATGTTGCATTAAATATATCGTTGCAGTAAAATTTTTCATAGTTTTCAAGATATTTTCATGTTTTTGATGTCAAAATAACGGAAATTTTTTAATTTTACTAAATTTAAGAAATATTTTATATTTTGTAAATATTTGCATATGTAACAACTAAAAATATGGGATTTTGTAAAAAATTTGTACTACAGCACCATCTGGTGTCCAAGGTGGTTCAAAGAAGATACTGTCAAAAAACATCGTACCCGAGAACTACTATATACCAATTTTTATTCTAATCGCATGTTCGGTTTGGGAGTTTTAGGTGGTTTTGCAAAAATAATTTGTACTACAGCGCCCTCTGGTGTTCAAGGTGGATAAAAATTGATAGCCCACAAACACGCACCGTACCAAAAAACTTCTATACACAAATTTTCATGCTAATCGGATGAGTAGTTTAGTAGTTCCAAACCAATTCGATATCATAAATTTGGCCTGTGTGGCCAAATTCCCCCTTGACTAATGTTCGCTCAAATATAATAACTACCTCTTGGGCCCATAACGTCTACATATCCAGTTCCACTATTAAAGCATGTACAACTCAGGAATAATGATTTCTAAAAAGTGGGCCATACCACACCAGTAACCATACGAACTTATTTACCAAATTTTAGTCTAATACGACCAAAAAAGTCTTAAATATATCATTTTTATTGATTTGTAGGCGGTAAAGGGGGTATGGAAAAAAAGGGGTGTGGAAAATTTTTACTATGCCTATATTTTTCGCGCAAATGCAAACTAAAGTGAGACTTGCCAAATTATTCCAATATTGCATTTATTTCCAATTACCCTTGCAAATATTTCCCCATATACACCATATGTGCGCACCTGTATTTTTTCACAGCTGTATTGTTTAGTTCACTAAAATGCCTATAATTCATGCACCAATACACATACAAGGACCATTTACGAAACTGTGTCTTTTTTTTGCTTTTTTTTTAATTCTTTAGGCTTTTTCGTTTTTCATTTAATTTAATTATACATTGAGGTTCAGAAAAAATATTTTCTGCAAAAAAGTATTGCAACTCCCATTCAAGTAGAGACACTTTACATAGAAATAGCAAAAACTGATATTTTTATGAGTGTAGCATAAGTTCCGTATGCGCAGCAAAAAAACCAATCTAACCAACATGCATTTGCCACAGATCTTTTCTGCATGAAATATCGATAGCAAAGATAACAAGATGGGAAACTTCTGTGGGGAATCTGAAATTGCAAAAAGTAAACACACATACGAGAGACCCAATTTCACCACAAAAAGTGAGCTGAATATGTCAGTTTCGGGTTATGTTCCTTAACCCTTCCAACACATTTCTTATTGATTGGCTTTATAACGAAAACAAAAATATCTAAAGTTCTCAAATATTCTTATATATCGTCGTTCGCAAATTATTGTGTTCTATATGACAAAAATGTTTTTTTGGTAAATCAAGTTTAAAGTTTAGTAAAAAACTGAACCGAAAAATCTTCCGCGATTTTCTTACCAATGAAAGTTCAAGAGTTTGTGGTTCTTTCTGTCAAAAAAAATGTACATCCTTGGAATGAAAGTTCAAGAGTTTGTGGTTTTTTCTGTCAAAAAAAATGTTCATCCTTGGAAGCGTTTTTTAGAGTAAGATGAGTTTAAAAAAAAATAATTTGTTCTATATGCACTTATTTACGAAACTATTCTTGTTTTATAGCGTATAGAACAAAATGTAATATGTATTGGAGAAATGAAAAGCAATGTGATTTCACTCAATAAAGACTTTATTTCATATATTATAATATTAACTTAATTTTAAACTTAATCTTATACATATCGCTCATTTCGTGCAAGACTGTCACAACTCAAAATCTGAGATTTTTGAGTTGAGTATACAGGAATATCCGTTATAAGAATCTCTGTAATATATTCCAAAATCAGAAAGATTTGCGCTCAAATAACGGTTTTATGGAGACTTTTGTCGTTTTTGCTCTTTGCACTCAGGCAGTTTTATTAGTTACAACAACGTCACATTTTAGTCTGTGCGTGATCTTCTTTAAATTCGTTCAACATTTTTTTAGTAAAAACGCTGTATTTTATCTTATAACGATTTAATTTATAAAGTGTGAGTTAAAATTCATATGGTTTTAACAACAAAAGTGGCCTATTTCGAAATGTGACGGTTTTGATGTTTTGTGTTTGATTTTTTGAGTACATTTTTTATAAATATAAATGTAATAAGACAAGATGTTATGTTGTTGTTGCTAATTTTTTTTTTTGTTTTATAAATCATTTCGACTTAAGCCATTATTGTCAGCAAACTTAACTCTTTAAATTTCAACCACAACTTGGAACAATTGAAGTTATCACATTCTTGCTGTTAATATATAGTTAACAATTTTAAAGAAACTTGTCACATTTTAAATTGTGCCGTTATTCCTGATAATTTTTATGAATACATAGGAGAACTTTTCATTTTTCTGTAAAGGCTCTTCTTATATTAAAAACTCATGGAACACCAAGAACAAGCTTCTTGTTCACTTTCTTTTACCTCGAGTGATTCTACTTGTTGCTATGACTTCGATTCAGACGACTCTCAGAAAGATTTAACACATAAACCAGCCGACAACACTTCAATAGAAAGTGATACCATAAGCAACAACTCCGTTGTAGACGAAGTTTATGAATCTGTTGTAGTAGGTGATGTCGCTATCGCTGCGAATTCAAGTAGTACGACTAAGAAAGGTAAGAAGCGACAGAAGAATCCAGAAAAATGGCGTCGCAATATAAAAAAAAAATTGAGGAATTCAGGCAAAGAATATGAAATGTGGACGAAGGAGAAGAGAATTCAACGATGTAGAAGTATTAAGCCTCCTTGTACTGAGAAATGTAGATTACAGTGCTCTAAGAATTTTAGTGATAATGATCGCTTAAACATTTTTAATTTATATTGGTCTCTAGGAAATATTGAGAAGCAAAGGCAATTTTTGTTAAGCTGCATGGCTGAAAACGAGCCTCAATATCGATATATTAGACAAGGGGGAACGCGACCACCAAGACAAAAAAACATGAAATACTTTTTTAAGAGAAATGAAAATATAACACAAGTTTGCAAAAAATTTCTAATGAGTACACTCGACATAAACAATAGACCAATTCGAACAGCATTAGAGAAGAGCAAACAAAATACTCAAAATTTGTTAGAAGAAGACAAACGAGGCAGACATGGCAAGCAACCAAGAGTGAACCCTGAAATTAGAGAGGGAATTAAAACATTCATAGACTCCATACCTAAAATTGAGAGCCATTATACACGAGCGCATACAACAAAACTGTATATTGATGGTAGCAAAACTGTTGCAGAACTTCATAGAGATTATATAATTCGCTGCCGAGAACAAAGCATTGATTATGGAAATTACCCATTATTTTATCGCATATTCAATACGGAATTTAACGTTTCATTTTTTGTACCAAAAAAGATCAATGCGAGCTCTGTGTTGCTTATGAGAACTTAGAAGGGGATAAGAAAGGAGAGCTGCAAGAGAAATATGACCAACACATTTTTGAAAAAGAGATTTCAAGAATTGAGAAAAAGTCTGACAAAGAGAATAATTCCCCAGATACGTTGGTAGCTGTTTATGATATGCAAGCAGTTATGCAGCTCCCAAAAGGGGATGTTTCAGTTTTTTATTACAAGTCAAAATTAAACGTTTTGAATTTTACAATTTTTAACATCAAAGACAACACCTGCGAGTGTTATGTGTGGGATGAAAGTAACGCAAATAGAGGTGCAAATGAATTGGGAACATGCATCCTTCGCTATATGAGGGAAAAGTCTCTTCAAAACAACACGAAACACTTTATTTTTTATTCAGATAACTGCGCAGGCCAACAAAAAAATAAATTTATGATTTCAGTTTATTTTTATGCAGTACAGTTTTTAAATATCGAAAGTATAACTCATAAATACTTAATTAAGGGGCATACACAAAACGAGGGAGACTCCGTGCATTCTCTTATTGAAAGGAACGTGAAGCGTCAGCTTAGATGTGGTCCAATTTATACTCCTGAAACTTTTATTTCCATTATAAGAAGTGCAAAAAAAAGTGGCAAACCATACAAAGTGACAGAATTATGCTTCGATGATGTTTACGATATGAAACAGTTACCTGCTGATATAGGCCCTCTGAATATGGCTAATGCAAAACTATCGGATATTAAAATCGTAAAAGTAAGTAAGGAGTCACCAACTTCCTTATTTTACAAGACATCATACTCTCATGAACGATTTGAAGAAGCAAAAGTCTTAAGGCGAGTTTCAAAAAAAGACATTAATTTTATACAAGCTTTCTCGTCCAAGCCTGGTATAACCGAGAGAAAGAAAATTGATCTCTTAGATTTAATAAATAAGGGTATCATACCTAAATACTACAAAACTTTTTATGATTCGTTATAAAAATTAATTTTAATTTATGTTATTTAAAAACAAAAATCCATTATACATGCGAAATTATATCTTATTTAATTATCTTTTATGTTAATAAGATTACATATTTTTTTGTCAAATGAATAAATGAAATGTTAATTGAAAATTCCAATTGAATTATTTATTTTTTTTTTAGCAATACCGTCACAACACTGCATATAACATTTTATTCTTTGCATTTTTGCAGCAATAACGTCATAAAACTAACAGTGTGAAAAAAAATATTTTTTAAAATACTAATAGTTATCATAAAAGCTATTTAACTTCAGAATAATGTTTATAAAATATTATTTTACCAGAATGTGCAAAAATATAAATGAAACATCTACATTTATGGAAGAAATATGATTTTCAAATGTTTAAAGTGGCCTCCTGAAAATTCGCAAATTTTGAGTTGTGACAGTCTTGCACGAAATGAGCGATATGTTCTTATGAGTCCACTTAAATCAATACCTTTTAATTTCTTAAAAGGTAAGTTTCGACTACAAAATCAAGTAAAAAATTAACCAAATTTATTTGACTTCGATTCCACGAAGTTCATGCTTGATTTACGGAGATTTTTTAATTGAAGCAAGTTTGTTAAAAAAACGAAGACAAAAAGTTGTACCTATATTTTAAATTGTATTAAACAAATTATTATGGGTATTCACGGGTTGATGCGAAACACAGTTGCGACGATGCGAAAATGCAAGATTGCGAATTTTTGCTTCATTCCAACAACAAACACATTAGAAGCAATTTTGGGACTCTTCTTGAATTACGCACTGCTCAAACCTATTGCGAAAGCGCACAAACAGTGATGCGAAACAGATGATTCATGTTATGGGTGTTTTCAAGCATAGTTACCATCTGCACTGAACGAATTTTCGTACATTTATTTGATGTACGCCATTCATTAAATAACAAATTAAAAAAATACATTGATATAATGTAAGTATACATTGCATGAATGTAAATTATTCATTTACATTTACATTAAATTAAAAAATGATGTAAGACTACGTTTAATAAATGTAATTGAACACATAAAAGATAACATTACATATTACATTAGCCTATCGTAAAAATACATTAAACCAATGCATATTTTGCATCAAATCCTACATACAAACTAAAAGCGATGTACAAGTACATTGCATTAATGTCAAAAATGCATTACATTGGATTAATGTAAAAATACATTTTTATAATGTAAAGTTGCCTTTGAATAATGTAAAGTTACTTTTGATTAATGTATGTTTACATTATTCTTTACATTGAAACCGAAAAAAATTGCAAATTTAATAAAAAGTACATTGATTTAACAAAGAAATTCATTGTATTAATGTAAACGAAAACAACCTTTTATGAATCCCGTTATTTTAACTATTTTGTCGCTTTAGAAGCGTCTTTATTCTTAGTTTTATGATGCAATTCTTACTCGTGTGTCTGTATTTATTCAGTGAGGTTAAATTGCAGTTTTTTAATGACATAACAGGTCTAACAAGTTTTAATTAAAATAAGTGAGTTGTTTTGTGTTTGTAAGTAAAATCAATTGTTTTTTGTGCTAAAAACTTTTTAAATACGAATAACTTAATATTTTACTTAAAAAAAATCACCTGCTCAAGATATATGACGATTTTTGGTGCTGATTTTGTGGCCAATTATTTGGAAACTTATCTGTCTACAAAATTCATACAGAATGTCAAAGCATGGAACAGATTTTTAAACTATTTTATGAATCTGATTTATAAACTACCTCAATACAAGCAAAAATCTGGACAAATATTGGTAAAACATTACATATAAAGCCAAAGAAGGAAATTTGTAAGCTCAAACTATTAATCTTTTTACAGATTGACAGGGACTCTTAGAATCATGGAACCAAAAATGAAAGCGCTTTTTATGTTCTTGAATCAGGAAAATAATATAAAAGATGTTGACATAGATGTAGATAGTGACATTGAGACAGGTACAGAAAGTTTATTTTTAAATTTGCCAACTTCAATTATTAACTTTTCTGTTTTGTTTTTTTAAGACAGCGAAAAATACATCTTTAAGACTCTTTGGTCTCTGCATGGTTACCTTTGTCCCACCACTAAAGTTACCCGCAAAGACAGCACCGGAAAGAAGTCCACAACAAAGTTTACTGTGAAGGACTCCCAAGAGTCATTCATTTTTCACATAGAACATTTAAAAAGACGTGGAGAGAATAATCAGCTATATAGATTAGCTACATTTAATGTGCAGTCCAAAGAATTTAGTGATTTCTTTATATATTTAGATGGATCTAAGATAATATTTGAAAAAATTTTGCGTTGCGTTGACATCTGTTTCAAATGTTCTCACTTAATTAATCTTGAGTGTCCAAAAGCTTCAACACTTTTCTGGAATTTTATAGAAGCATATTTTTATGATATATCTACCATACAAGCAAAGCTAGCACCTAAAATTTGCATTTTATTAAACGCTCTAAATGATTTAATTTAATTTAATACACTCACTTAATATTTCATTATATTAATTCATTATACAATATATTACATTTCGCTCAATATTGATCTACATAAATTTTATGTAATAATTTTAAAAATTTAATGCCTTTTATGAAACTGGTATTAACCTTCATGTTTTTGTAAATTTTTCTAGCAATATTTATTTCAAATGAATTAATTATTTTTTGTAAATAAAAATTACATCCTCCAAAGTGAAAAAGAATAAATGAAACATAAATAAATATATTAATATATGTATATAAAAAAACAAACGATTTCTGGATTGGCTGGAATAGCTGCACAGGGTAATAGGGATGTGGCTGAGAAAATGTATGGAGTCTTTTTCAGGCATTAGTTTTTTTAATAAGAATAGACAGTGTGTCTTGAAAAGAAATCCGTGAAAAATGTATGGTTTATGAAAGAGATCCATAGCTGTCAATCAACAGTAAGTATACATATATCCCAATGAATAAAACATACTATCAATGTACCATGCAATACATTGATTTCTTAAATCAATGTACGATACATTAAATGCGTAACATAAAATTTATTAGATTAATGTAAAATACATTGAAAATGCAATGTAAAAGTCATTAATCCAATGTATGATGCATTAAATTAGCAATATCTACATTAAATAAATCAATGTAAGAATACGTTGGCTTAATATACGAAACATAAAATCAATGTATAGTATTATGTTCTATTTTATGTATCGGGATACATTGTCCTTATGTAAAATACATAAATATAATATACTTTTACATAGGTTCATTTTTGATGTAAAAAACATAATGTAGATGAACTTTTACATTGATAATAAGTACGTTTTTCGTTCAGTGTGGGTAAAACTTAAAAAGGCTAAGTTTGTGATTTAAATAAGTTTTTGTTATTTTGAAATAAGGTGGCAATATATTTCTTTCCGCTATCGTAAAGTTACAATATTGATGCTCACGCGTTAGTGCGAAAAATATGTTGCATTTTCGCATTCTTGCAATTCGCATCAACCCGTGAATACCCCTATTGTAGTATGCCACTGCATCAAGTGATAAAAAGTTGTATAAACTTTTCACATCATTTACTTTCTCCAATGATATCTTCTTATCTATTGCTTATCCATTCTTATTCTTAGTATTAAGCTTTTTTTAAACGTTGTTGTAAAATTTAACTTCTAACCTTATGTTATTTATGATGGGTATTTTCTTTTCTTTTTTGTTTCATTTTATTTACCAACTGCAATCTAAAGCGGGATTTTTTCTTTTTTGTTTCATTTCATTGGCCAAGTGCAATGTGAAGCTAAGAAAAAAACCAGAAAAAAAACAAAAAAACAGCAAAATACAAAGACCTCCAAATAATAACTTTAATAACTTTATTTAGACTTGCATAAAGAACAAAATAAAAAAATATTTTTTTTACTTAGTATTTTTGCTTCGTTTTTGTTCTATATGCACGATTTTTTGCATATAGAACACAATAGGTTACGAAGCTTGTCACAACAGTGTTGTATAGCACAAAGTCGATGTCTCATATTTCGAAAACTATAAAAGATAAAAGCAAACTGATGACACAGATCGATAGATCTCGAAAAATTTGCCTATATACCAGTCTTATCTCAATTTTTTCAATTTTGTGATATAGAACACAATAATTTACGAACGACGATATGCTAAAAATATTTATTTTTGTGCTTTAGCTTCATGTTCAATAAGATTTTATACATAAAAAAACCACATTATTTCCTTACGAAAAGCAAAAAATTTGTGCATGTACCGTAAAGGTTAATAATATCAGCTGGGTGAGTTTATGAATGAAATGTTTTTTTTCCATTCGTGTGTTAGAAGTAGTGTTGCCAATTTATCTTTTTTAGGATAGCTTTAAATTTTTCCTTTTTATTAGGTTTTTAATTATTATATCTGTTTTAGAATACTTACTTACTTACTTATCTGGCGCTTACAACCGTAAGTCGGTTTTGGCCTCGTATAAGAAATTGCGCCAGCCATTTCTGTTCTGCGCTTGCTGGCGCCAGTTGGAAACACCAAGTGTAGTCAGGTTATCCAACACCTGATCCTTCCAACGAAGATGTGGGCGTCCTCTTCTGCGTTGACCACCACCGGGCACCGAATCGAATATTTTTTTCGCTGGAGCGTCGTTTTCCATTCGCTCAACATGACCTAGCCAGCGGAGCCGCTCGATTTTGATACGCTTAACTATGTCGATGTCAGCGTACAGCTCATACAGCTCGTGGTTCCATCGAATTCGGTACTCGCCATTGACGCAGATTGGACCGAATATCTTACGAAGGATCTTTCTCTCGAAGGCTCCCAAAGTCTTTTCATCAGAACTGCTCAACGTCCAGGTTTCTGCTGCATATAATAGGACGGGCATGATTAGTGACTTATAGAGCGTGAGTTTTGTTCGTCGAGAGAGGGCTCTGCTTCTCAATTGCCTACTCAGCCCAAAGTAACACCTGTTGGCAAGAGTTATCCTTCGCTTTATCTCAATACTGACATCGTTGAAAGAGTTTACGCTGGATCCCAGGTAGACGAAGTCCTTAACAACCTCGAAGGAGATGTTGTCAACAGTGACGTGGTTTCCAAGACGCTGGGACTGTTTATTTGTTGACACTAGGTATTTCGTCTTATCTGCGTTCACTACAAGACCCATTCGACTCGACTCTTTCGCTAACCTGGAGAATGCTGCGCTGACTTCGCGCGTATTATGGCCAATGATATCGATATCATCAGCATACGCCAGCAGCATAATACTTTTGTAGAATATCGTGCCGCTGCGTCTCAAATCAGCAGCTCGGATGATCTTCTCCATCATCAGGTTGAAAAAGTCGCACGATAAGGAATCACCTTGTCTGAAACCTCGTTTGGTATCGAATGGAGGAGTGAGGTCCTTTCCAATTTTAACTGTGCTGCTGGTGTTGCTCAGTGTCATTCTGCAAAGGCGGATGAGCTTTGCAGGAATACCAAATTCAGACATGGTGGAATATAGATGATTCCTTATTGGACTGTCGAAGGCGGCTTTGTAATCGACAAAAAGATGGTGTGTGTCGATTTGTTTTTCTAGGGTCTTCTCCAAGATTTGTCGTAGCGTAAATATCTGTTCTATGGTGGATTTGCCAGGTCTGAAGCCACACTGATAAGGTCCAATCAGCTGGTTTACGATGGGCTTCAGTCTTTCACATAGTACGCTCGACAGGACCTTATATGCGATATTCAGAAAGCTTATCCCACGGTAGTTGGCGCAAATTGTGGGATCGCCTTTCTTGTGGATTGGGCAGAGCACACTGAGGTTCCAATCGTTTGGAATGCATTCTTCCGACCATATTCTGCATAGAAGCTCATGAATGCATTTAAATATAGCTTCGCCTCCATTCTTGAAGAGCTCAGCAGGTAAGCCATCGGCTCCTGCGGCTTTGTTGTTTTTAAGCCGAGCTATAGCTTTCAAGACTTCACTATGGTCGGGCAGCGGAACTTCAACGCTGTCGTCCAAAATTGGGGATTCCGGAATATCATCTCTATTGGCGGGATTGTTGTCGTCGTCGCCATTCAGAAGCCTAGAGAAGTGTTCCCTCCACATCATCAGTGTACTCTGGATATCTGTCACTAGATTCCCATTTTCATCCTTGCAGGAAGAGGCCCCGGTCTTGAAACCATCGGCCAGGCGTCTTATTTTTTCGAAAAATTTTCGGACCTCATTCCTGTCACCATGCATCTCAATTTTCTCGCACTCACGCATTTCCGCTTCCCTTTTCTTTCGCCTGAAAATGCGTCTCTCTTCCCTCCTCCTCTCTTTGTATCGCTCCTTAGCAGCACGCGTTACAACCGACTGCAGGGTGGCTTTGTAGGCGGCATCTTTTTCTGCAGTGGCGTCGCGACACTCTTGGTCGTGCCACTGGTTTCGGCGAGGGCGGTGATAGCCAATCACCTCTTCGGCAGCCGTACGCATAGAGTGGGAAATGTGATTCCACTGCGCGCATATATCGTCGATCGGAGGAGTGCTTTCTTGAAGCAGGAGTGAGAGTCGAGTAGCGAAGTCTTCGGCTGTTTGCTTTGATTGCAGCTTTTCGACGTCTAGCTTTCTTTGTGCTGGATTGCGCGCATTCTTGGTTGCGCACAGGCGTGTACGGATCTTGGCTGCGACAAGATAATGATCCGAGTCTATATTGGCACCACGGATCGTGCGTACATCTAAAACACTAGAAGAGTGCCTTCCGTCAATCAAAACGTGATCAATTTGGTTGCGCGTCTTTTGATCAGGAGACAGCCAAGTTGCTTTATGAATATTGAGATGCTTGAATCTAGTGCTACTAACGACCATGTTTCGCGCTGCGGCAAAGTCAATCAGCCTCATTCCGTTATCGGAGGTATTGTCGTGGAGGCTGAACTTTCCGACTGTTGGACCAAAGATATTTTCTTTTCCCACCTTGGCGTTGAAGTCACCAAGCACGATTTTTATGTCGTGGCGGGGGCTGCGCTCATAGGCCTCTTCAAGGCGCTCGTAGAAGCTGTCTTTGGTCTCATCGTCCTTATCTTCTGTCGGAGCGTGCGCACAAATCAGGCTTATGTTGAAAAATCTTGCCTTGACACGGATTATGGCAAGACGTTCGTTCACAGGTGTGAATCGCAGAACATGATGTCGTAGTCGCTTGCCAACCACGAATCCGCATCCAAATTCGTGCTTCTCCGCATGGCCGCTGTAGTAGATATCACAGGATGCTTGCCGTGAGCAACCCTGTCCCTTCCATCGCATTTCTTGGATTGCAGTGATATCAGCTTTGTATCTTTCTAAGATATCTATCAGTTGGATAGAGGCACCATCCCAATTGAGGGTTCGGACGTTCCAGGTGCATATCCGTAAATCATTGTCAGTTTTTCGTTTGCGGTAGTCGTCATCAGATTTGGGGATCATTTTTATCTTATTTCTTTGTCGTTTCATTGAAATTTGTTTTTACGTGGTGGGCATCAAACCCAACGCACAACCCTTTAAAGGCAGGGGGAGCCCGCCGCTCAGATTAGCCGTCAAACTAACGGTTGCCAGTTTGCCGTTTCTAGAGGACACCACGCAGAGGTTTGAGTCGACTTGAGACGAGTTCGACATGGATAATGCTGGCCTCATCAGGTTGAGGCAGTCAGACACGTTGCCATGTGAAGATCGCCCCCTTGACCCTCACGCGTTGCCTTGTGAGGATCGTCCTCCTGTTCATCTGTTTTAGAATAGCTATGCGTAAATTTCTCTTAAAAATCTACAACGATGATCATAGGAAATCAATTGGGTCTACGGAAATCAAAATATATAAGTTTGTAAACTTAATTGTGTCATAATTTCAATATTCAAATATTGCTCATAATTTCTTATTGCTATATGAGTAAAAATTAAGTGTTCGGAATATTTCTATAAATGTAACAGGTATTCCCGTTTCAGAAAGTATAAGTAATGATAGAAATTGGAGTTAAAAGTTTGCGGACTGAGCAGCCGTAGGAACATAACTGGAAAAAATAATATTTATGGCAAATAATGGGGTAATATGTGACATATGGAAAAATAAACGTCAATAAAATTGAATTGCATTTCCACACCACCTTTTAGGTATGCAATTTGGCGCATTACCGATTTTTTTGGGTGTTCGGTTCCCCTGCAGGCCTATGTCACCCAAAAATTATGTAATGAAATACTTTAAAGAATTCATACAATAATTATAACCTCTTGAGGCTTAAAACATATTTTTTTGGCTTTGAACTCCAATGAATCAAATCAAATGTATATATAAGATTGTGACAATGACTTATAAGTGTCAGTAAGTAAGTAAAACACATACAAATTTTTTTTTAAAATTTGGCTCAGATACATCCCGATTGAAAAATTTAAGTATAAAATATGATCTAATTCTAATGAAAAGACCAACTTGTGATAAAGTGATATATATATATATATCACCAATAGTGATATACTATTGCAGTTGATGCAGCAAGATTATGGTGCAATTCCCTTAATTTCTTGGAACAAATATTCACTGAAGCCTACTCTGTGGCAAACACCGTCAAATAGTTAGACGAACATCATCATGACTTTCAACTTAATATATTACGAAAATACATAATCAAAGCAATTTTGCAAATTTTATAGATAAAACAAATGCTAGTTCGCCAAAGCAATATTAATTCCAACCAAGCAAATTTCCAAAGAAAACAATGATAGTTGACAACTCTGATGGGATGAAAAATAACAGAGCTTTTACAAAACGACCGTGGTGAAAATAAAAAGCCATTTACAAATACAACAAGTGCCAAAATTTGCAAACTTTGTTTGGTGATTAAGAATAAAATAAGAAAATGCATGTAATTATTTGAGTGTTAAATAGATTCCTGTAACACAACTTAAAGATTTAAATATTCAAACACTCAATTCATACATTATTGTTCTTGTTTGTAAACGAATTTTCAGCAGAAAATAGCAGAAGAAGAACAAGAGCGTTCCTTTTTTAAATTTCACCTCGAATAGCGGTGGTTTGTGTAAAATAGCGGGGGTTTGTGTAAAATAAAAATTTTTAAAAAATGTTGACAAATACAACAACTGAAGAAATTGGCAAACTTTAAACGCATGTATGGACTAAAATAAAGGGACTTAGTGATCAGTTTTGGTTGCAAACAGTTTATAGCAACTCAACTTAAATATTTAAATCATAATAAATAGATTATTTGCATTATTTTCAGGGGTTGCAAAGTGATTTCTTTGAGAGTTTGCGGCCGATGAAGAACAAGAGTAAAATTCAGGGTTGATTTTTCGTCGCACTAATACATGCAAACCTTTTTTGAGGTTATGTTTTTTAAGTTTCCCATCTTGTTATCTGTGATCAAAGAAATAAAATGTAAGGAAATGGTGTTCTCCTCACATACAGTGTGTGTGTACTGAGGCAAAAGTTTTTTGACAGTTCGATCTCTCGTGTCTAAAATAAATTGGTGTCGAATTATAACACCTATTATTTAATAAAAAGCAATTTTTATTGCTAAATTTTACAAAATTATTAACGTAAATAACATAAACAATTGACTAAAAATGCATTGAAAAGTGAAAAGTTGTGCAAACAGCCATAAATTGAAGAACAAGGCAATATCCTTTCACAAGTAAATATACCGGCATCAGTCGAATTTTATAAACAAAACAACTTTATTTAGTTTAAAGAAGTTGTAACAAGTGAAAGTTTTAATATTTGCAATTGGAATTTTGCGAAAAAAATAAAATTAGAGCCCGTTGTCTTGCACCGATTTAGTGTGATCGAACTGTCAAATTACAAATACCGCTTCAGAGGCGCATTCAATTTACACAATCGCACATATTTTTAGGGCGCTCTTGTTTTCAGTGATTCAATTTCAATGTTTCAGATATCCATATATTGTTGTCCGGGAATTCATGTGCTGTATGTGCAAAAAACACATTTTGAGTATATGGAAGTTAAAGTTTGAAGCGATTTTTTTTTTAAAAGACTACGATAGGATTTCCTGAATGTCTCACCATAAGTTTGTATAAAAATGGTAATCCACAAAACATATTTTCTAATCCTTAATCTCACGCACAAAAGTACATTTTCTAACGATAAAAAATCCACTTTGCTCTATACGCCATTTCAAACTTATTTTTATGTGAACTCATACTCATAGAGCAAAGATGCATAAGGAAAAAATAACACAGATTTAAAGTTTTTCGTCAACAGCAGTTTATTCATTTATAAATTCAAATTAATATTCATTGAAACACAAAAGAAAAATATGTTCTTAAATTTATTTAACAGAAATCATAAAAAAATGTATTAATTTACAAAAAACAAAAATAAAAAGCTGTTGGTATAACTATTACAAAATGGCGTTTGGAGCACATGAATCCCCGGGCGACGATATGCTTGATTCAAAAACCTTTTGGATTCGAGCACTGGGATAAGTAAATGATGTTATAAATGCAAGATCAGTAGTTTGCTGTTTGCATGATTGCTGAAAAGGAACTTCGTATTCAAACGAAATTTATTTGATTACGAAAATTCGTCTTATTCAAAAGACAAATCTATTTTGGAAAAAATATAAATATAATAGAATAATGTTAAATACGCAAAAATCCCTTATTGGAGAAACTATGTTTGATGGTCATATAAAGTCTTCCGGCCATTATATCGTAGTCAAATCATTAATTGAAATTTGTTCAAAAAGGCGATATTATATAACGAACAAAAATAAACGAAAAGTCTTCAATCAGACAAAAGCACCACAAAACTGTTAATTTTAAGGGGCTTAAAATTAATAATTTTACTAATGATTTCTGTTCTTTATGGGTGAAATAGGCCTACAAATGAACCGTACACCCAAAAAAAAATCGATGATGCACCGAATTGTATATCTCAAGGGTGGTGTGGAAATACAATAAATTTTCACAACTTGTGAAGTTTAGATTTTCACATCTATCACTCACATAAGTTTCATGTCATTTCTTCATAATATTACCTGATGACTTCACATTGTATACTTACATCATTATTCATTCCATTCAATTCTAGTTAATATTGCAAAAGTTTGCGCCTTCTTATTTGCTGCACCCGAGTGCGGTCCTGCGTAAATTTTTCTATGTGTGTGTTAACCAACACCAATGAGAAAAATACCTCACTTTTGAGGAATAACACCGCTTCCTTATCTCTTACTTCTTTGTCTGTGATCGATAGATACTGACGCAGTTCAGTGCTCGTCCGTGAGTTAATAGGTCTGTTTCCGTACGCACACTGTGTAACTTGTGGGACGCTATCCCAACTAGCATTTGAAAGATTGTATGACGAGCGCGATCATTTCGCGATTCTTTTTTTAATCGTCCAGACGATTGTTAAAGTAGAATTTTATTTTGCTCTTCCAAATGATGCTATTGCGAGTCGTTGTAACGATTGTTGCACGAGTGAATCGTAGTTCACGCATTTTGGCGAGCATTTAAAGAGTGCAAGCAAGAATACGACTCATTTTGATGATTGATTGACGAGTGTTTTTTTTTTTTTTTTTTTGTTACTCCTACAATCGTCGTTTAATCGTTCTGGCGACCCTTCGTGTATTTTGTGTAACTCTAAAATCGCCGCTTATGCATTGTCGTGATCGTTTGGCGAATTTAACCGTTATGTTTAGAAATCGCCGCTTACGCATTCCCGCGATCGTTTGGCGAATTTAACCGTTGTGTTTAGAAAAGTTTACAAAGAACAACTGATGTTTGCTTTCTTTCAACAACTGATTTCTGATTTATATTAACTCAGTTGTTAGCTAGGGAACACGTGTCCAAGAATTATAGCAAGTAAGTACTTTTTATTTCATGCTTTTACAGTTTTCATATTTGTTTTCCTTTTTTAAGATTTATGTCATTCAATTCAAAGCTGACGACGCAGGAATAAACAAAGTGCTGCAGCAACATTTTGTGCATGCTGGTGACCGACTCAGGAAGGGTGATCGCACCAAAAAGAATGACGAAACAAATTAGGGGGATTTATCTCCATAATTTATTTTTTATGTATTTTACTTTTCTATAACTGAATTTTGTTTTTTTTTTTAATTAAAAATTAAATTAATTTTATTTAATATATACAACTTATTATATATATTACAATTAAAAAATTAACAATACAGAACAATGCTTTTTATTTTGAAGCGTTTAGGGTCAATTAAAGATCGTCTTGGCAATAGTTTCAAGACCCTTCAGCGGTTCTTTCCTGAGCATCGTAGACGACTCAATTAGGCTATTGATTCAAGGGTCGTTTGAAGTAGAAATAAAAGCGTCTTACACGATTCTTTTCTGAGCATCGTAGACGACTCAATTAGGCGATTGATTCAAGGATCGTTTGAAATAGGAATAAAAGCATCTTACACGATTCTTTTCTGAGCATCGTAGACGACTCGAATGGAAGAGTCGCTGGCTTGACACAGTTTATCCCGTTGTACTGAACTTGCGCGATCGGAATACGACATCGTCGACGATTTATTTAATCGCCCGGTCCGATCGTGGAAGAGTCAGCTACGATTGAAAATGCTAGCTGGGATTTTCTGTTTCCGTACTTTCTGTGCTTAAAATGGGAGAAGAAGAACAAGCATAAAATCGCTCTCTCGAGCACACAAAGTGCACAGAGAGTAATAGAACCAGTGTTGCCAGAGAGACGAACTGAAGTTTACCACAATTCGGGAAAAAGTTTACCACTTTCGGAGAAAATTTACCCATTCCCAAAAAACAAAAAAAAAATTAAAAAATTTTTAAATGATTAACAACCGTTATAATTTTTTTGTAAGTATACATATCTCTCATCAACAAGCTAACCGGCAACTCTTGACGTGCATAAACCGGGACTTACCGGCTATTTTGTTTCGCTATTTTTGAATTTAATTCACTTGTTGCTTTTACCCCGTTTACATTGGTTGTCTTTGGAACCCAAAAAGTTTACGATACAACACAAGCATACCGTTATATTTTCCCCCTTTCTTCTCAGCCTATTCTCCGCAATTAGCCTACAAACTCGAAAAATTGCTTTCAATTATTGATCAATGTAAAAGGACTCTTTGTTCAGCAACTAAAGATGGATAATTCAGATTTTTTTTTTTTGTTACACAGGATGATTCACAAAAATATTGAACTATTTGTGAGTATGTTCAGATAGGTAACAGTACTGCCAATAACTCGAAAAATTAACAAATTTAAAAAAATTATTATTTCCGCCATATTTCCCACTTCTGGTCAAAAATTACCTTTTTTACCTCTGCCCAAAAAATGAGTCAAAAATTACCTCAATTAGGGAAATTTACCTCAATCTGGCAACACTGGCTAGAACTCGAGACTTCGAGTAAAGTAAGAACAAGCATCAAGAAGAATAAGCATCAATAAGAAGAAGCAAATGTCAAATAACATTTCAACATAATTGTTTATGTTTTGCAATAAATAAACTTACAAATTGTGTGCCTAAAAAGAAATTTACGTACAATAAATAAAAAGTAATAAATAAAAATTAAGTAATTGTTCAGTTTTGCATTGAAAATGGCTTTTAATAATTTGAGTGAAAGTGTTTTAAATTTTGTGCTGTCGTCTGCAGTCAAAATCAGCTGTTTTGTGCTCGAAACTTACTAGAAGCTGTTTCCGTACTTTTGCAACTATTCTCACATTTCGTTTTTACTCTCTAGCACACGTTTTACACAAATCTTACACAGTGTAAAGTACGGAAACAGACCTAATATGCATGAACCATGGTGTAATTAACAAGGTGATCGTGACGTTTACTAATTTCCCTAAGTTTATCAAAAAATGTTGAGAAAGTAAGAAAAAAAGAGACAAGCTGCGGAAAAGTGTCAAATCGCTTGCACTCAATAAAAAATTGTAATAGATTGTTGTGCAACTTGTGCTTGGAATTTACCAACAGTTGTTTTTGACAACGGTGGGTAAAATTTTTTTGAGATAAGCTAAAAATTCACGATCACCTTGTTAATTACACCATGGCATGAACCAAGAAATAAAGATCATGCAAAGAAAAGAGCCGCCATATTGTAAACAAAACAAAGCTGATAGGTCTGACGCATGGTATAATAATACAAGGTAGCATTGACAGTTGCTTGGGAAAACATCTACTGTCAAAAAATATACTCAAAAAGAGAGCGCTCACAATCCGCCCTTGAAAACACAAGCAATGTTGAAAACGTTGAAGTGAAAAAAAAACAACAACCTCAGCAGCTGCACACGTATTTTCACAGACAGCTGTTTTTGACAGGATATGTTTTCTTGTAGAAGAGGAAATAAGCAGTTGTCAATGCTACCTTGTATTATTGTACCATGGGTCTGACGTAATCGGTCACAAATTGAAAAATTATTTCTTGAAGTTTTAAAGAATTATTAGTGTTTATAATTCAGTAATTTTTTGTGTTTTTTATAAAAATGAAGTGTGCTGTAGCGACGTGCAATAATTGCAACAGCAAAAAATAATTTCCTTAGAATGCGTTCCTTAGAACAAAATGGTGGGACCTTATTGAAAAAAGGATCAGGCACCATCATATTACATCCAAAGTGTCGCTTAAACAAGCTATATTAGAAGAATGGAATGCAATTACCCCACAAGAAATCGAAAAACTATCTTTGGGATGAAAAATGGACTCCGAGCGGTTCTTGATGCGAAAGGCTATCAAACGAAGTACTAAAATATTAAAAAAGTAGTTTTTCTTTAATTGTTTCTGTATAACTCTTAATTTGTTTCTAAACTTTTTTGGCTATGAAATAATGTTATTTTTGTTGTTTTTATCACTTATACGAATATTGTAATTGTTTTTGATTTAATTTTTTGTTACTGTGTTGTGATATATTCATGGAATAAAAATATATGGAAAAAATTTTTGCATCAGCTTAATAAAAGTAAATTAAATTCAATTATTGTTTGAGAGAAAATGTTTTGTTTCTAAAGTTTTTTGATTCACTGTATGTAAGATCATTTAGATGAATAATATCTTAAATTCTTAATTTTTTGTAATGCATTAAGTATCCAAACATATGTTGTTACGTTTGTATATTATATTTATAACAGCTGAAGACTCAGAAATATATTTTTGTGGCGGTCGTGGCCGAGTGCGTTAAAGTGCCTGAACCACTCGGTGAAAATTCCCGAGTCGCGAGGTCCGAGGTTCGAATCCGCTACTACACACGCTTAATATTTTCAATTGAAATAAATTTTTCTGATCTGTCGTCACCTCTCTGCAGACAATGGCAAACCTCACAGAGTAAATAAAGCCATGTAAAGCTTATTGAGAACATGTAGATTCGGCTTAAAACTAGGAGGTCCAGTTCTCGATCAATTGTGTACAATTGAAATTAGGCCAAAGAATTGGGCTGAAATGGCTTGTTTATTATTATATTATACTAGCTGAACCCGGTGTGCTTCGCTACCCCCCTCGTTATAAAATAAAATTAAAAGTATTTATATATTTACAAAAATGTATTTATTTAATTTTAATTTAATTATTGCAATGCTTTAGGATATACAGTATTTTTAGTTAGCCCATCAGGAGCATACGCATATAAATCAGTGGGTTTTCCTACACTCGAGCATGCAACATAAAGCTGTCCATGCGAGAAACATGGATTTGCTAAATTTAAGCCGCAAACTTGCAGAGATTGGCCTTGAGCTTTGTTAACAGTCATCGCAAACGCTAACCGAACAGGAAACTGCAATCGTTTAAAATCGAATGGTAAATCTGTTGGTATCATTGGAATGCGTGGCAAAAGTGCATCTGTCCCTTTATATTTTCCTGTTATAATGGTGGCTTTTATTAAATTATTTCTCAGTTTTTTTACTGCAAGTCGAGTGCCATTGCAAAGCCGTGGTGGATCGATATTGCGTAGTAAAATAATGGGCACTCCAATTTTAAGTTGTAGCACATGTGGTGGAAAGCTTGGCACATCGAGTGAATTTAAGAACTCAACAGGATAATTAACGGCATCTTCTTTTCTCGTTACAGTATCGATGGATTTGTACGTTGCTGTACTTTCATCGATTTTGTTTTATGTTTTTGGCAGCAAGTAATGCTCGTTCACACAGCCATTCCTTGTTTTTAAAATGACGTTCAATATTGGGAAATACACAATTGATTAATACTTCAATGGACAGTGCAATTTTACAAAAGTCGGTCATTCTTCCGTTTCCCAAATACAGCAACTGCTTTGTAAATCGGGAAGCTAATGCATCGTGTTGTAGTTGCACACGCATATTTGTCGTTAATTTTAGTGTGCGAACGTGGTGTCAAAGAATGGATGTTTTCAGACATGCGTTAAGCTCATCAGCTGGGGTTGCACTTGGAATAACCGGTAGTGTTTGGCGAAAATCAACGGCTAACAAAATCAGTGCTCCCCCAAATAATTGTCTATTGTTTCTGAAACCCTGTAATGTGCGATCTAGGGCCTCTAAAGATTTTTTGTGTGCCATTGTGCATTCATCCCATACTATGATCTTACACGTTCGCAGCACTTTACCCATTGATGAATTTTTCGTTATGTAGCAAATACTGCCACCGTTGGTCAAAAAAATGCCCAAGATATGACCATTTTAAATTTTGGGTTATATGGGTGAGGCCACGCCCCTTTACAACTTTATATAGGCAAGTATTTATTATTTCGTAAGAACATCCTATTGTGAAAATTTAATGACGATCGGTCCAGTTGTTAAGATTATATTACGATTTTTAATTTTCCTCAAAAGGGGCGTGGTCCCACCCACTTTTCTCCTAGTACGTATTCCTAATCATGCCAATACCATATGTACCAAATATCATAGACGTAGGTCAACAAATGCCCAAAATATGGCGATTTAAATTTTTGGGTTATATGGGCGGTGCCACTCCCCTTTGTCCAATAAAAACTTCATACAGCCTATTATTCCTTCCAGAGTCACAGTAATATGCTGTGAAAATTTCAGAAAGATCTGTCCAGTGGTTTGGCCTCCTATAAAGCACAAACAAACAAACAGACAGACAGACATTAATTTTCATATATATAGATTATTTTTTTTTAAATTGTACATTTACAATTTAATACTCTCGTAACCCGAAACACTTTTTCTTGAGCATTCATATGCATTTTTTTATATTGTTTAATTTAGTCGTTAATTGATCAATAAACTGGATACACACAAAATCTTATTAGTTCTCGAGTTCTTATTCTTAGCAGCAGAGGAATTTATTTTTACCGATCCCAGCGACCCAAAATTTTTGTTATATTCCCGTTCTAAGAACTAATAAGTTAACTTATAAAGTAAAGTTACAGTCATTGGGTCCAATTTATGAAATGGAAAACTACTGTTGGACTTTGTCATTTTGATGTTTATTAACAGAAAAAAGGTTCTTTATATGTGCTTCAGTTATACAGTAATTCCACAGTAATTTTTGTTTCAATTCACAGTAATTTTGCATCAAAAACAGTAATTTTTCGTGCCTGACACAGTAATTTCAACAAATTATTTTAACATCACTGTGTTGGTTCATGCATATTAACCAAAAATAATAAATACAAGATTATGCCATGCGCATGTCTGCCTACGTCATGATCGACCCATTGTCAAAATCAGCTGTTTTTCACTGAGAAAAACATAAAAAACAACTGTAGCTGAAAAAAAAAATCGTACAGAACTATTTCGCACTATCTTTCGTCTTTTCTTGCTCGAACAGAAAATCAGTGAGAAGAACAGAGAAAGAGTCTCTTCCTATCTACGTCACGAAAGACCATTACGCATATCGTCCATCTTTGTTATGAAGTTGGCTGGGAAAAATCGTGACGTAGCTCGGGTTTGTCAAAGTGGCTGAATGTAAACGTAGTCACAATTTATTTATAGGGGGCTATTTATTTGTAAAGATGAAAAAACGTCGACATTTTCTTAATGAAACTTGGCGACTTGAAATGGAATTAACGTCATTATACATATTTTTGTAATTAAATTAAAGTATATATATTTTTCAGTACTATTTCTTAAAAAAATGCACGTATAATAGGGGTGTGTTCTCGCATTCGCACCGCTTCACACAAAAAGCAGCTACGTTGCTTGATGTGTTTGACAGCACTTGTGTTGCTTCTTTGTTTTCATTTTGTTTTCATATTCTTCTTGTTTGCTATTTCGTAAAGACTTAGAGCCGCCGCACACTACAGACTTTTAGTCGGCCGATAGTTTGATTTGTTTTCATGTGGGCATGGTGCATGGTTGAATAAATAAAGTTGTCTCAGGCTGATCGAAAAAAGCAAAAAAGCAAAGCAACAACAACAACTTTATTGGCTTTACATGTTATCAATTTTCGCTTTCAGATTTTGTATGACCTATCGATTTGACATTTATGGGAACTCGCTCTCACCCATGCGAGAACCTTATTTATTCAACCATGTGGTGTCTTATGGAAGTGCGCACACCTAACGATCGAATCAAACCCAACTATAAAATCAAATGGGAGGTCAGATTTCCACTTGATTTTAAAGTCTGGCAACTATCTGCAGCCCCTACCTGAATAGCTACCTTGATGTGGTGTAGGGGCTTAGGTTGCCGTGACACAACAGGCTATGATGACGGGAGCTTCGGCTCCTGGTAGGGTCACCCTTGTCATACAGGCTGCGGTGTAGCAATGAACAAAAGGCTATTCAACCCCTAATCCAAGGTGTCAAGCGTACCGTGCCTATTGGATGGTTTGCAGCCAGGGGTTAATTCCGGCTGTATTAGAACGGAGCCTCACTGACACCTGGCCACCTCAGTGAGTAACCTTGGCCTTACCACGTCAAGCGGGGCTCTGGCGTGGTGGACCACCCTTTCCCTAGCTTCTCGTGGGTCCAAAATAGAAAACCAACACGCAACAACTCTAAAACCTGACGGAGATCCTTCATCGATCTCTGTCTGTCAGCCTATGGCTGAAAAACCTGAGCTAATCGAGCGGTCTGACTACTCGATCGTGCTCTCTGACAGTGACAGAGAATCCGTCACTTCTGCAGGCTCAGAACTCTCGGACGTAACCTGCATAGACACAATTGCCTATGAAGGAGAGTCAGTGAGCGAACTGAACCTTGGCAGCTTGAACATCTCTAGAAAGAGACTGCGCACATAGCAGAAAAAAATGATCAAGCGCCTTATGGCTGACAAGATGCCATACAAAGAAGCACTAGAGAAGGTCCTGGCGGTGCCATCGCCTGGTGCATCTGTCCCCTCTGGAAAGAGAAGAAGGCCAAGTGACGACTCACCAGTTGTCACAGTGAAGAAGAAGTCAAGGCCAGAAATACCTTCTTTCGCTGAGGTGGCAGGTGTAATCCAGGTGGCTGTAATTCCGCTGGACTTTCCCAACAGTCATCTAACCCAGGATGAACAAAAAGTAGTGGATAAAACCATCATAAAGGAGCTGCATAAGCTCCCCACCGGTGGTCCACAGATTAGGTTTCTGGGCTGCTCTTTCAAACCGGGCTGGATGACTGTCAAGTGTGCGGACGTTGCAACGCGAGACTGGTTGAAGAAGGCAGTTGCAGTCATGGCCCCTTGGAAGGATGCTAAGCTGCGCATGCTGGAAGGAGATGACCTTCCTAAGCCGTGCGTCGCCACTGCATACTTTCCTGGAGCAGACTGCGGTGCTGAGGAAATACTACGCGTACTAAGCGTACAAAATAATACGCTACCAACTTATGTGTACCATAAGTTCCATACTTAGTTCCCAACTTTGTGGGAAAAATACATTTTGTGGTATTTTTTAATTGCTGTGGGAAAAGGGAATTTTCATGGTATTTTTCAATTCGGCGTGGTATTTTTCCATAGAAGGGTTGAAGTATTGCAATATATTGATGCTGTCAGATTATAGCAGCCAACCACAATTCTAACAAAATTCTCTTTTTCACATAGTTTTGAAAGAAACCCAGCTGGGAAATTTTCCATTAAAAATCTCATAATTTAATAATAGCTCATAAATCCCATTGCAATTGAAAAATAGCTCAAAATATCCCAATATGATTAAAAAATCGCACCACCACGGTCCATGATACAAAAATTTTAAAATGGCTATTCGAATGTGAAAGTATACATCAGCAAAGCTGTTAGTTCACAAATGTTAAGCAATAAAAGCAACAATAATTAGAAAAACTCAAAATCAACGACTGACTTTGACATCTATAATAATAATTTCAACCCTTGAAAGGACTTGAACCGAACTTCTTAAGATCAAATTGTGTTGTGCGTGATATTAAATGTTTGTACACAATTGATCGAGAACTGGACCTACTAGTTTTACCTAACCTAAGGTCTACACGAGACAATTTGTTATAACAATTTCAATACACTCACACATTTTTTACTATTACACTCACATTTTCTCAGTCGGCAGCTCAATTGTCTCAACAATCCGGCAGACAGTTGAACTAACAACGATTTGACGTGGGCTGACAATTTTTGACGTTTTCTTTTGAATAATAAGCAAACTTGGTATTTTTTTGAAGTTTTCTGTATTATTTCTTTCCACTTTCAAAAGAAGCGTCTAATAAACTAAACAAATGTCGTTTATTGTCATGCAATTGTTAAGCCCACCTACGTCACGATAGACAATTTTCTTTGAATTGAAAAAAATTTGACAACTAATATGAATTGAAAAAACTATTATAACAATTGTCTTGTGTAGACGCAGCGTAATGTCTACACGAGACAATTTGTTATAACAATTGCAATACAATCACACATTTTTTACTAACACACTCACATGTTCTCAGTCTCCAGCTCAATTGTCTCAACAATCAGCCAGACAGTTGAACTCATGATACAATTATACAGGTAGCATTGACAAGTATAGATTTTCTCAGCAACAAGACCATCTGTCAAAAACAGTTGTTCGTGCAACAAGAATTAAACGAATGTAAAAATAAATAAATTCCGCAAAATATGTGCGTTAAATAAACAATTATAATTATGAAAGTTGTGAAAAAATTATGTGTGATATGTGTTTAACGTTTTCCAACCGTGGTGTTTTAATTTTAATTGAAAACTTCTTCAATTTCGTCCACATGCAACTGCAGCTGCTGAGGTTGCTGCACTTAAACGTTTTTAACCTTTTTTTTTATGTTTGTACTTAATAACATTAAGTTTACAAATTATCTTCGTTCTAGTAATAATAACTCATTAATAAAATAAAATATACAATATTTTGTTATCAAATGTGTGGTTATTTGCAAGCTCTGAAATATAAACAATGGCGAATAATTGAACGCTCTCTTTCTTGACTTTTTTTTGACAGATGCTGGTTTCCCAAGCAACTGTCAATACTACCTTGTATTATTATACCATGAGTTGAACTAACAACGATTTGACGTGGGCTGACAATTTTTGACGTTTTATTTTGAATAATTTGAAGTCTTGGCGTTTGTTTGTCAAAAATATTTTTGAAAGTGAAAAAGAAATATAAATATATATATTTACTAGCTGATATACCCGGTGTTACTCGGGGAAAAAACGTAAAACTTTGATGTTTAGGTTTTATTCGTTCAGAAGGTAACGATTTTTAGCCAGAAAAAAAATAAGCTTTCAACGTAAAACGTATGAAAACATGCAAAATGATTTTTGTCATTCTAAGGAAACGGCGTTATTATAAAAAGACATTATACTAAAAATTTGTGCAATCTTGAAGATATGTGAACTTTTTTGGTGTCAAAATTACAGAATTTTATTTAAATTAATTAAACGAATCTTTTCGCTAAAAAACAATGCTAGTTGCTAGATTTCCCTTACTTGTAAAGTGGTGGAAGAGCCAGGGTCAAAACTAATTATGCCAAAGCAAATTCTTTCTCTTTCTCTTTCTCTATCTCTATCTCTATCTCTATCTCTATCTCTATCTCTATCTCTATCTCTATCTCTATCTCTATCTCTATCTCTATCTATATCTCTATCTCTATCTCTATCTCTATCTCTATCTCTATCTCTATCTCTATCTCTATCTCTATCTCTATCTCTATCTCTATCTCTATCTCTATCTCTATCTCTATCTCTATCTCTATCTCTATCTCTATCTCTATCTCTATCTCTATCTCTATCTCTATCTCTATCTCTATCTCTATCTCTATCTCTATCTCTATCTCTATCTCTATCTCTATCTCTATCTCTATCTCTATCCCTATCTCTATCTCTATCTCTATCTCTATCCCTATCTCTATCTCTTTCTCTATTTCTATCTCTATCTCTATCCCTATCTCTATCTCTATCTCTATCTCTATCTCTATCTCTATCTCTATCTCTATCTCTATCTCTATCTGTATCTCTATCTCTATCTCTATCTCTATCTCTTTCTCTATCTCTATTTCTATCTCTATCCCTAGCTCTATCTCTATTCCTAGCTCTTTCTCTATCTCTATCTCTATCTCTATCTCTATCTCTATCTCTATCTCTATCTCTATCTCTATCTCTATCTCTATCTCTATCTCTATCTCTATCTCTATCTCTATCTCTATCTCTATCTCTATCTCTATCTCTATCTCTATCTCTATCTCTATCTCTATCTCTATCTCTATCTCTATCTCTATCTCTATCTCTATCTCTATCTCTATCTCTATCTCTATCTCTATCTCTATCTCTATCTCTATCTCTATCTCTATCTCTATCTCTATCTCTATCTCTATCTCTATCTCTATCTCTATCTCTATCTCTATCCCTATCTCTATCTCTATCTCTATCTCTATCTCTATCTCTATCCCTATCTCTATCTCTTTCTCTATCTCTATCTCTATTTCTATCTCTATCTCTATCCCTATCTCTATCTCTATCTCTATCTCTATCTCTATCTGTATCTCTATCTCTATCTCTATCTCTATCTCTATCTCTATCTCTATCTCTATCTCTTTCTCTATCTCTATTTCTATCCCTATCTCTATCTCTATCTCTATCCCTAGCTCTATCTCTATTCCTAGCTCTTTCTCTATCTCTATCTCTATCTCTATCTCTATCTCTATCTCTATCTCTATCTCTATCTCTATCTCTATCTCTATCTCTATATCTATCTCTATCTCTATCTCTATCTCTATCTCTATCTCTATCTCTATCTCTATCTCTATCTCTATCTCTATCTCTATCTCTATCTCCATCTCTATCTCTATCTCTAAGTGGAACGACTCGTGTAAATTGATAACCAAATTTCGAGGCTATGCTAGTTATAATTATATATAGTTATAAAAAGTTATTCGATATCACAAATTTGGCTTGTATGGGCGGAGTCACACCCCCTTGTTCAATGACGTCTTAGTTTTCTAGTAGAAGAATATCACCCAATAGTAATTCCATACTGAATTTCGTTGTTAAACGACATTTAGTTCCAAAGCTATCTGATATCAAAAATTTCAAGAGTATGGGCGGAGGCACACCCCCTTTTCCAAAGCACATACCAGTTTTATAGTAGAAATATATCACCAAGTGGCAACTCCATACTGAATTTCATTATTATACGGCATTAAGTTCCAAAGCTATTCGATATCATAAATTTGAATTGTATGGGAGGTGCCACAGCCCTTTGACCTATACTTGCTCAATTTTACCAGTCGAAAGACACGACTAAATAGAACGTTCTAACCGAGTTGCATTAATGTGTGACTTATAGCTCGAAAGTTATACCGAAAATTTGGTCTGCTGAAAAAGTGCCACGCCCCATGTCCAACGCCCATAAAATTTTACCTGTGGAACGGCACTTGTAAATTGAGGAAGAATACCCAATTCCGATGCTATGCGACCTATAACTTCAAAGCTATTCGCTACCGTAGATTTGGGTTGTATGGGAGGTGCCACGCCCCCTTGTCCAATATTCCGTGAATTTTTTCCAAAACCTTCCATCACCCAACAGTAAATCCGTTCTGAGTTTTATTGTTATGCGACATTTATTTCCAAAGCTATTCGATATCATATTTTTCAATTATATGGGCGGTGCCATTCCCTCTTGTTCAATGCTTGCTCAATTTTGCTGGTCGAAGGACGCGACTAAATAGTACGCTCCTACCAAGTTTCATTGATGTGTGGCTTATAGCTTGAAAGTTATACCGAAAATTTGGTCTGCTGAAAAAGTGCCACGCCCCACATTCAACGCCCATACAATTTTACCTGTGGAACGGCTCTTGTAAATTGAGATAGAACACCGAATTCCGATGCTATGCGACCTATAACTTCAGAGCTATTCGCTACCGTAGATTTGGGTTGCATGGGAGGTGCCACGCCCCCTTGTACAATGTTCCGTGAATTTTTTCCAAAACCTTCGCGGAACAATTACGAACAAACTCACAGAAGGAAGTATCTAATTTGGTCCAGTAGTTTTCAAGTTTTAAGTGGTCGAACAAACCAAGATTAATTTTTAATGCACTGAACACATTGACGACGGCAACGACATTACGACATCTGTCAAATTTTTTTACATGTATTTCTTATCGAGAGAATTTGGTCTAATGTCGCAATGTCGTGTCGTCGATTTAGAACTATTCCTAATTTGACAGCTTGTCGTCGCTGTCGTCGTCAATGGTCGCATTCTGGCCGATACCATGATACAATTATACAAGGTAGGAGTGACAACTTGCTTTTTTCTCACCAGTACCTTGCAGCGACTTTTCTTTTCTTCTTTTTTCGTTCTCCAATTTATACTATTTTTGACAGTTAGCGCAAGACGAAAAAACTGTCACTCCTACCTTGCATAATTGTATCATGGCCGATACTTTCTACGCAACTGTTGCTCCACTTTCCGGCTGAATGGTATGTAGCATAAAGCGCTCACACAACATGTTGCCTGAGCGGTCGCCATTTTAGGTAGCGAAAATATTTTATGCTACCTCGATTGAGCGGTTTGCGCTCACTTGATGTTGACAGATGAAAAAAGTGTTTTGTTGTGAAGTTGTGCTTTAAAATTATAAGATTAGTATTTTAATATAAAAATACTAAATTAAATATCGTTTCCATGTTTCCTTGCGAATTTAATCTTATTATATTGCTTTTAATTAATTTTTTTTGAATCGAATCACTATTATTAATCACTCCTTTACCACCTCCTGTTTTCCTAAATCGTGGAAACTAGCTACTGTTATTCCCATTGCTAAGGTTACTCGGGCAACAACTATGTGTGATTATAGACCAATTAGTATCCTATCTTCATTCTCCAAGATATGTGAGTCCCTTATGGCTAATCAAATAAATCAATATCTTTTAACATATAAACTCCTTTCACCACTCCAATCGGGCTTCCGATCCGGACATAGCTGCGCGACTGCAATGCTAAAAGTTATGGACGATATTCGAACATCTTATGACGATGGTCTTCTTACACTCCTTTGTCTGTTAGACTTTTCGAAAGCATTCGATCGTGTTAATCACTTTATTTTAGTTCAAAAACTTAAGCTTCTTTTTGGTTTTAATAATAATGCTGTAACCTTAATAGCAAATTATCTTGAAGGTAGAATACAGAGAGTGAAGATTGGCAATCTATTTTCTTCCTATAAGGACACTAAGATGGGCGTTCCTCAAGGATCGATTCTTGGTCCCCTGTTGTTTAGCATTTTTATTAACGATATTTTTACCGTTTGCAATGATGTATCTATACATGCTTATGCGGATGACATCCAATTATACTCCTCTAACCGCATTGGACTAGTTGACGATTTATGTTACAGATTAAATGAAGATCTTAGAGCTATTTCCAGATGGGCATTTGAAAATGATCTTTGTCTGAATGCTAAAAAATCGTACATTCTCCCAATTTCTAAGGACAAGATTGACCATCTTCAAATTGCACCCATCTTTTTAAACAATGATAGGCTACAAGTGGTTGTTAAAGTTAAGAACTTAGGATTTTATGTCAATTCTAAGCTCTCCAGTTCTGACCATATTAATAATGTTGTTAAACGTGTATATTTCACACTACGATGTTTACGGTTGTCTTCACAATTTGTTCCTATTGAGACCAAGAAAAGACTTGCTGTTCAATTAATAGTCCCACTTATAACTTACTCTGAACTGGTTTATAGCAAGCTTGACTCAAACTCCACGCATAAAATCCAAGTTGCATTTAACGATGTGACAAGATATGTATTTGGATTGAGACGCTTTGAACACGTGTCCGTAAAAAGTCAAGAAATTTTAGGATGTAGCATTATTAACTACTTAAACGCAAGGAATTGTTTATTCTTACACAAATTAATATACCTAAGGACTCCATCTTACCTCTATAATAAATTACGTTTCAGTGTTTCTAATCGGACCGGCAACCTTATTATTCCGAAATTTAAGACCTTGCATTCTAAGCGGCTATTTTTCGTCAACGCCATTAAACTATGGAATTCACTACCTTACAGAATTAAATCAACTGTCAATTCGAATAACTTTAGGAAATCTCTTATGTCTTACTATTCAAGCATCTAACTACTAATTACTATTTCATCTGAACTTCTTCTTAATCTTACTTTAATTTTCACGGTATTGTTTAATTTTATGATAAAATATACATTTGCTTAAGCTCAATAAAATTAATCTCAATCAATAGTTTTTAAGTATTCTTAAATTATAATCTAGCTAACTTTTTGTTAATGTTAATAATATATTATATATGTTATTTGTTGATTATAATTTGTATCTGTTGTACTGCTAAAAGATCTCCCTATATCTTATTGTACTAATAATTGGCCTAATAAATGAAATAAATGAAATGAAATGAAATGAAATGAAAGAATCATGAACAGCTGTTTGCAGTTTGACGTTTCTCAAGAAAACCCATTCAGCAGAATGTATCACTTTATGCTACTTCCAGAGATAAAGAGATTGGAAACTTCGATTCTGCTGTCATTTTTGTTGATTTTGCGCCAAAATCGTGCTTGTTCTTCTCATTTTTTATGCACTCACGTATTGTGTATATGAGTTCACCTCAAGATTGTCAACTGTTGTTGTATCGACTAACAGCTGCTTTAAGTTAGCAATAATATTGTTTTATTTTCGAAGCTTAAATAAATAGGCATTGGATATGGACATAAAATGAATATTAAAGAGGCTGAAACTTAATTTATGCATGCAAAATCTCTCAACTGATAACATATTAACTTAATATTGCCAATGAAAATGCCTTGAAAATTAATACAGCAACTCTGATCCTTATACCGTACACGAACCTTCAATGCATGTTGAGTTTCTTCACAGATTATACAACAACCAGCGTAAATTTGAACCAGCAGCTGACTTTATTTGCTTAAGGCGCTACCCAAACTTGCAGTACAAAAAATAGGGTTTTTTCATGAATGCGAAAACATACATTGAACACTTTCAGTTATATTTTTTATTGAAAAATATTGTATGGTCTTGTTAAAAATGACTTAAAAAAATTGTGTTTTTATTTTTGCGTTTTGCGGTGACCAACATTGTGGTGAACTGGATCACCTGAAAGAGAAATAGGCTAACAGATTTAGTTAAATAACAACATAAACTAGTATCTGATCGATTCATTTAAAAAGTATGCAAAGTATAGTTAATGGTTAAATTTTCACTAAAAATACTGTTGTTTTTTGGCTATAAAATGGCCGTTTTTTATCGAATGAATCTGCAAACTTTTAAAAAGATAGGTTCAGAATTTTCGAGTAATTTTTGGCACCGATTAAAAAATTACATTTCGAGAAATTACGATTTAAGTTTCAACTTCAGTTTACACGAAGGAAATAATTTTTAAACAATAACAATAAACAATAACATAAATGCAGCCATCTATTCAGGACCCATATGGTAGCTCTTCCACCGACGATGATTCTTATAAATGTCCTGTTGCTTTTCATTTTTCTCTCGTCGCGCACCTCTCTGTTACTGCAATCGAGTTGTCGAACCTTCGAGCTAAACTGACAAATTTAAACAATAAGAGGCATCGAAAATTCATTTCTGAAAGTTCGAAACATTATATGAATGCCAGAAATACGAGGCATACGGACCTTTTTGGAGACGTATTACTTCGTAGATAGTTATACTTAAAAAATATGCAAGAACAAAAAAATCGATGAAGTTCAGAGTTACAAGTGTGACTTACCCCTTACTTTGTTTATGTTTAGTCCGTGGTAAGTTTGTCTAAGCTCAGTGAAATTTTACACAGTGGTGAGAACCCAAACCAGCTGAATAACTCAAACTAGCACCCAAACTGGGTGAGTTTTTCAACAAAATGTACGACCACAACTATAATATTGTGTTAGTACCCAATAAACCTTTTTGTTAGTTCTCAACTTGAGGTGCATTTGATATCAAATAGCTTTCTCAAATCTCCAACGTTAATTCTCAACAGCATCTCAACACACGGATTATAGTGTTCTCAACTTAAAAGGCACTTTTTTTGTATGGTGATTTTCTTAGTTCTCAAGTTGAGAAATTTGTTATTCTCAACTTGATATCAAAGGCATTTCTCCAATTGGTCTCAAATGGAATATGGCAGTGCGCTATGCAAAAAAAATTTAAATGTATATCAAATTAGGAAATAGAAAACAATGTATTGTTTTTGTGTTATTTATTTTAAATTAATAATTTAAATAAAACAAAATAATAATTTGATAACATTAAAAAATGAAACATTGCTTTTTATAATTATAATTAAAAAGGTTGCTAGCTCTTCCTTGAGGTCTCCTGATGTGGTCGTTTCTAATGTTACTTCCTCTTCTAATTCCGCATCTGAATCACTTTTGGCCCCACTTAAATCATTTTCTAAAAACATAATAAAGTTGGATGGAGCCGCCGCTAAAGTTTCCTCTGTGCTCTGATGCTCCGGATGTGAAACGCTATCCAACTCTCGTGCCGCTAACAGATTTATTATCTGCTTCACTTCTGTTTTAATTTTTTTCTTTGTATTTTTAATAATAATAATTTATAACAAAATAGCACAAAACACTTTTACTTACGTTTTTAAAAGAAATCAATACAGTTAATTATCAATAACACTACTCAACATGGTTTTCCACAACGAACTGCGATAACATTTTCTATAGTAAAATTTTCCATAGAATCCGAATATCATTATGATTTTTTTCGATTGGCCCCAACTTTTTATTAAAATGGAAAAATTAAAAAAATCCATTATTGGGAACACATACTTCACATAAATGCTTGTAAAAACTTACATGTTCAGTCAATGAATTTTAAATTAATTGCATATAATAGAAGAGAGTCAGATAAAAATTTTAAGGTATAATATGTGCCAATAGCATCAGTGATATGGCTGTTATAATCGCAAACAGGTAAAAAAAAAAACTTTTTTCGTTTTTTTATAAACATATTTTATGTTTGAAGCCCTATATCTCGAAATAATTATATCGGAGAGAAAAAGTTAGCCCTCTTATGTGATAGAGAATTTTATTACAAAAAATTCAAGTATATATATGTCTAAAGAAAAGTCATAATTCACTAACTTTTTTAACATCAATGCAAAAACCATTTTTTGTCAAAAAAATATTTTATTGTAGTTAAATTAAGAAATGCATACATACAATGATTTGTTTTGTATCACTAGATTAAAAATGGGTCGCTGAATCTGAATCCGATGTCAGAATT
The DNA here is from genome assembly GCA_943735915.1 of Pherbina coryleti. NCBI lineage: Eukaryota > Metazoa > Arthropoda > Insecta > Diptera > Sciomyzidae > Pherbina > Pherbina coryleti. Next base: position 10,197,364 of record OX030953.1, on the reverse strand, counting down.
TCAAAATTATGATATTTTAACAATAGAGTTGCCACCTTACAATATATTTTTTAAAGAGTTTAAAACATTATCCAACAGTTTTAGGAGATCGCTGATTTCGAATCTGATATCTGAATTTTAAAATTTAGGATGGCTGATAGGGTTGTCACCTAAGTTTTTTTTTTATTTTTATGAATTCGGTGCTGGGGCGAACACTAGGTAAAAATGGGTCTCTGAATCCGAATCCATTGTCAGAATTTCAAAATTGTGAAATTTGGCAACCATATACGGATACGTAGTGTTCGCCCCAGCACCGAATTTGTAAAAATAAAAAAATTAGGTGGCAGCCCTATCAGCCATCTTAAACTTTAAAATTCTGATATCAGATTTGAAATCAGCGACCCCCTGAAACTATTGAATAATGTTTAAAACTCTTAAAAAGCATATTATTAGGTGGCAACCCTATAGGGTTAAAAATTTCACAATTTTGAAATTCTGACAATGGATTCGGATTCAGCGACCCATTTTTACCTAGTGTTCGCCCCAGCACCGAATTCGTAAAAATAAAAAAAATGGGTGGTTACCCTATTAGACATGTTAAGTTTTAAAATTCTGACATTAGATTCGAAATCAGCGACCCCCTAAAACTGTAAGATATCTAATGTTTAAAACTCTTAAAAAATATATTATTAGGTGGCAACCCCATTGTTAAAATATCATAATTTTGAAATTCTGACATCAGATTCGGATTCAGCGACCCATTTTTACCTAATGGTAAAAAAACAAATCATTGTATGCATGCATATCTTAATTTGACTCCAATAAAATATTTTTTAAACAAAAAATGCTTTTTGCATTGATGATAAAGAAGTTAGTGAATTATGACTTTTCTTTAGACATGTATGTACTTGAAATTTTTGTAATAAAATTCTCTATCACATAAGCGAGCTAACTTTATCTCTCCGATATAATTATTTCGAGATATAGGGCTTCAAACATAAAAAATGTTTATAAAAAAACGAAAAAAGTGATATTTTTTGACCTGTTTTCGATGATAACAGCCATATCACTGATGCTATTGGCACATATTATACCTCCAAATTTTCATCTGACTCTCTTCTACTACATGCCATTAAATTAAAATGCATTGACTGAATATGTAAGTTTTTACAAGCATTTGTGTGAAGTATGTGTTCCCAATAGTGGATTTTTTTAATTTTGCCATTTATATAAAAAATTGGGGCCAATCGAAAAAAATCATTACGATATTCGGATTCTATGGAAAATTTTACTATAGAAAATGTTATCGCAATTCGTTGTGGTGCAAGTTTTCGAAAATTTGTGGAGTAGTGTAATTAGTTAATTGTTAATTGTCAATATATTGACTTCAATTTGACATAAAGCAGGCATAGTGCTATCCCTTTTACATCGAAGTTTCCCATCTCTTTATCTCTGGCTACTTCGCTACCTGAGCGCTGTTTCTGCCAGAATGCAGCCAATGTGTTCAGTACATATATATATAGACCAGTGATGCACACGTGATGCTTTCAGAGCCGCTCGGCTTTCACATACAAGCAGCGTTGCCGTTTTGCTACAATTGTAGCAAATTTGCTACGTTTAAAATGAAAAGCTACAATGCTACATTGCTTTTTAAAATGCTACATTTTCATAGTTTCAAACAATTTTTGTATTTTCAATAGAAAAAATTAGAAAACGGACACTTTATATTTTCAAACAAATAAATAAGATTATGTTCATACCTTTAATGCATTCACCTCTCAAACTCCATTTTTTTTTTCGATATAAATAAACTGTGCGATTCGTTGATGGATGTCAACGTAAAATTCGTTGCTTTTTTCACGTTAATGTGAATTTGTGTAACGCTTGAAATGGATAAGTAAGTTGATATATAATTTATAATTTTAAATCAACAGGCTTAAATTCATTGTTTTTTTTAGAGAAATGTTTTAGATATTGTATTATTTCTTTGCGGTGAATCTAACCGAGCGTTTCCACTGCCCGAACGAACGAAGATTTCTTCGTTCGTTCAGGCAGTGTAAACAGTATGGTCCGAACCAAGGTTCGGAACATTGGTTTTTACAAAATGCTCGCGAGCGCTATTCGCGCAGTGTAAACACTTTGCCAGCACGAACGAACGAAGATTTCTTCGTTCGCTCTGATCGGCCGACGCTCGATCTTTTTGGGCGAATCCAGTGCTTATTTGCGCATAGGTAGTAGATTTGTTGAAATTGTAGTTAATAACGTAGGAAAAACAAAAAAGAAAGAAAATATATTGAAAATTTAACGCAAAAGAGCTATGTTTTACTTTGTTATTTTATTAGCACTTTATTTAAGCAAATTATTTATATAATATTCTTTATATAATAAATTCTTTACATAAATACTTACATAAAACCTAAATTAAAAGGCATAAAAGTAGTAAAAATTAATCAAATTTAGTACGTTTGCATAAACAAATATTGATCAACGCTGATGCTCGCAAGCATTGAATTTAAGTGTTTCCACTGCACGAACGAACAAGATGGCGACTTACCAATGTTCGCAACTTGTGTTCGTGCGGTGGAAACAGTTGGACCGAACGAAGAATTCATCGCGACGATTTGTTCGCGATGATTTCTTCGTTCGTTCGGGCGGTGGAAACGCTCGGTAAGAAAAACTACAGGAAGTTTAGAGTGGAGTAGCTGAAATATATGCATTTCTGTAAAATAAAAACTTTTTGCAAGCATGCAACAAGAGTACTGTCAATATTTTACCACATCTTAATAGACACGCTACGTGTTCTGCACATTTACTGTTCTGCACAAAATGTGGAATCCAGAAAAAGACAAATATTGATGGATTCATTTTTGGTGCGGAGATAGAGTAGATGGATAAAATGGTAAAAAGCGCAGAATTAACGATATGTTGTTCTTGATATGTATGTTATCGGCTAGTTCCACTGCTTCATTACTGTAACTTCGTATTGAAACACTCAATGAGACCTGGCTGGGCTTTTATTAACAAAATTCAATAACAATATTCAATAATAAGAAGTTGCGATAATGAAGCAGTGGCACTAGCCGGTAACATTCATTATTTTAAAAACAAGAATTGTTCCATTATGTACAGAATTTCAAATGTCTCTTTTAATATTTAAAACAATATGTAATTGTTTTTTTTATCTTATATATAAAAATCAAATGCGTGTGCGTTAGTCTTGCTAAGGCTCAGAAACGGCTCGGCCAATTTTAATAATTCTTTTTTTGTATTGTTTGCCTTAATGCAGACATGGTTTAGAAAGAAAGAAAATTACAAAAAACCCAAAGGAACAGCGGAAAAATCGAAATTGGTAAGTTTGTATGGGAATTGCCACATCAGAATACTTTAAATAGCCAAAAAATCTTAACGACTGGACGGATTTAACTCAAATTCAGCACACATATTATTTGAGTCCTAGATTAGGTTATGGCATACTTTGTTTTGATCACGCCTCTTCCGCCCCTTTACAATAAACGCATATTAGCCTACTGGCGTACTTTTATTGGCGAAACTGTTCGTCTAATTAATTTAAAGAAAATTTTGTTATTTTAACACCAAATCATCACATATCTTCAAAAATGCACAAAATTTTAGTACAGCGTCTTTTTTTAATAACATCGTTTCCATAGAATAACAAAAAACTATCAGAACTTCGTATGTCTTACTTTCGATGAAAATAACTCCGTTATTTGAATTATTTCATTCAATTTCTTTTCGTTGATAAATTCAATTTAAGCACTTAATAAACCCTATTTGAAGAAAGATCCAACATATTTACTTTTTACTTCAAAAATGACACAAAAGCTGTGATTTCAATAAATAAAAAAAAAAAATTATTTGTTTGCCAATTGTGAGGATCAATCCTTGGACCACCTCATGGCTTCAAAACTGACGGTTGAGCTGACTATTTTTATTCAAATTGAAATGTATTACAAACATTTTTTTATTTCATTTTCCAATCGTGTTTTTCGTCCTATTCTTATCTTCTATCTTCTGAATATATAAATATCAATTGCAGTGCGTTAGTCTTGCTAAAACTCGGAAATGTCTCGGCCGATTTTAATAATTTTTTTGTTCGCCTCAATACTGATGTGGTGTAGGGAAAAAGAAAATAAGGAAGGAAAAGAATCGAAAGAATTGAAATTGGTAATTTTTCGTGTCGTACAGTGTTCATTACAACTCCAAGGAGAGGACGAGCCTGACATAGGTCTACGAAGTCAGTCAAATGCGCGGCGAGCTAATACACGAAATCTGTTACATTTAGAGTAGTCTTTTTGTTCGTTAAAAAAAGGTATTTCATTTTGAGAATAAATTTGGGTAAAACAAGTTAATTTCAATAAATGGAAACTGTGTGAAATATATCTTATCTATATTCTATCTATCTTAATATATAAAAATGAATCTTGGTTTGTTCGGATGCTTAAAACTAGAAAACGACTGGACCAAATTGGATACTTCCTTCTTTGAGTTTGTTTGTAATAGGTTCGCGAAGGTTTTGGAAAAAATTCACGGAACATTGGACAAGGGGGCGTGGCACCTCCCACATAACTCAAATCTACGATAGCGAATAGCCTTGAAGTTATAGGTCACATAGCATCGGAATTCGGTGTTCTTCCTCAATTTACAAGTACCGTTCCACAGGTAAAATTTTATGGGCGTTGGGCGTTGGACGTGGGGCGTGGCACTTTTTCACCAGACCAAATTTTCGGTATAACTTTCAAGCTATAAGTCACACATCAATGCAACTTGGTAAGAACGTACTATTTAATCGCGTCCTTCGACTAGCAAAATTGAACAAGCATTGGACAAGAGAGTGTGACACCGCCCATATAATTCAAAAATATGATATCGAATAACTTTGAAACTAAATGTCGCATAACAATAAAACTCAGAATGGAATTACTATTGGGTGATGTCCTTCTACGTACTAGAAAACTGAGAAGGACTTTGGAAAAGAGGGTGTGGTTCCGCCCATACAAGCTAAATTTTTGATATAGAATATCTTTGGATCTAAATGTTGCACAACAATGTTACTCAGTATGGAGTTACGAATTAGCCAGATATTACCAGATACTACTGGAAAACTGGCACGGGAATTGTAAAAGAGGCGTGGCTTCGCCCATACAAGCCAAATTTTCGATTCAAAATATCTATGGAAGTAAATGTAGCAACATTGTAGCACAGAATGGAGATACCACTTGCTGATGTCCTCCTACAAGAGAACTGGAACGGGCATTGGAAAAGGGGTTCTGGCTCCGACCATACAAACAAAATTTTCGATATCGAATAGCTTTGGTAATAAACGTCGGGTGTAGCAACGAGCGCCGGGTATCGCTAATTAACTATTATTTTTCAATATACTTGCCGGGTGAAGCAACGCGCGCCGGGTATTGCTAGTCTTGAATAAAATAAAAATATAAACAAATAAAATTTTCGATAAAAAACAAATTCTGCCAAATAGCTGCCTCTAATTATTATTGCTAAACTTTAATTTTTTTTTGCTACATTGCAGCAAGATTTGATACTTTTTTTGCTACGGAGAAAATGTATTGAGTGGCAACACTGCATACAAGTCGTGTGTGCGAAGCAGTGATGTGATTCTGATTTAGTACAAAATCCCGATTTAGACCTGTTTATCCCACCAAAATGACACGAAAACCCCACAAAAAATCCCACACAAATCTTTATACCAATAAATTCGACGAGCAATTGAACAATATTGAGAAATGGGAAAAAATATTTCACGTCATGTTATGATGGTGTGTCTGTCCACCTACTGAACAAAACGTTGGCCCACCTTCCGAACAGATTTTCAGTAAAAAGTTGTCATTTATATGAGTGAAAATAGTGTTTGGAATTAGTTAAAATAGTTTTCGTGATTCTCGTCCATGTTCAGATAAAATTTTAGAATGCGGTCGCCTTAAAAAAAGTGAAAAGAAGAACGAATATAAATTCTGATGCGATAGCTGTAGCCATCAAAGAAATTCAAATCTCTTTTGTTTAAAATTCAGTGAATCATTGTGAATTATTGATAGAATAAACTTTTTATAAACTCTCAAAAGCTAGTGTTTTTACTTCATTTTCTAATATTTTTCAACGATTTGTTTTAGGTGTTCAGTAGCTGGGCCGATTTTTTTCAGATGTCGATTTCGAGACTTTTGTTAGACCGACTGCCAAAATTACATATTTTGGAAATTTTAAATTCTGATTAAAATTCTTGTTAGTTATTGAACTTAGCTTCCAAATGAAACCAAGAGCTCTGAAAAATTATGTTTTAAGCCAAAGGTATAGCCTCCAAACAAAACGTGTTTAGTAGGTGGGCATCCTCACCTACATTTAACATTATAATAATTTTATAGTTTAATGCATGTACATAATAAATTTTTCAATAAATATAAAAAATTTTCCGCAAAAAAAAATACCTAAAGTTAAACTCTGCGTTTTTTATAAAAACTCTCTTAAGTGTATGAAGTAATCGTAAATTTCTTTCTTTGCATCAAAATTAAATGAGCTTATATTTTTGTTTACATATCTCTTTCTTACATATTTCGAATCAATGAAACACCAATTAAACGAAAAATTTTGAAAGATTACAAAAAAGTGATACCACCAGTTTTGCTAAGAATTTACACTTTAAAAAATTATGACACAGTAGAAAATCCCACCTAAGCATCTGAAATCCCACACGTTCTCAAATAGGCCAAATATCCCAAAATGAGCCCGAAATCCCACCAAATCACATCACTGGTGCGAAGGTACCGAACTTAGAGCCTGAACAGAATCAAAAATCGTTGCGGCCGCCGATCTTTGTTGTTGGAAAATACATGCAAAATGTAGAAAAAAACGCAGCTCTTTTTCCGCAACGATAAATCGCACAATTAGAGCCCGAATAGAACCAAAGCGGCTGTCGGTTGTCGGATGTGCTGTGCAGCAAAATACTTGAAAATATACGCAGCCGCCAAAAATTAAATGGCCGAAGAAATCCGCGACGGAAAAACGCCAGAATAGAATCAATTCTATTTTTTCTCCGACGGCTGGCGGATCTCTCTTTGAGTGGCGTTAGTGTTGCCATATTTTAGCTAACGCTGCGGCCACACGAGATAGTATTGCCATGACAATTGAGAATACGTATAATCTGTCAAATCATTGTCGGCAGCCAAGCAATTGTCGATTGTGACGTAGGTGGCCTGACAAAAGCATGGCAATAGCATGACAATGAATGTTATTTCATTATATTTATAATTTTTCTGTGTCGCTGTAACCATCTCTAGCCTTAAATTTTTGGTATAATTGAAGATGAATGAAAACTCAACATTTTCCCTTTTTTTTGTACACCTACCACGATTATTTACGTCAATATCAATACAAACGTCAAATTATTGCCAATGTAATTGCCAGCCTATTGTCATGCTGACAACTGCCTGGCAATAGATTGGCAATTGCCAGAGCTTGCTTGTATTGGTGAAAAAGTGTGAGTGTATTGTTATTGTCATGGCAAAACTGTCACGTGTGGCCGCCGGGTAAGAAAAGGCTGTGTCCAGTGCTATTTGCTTAGTTTTTACCATGGTGTAATTAACAAGGTGAACGTGACGTTTACTAATTTCCCTACAGTTGTCAAAAAATTTTGAGAATGTAAGAAAAAAAGAGACAAACTGCGGAAAAGTGTCAAATCGCTTGCACTCAATAAAAAATTGTAATAGATTGCTTTGCAATTTTTGCTTAGAATTTACCATCAGATGTTTTTGACAAGGGAAGGTAAAATTTTTTTGAGAGATGTTAAAAATTCACGATCACCTTCTTAATTACACCATGGTTTTTACCATGAGCTGAAGTTTTGTTTTGTGTGTGTGTGTTGCATTCCATGAGCTAACATTTCGTGTTGTGTGTGTGTGTGTTGAATTTGAAGCATTTACACAACGAAAAGCAACGCTGATCCGACAACCGCTCCTATTCTGGACGTGTTCTCAGCGGATTTCTCCGAGAGAGGTCCGCCAACCGACAGCCGCTTTGGTTCTATTCGGGCTCTTAGAATCTATTCTATTTCTTCTCTTGCGACCGACGATTCTCTCTCTGAGTGCCATTAGTGTTGCCATATTTTTGCTAAGAATTGGCTGTGTTTCATGAAATTTGCTTAGTTTTTTGTTATCTTCTGACATTTCTTATTTGTGTGTATTGTATTCACACAATTGAAGAGACCAACACATTGAAATGAAATAGAAAAAAAAATACTAAATAAAAGCAACTTTGAATCGTTAATCGCAATCGCATCATTCTGGACACATTCTCTGCGTTCGACGACCAGAGAGGGTCGTTGGTCGCAACGATTTTTGATTCTGTTCAGGCTCTTATACGACGCTAGCAGAGAATCAGTTTGCGTTTGCACTTCATGGAGTGAGGGTCAGAGACATGGTATAATAATACATGGTAGCATTGACAACTTCTTATTTTCTCTTCAACAGGAAAACATAAACTGTCAAAAACAGCTTTTTGTGGAAATACATCAGCAGCTGCTGTGGTTGTTGTTTTTTTTCACTTCAACGTTTTCAACATTGCTTGTGTTTTCAATGGCGGATTGTGAGCGCTCTCTTTTTGAGTATATTTTTTGACAGTATATGATTTCCCAAGCAACTGTCAATGCTACCTTGTATTATTATACCATGGGTCAGAGATAATGAGATGGAAAACTTCTTTTCTATTGTGAATTCTGTTGATTTTGACAGCTAAAAATGCTTCTTCTCCAATTTTTTATGCAATCACGTCTTGTAAATGTGAGTTCACCTCATATTTGTCAAAAATAGGTATTACACCCAAAAAAGTCTTCCATATTTAAAAGAAAATTGTTTTTAGCTGAGCAAGAATGTTGTTAATAATAGTCGATAAAGAACTTTTGTTAACATAGAAATGTTAGTTTTGTCAATCTAATTTGTGGATTTACTTTGATAACAGACAAAAATATTTTTGATAGAAAAAAATTGAATTTAAAATGAAAAATATTCTATTTACAAGTGGTGTTGTTAACAGAAAAACATAATTCAATTTCTTTCAAGAACAGCTATATCTTTCTTTTAAAAACTCTGTTCTAATTTTTAAATGCATGAATTTGTTTGAACAAACATTGTAAGCTAACTTTTCCCTATGTGTACAGTGGTGGCTTAGCTGTCGAAAGTGAGATATTCACCAGCGCTCATGTCCATCCAGAGGGGTGAATTCATGGAGAATCCATCGAGAGGGGTGAGTTTGTCACGAAATTTTACTAACAGATTTATAACATTTGCATTAGTATTGATTGCATTTTGGCATACAGCTATCTCCTTTTTGCCGAAGTTTCCAATCTCTTTATCTCTGGTGAGGGTCTCATGCGCAAATTATTTTGTTAAATGCTGTACAAACGCAATATATGAATGAATTAAACATGTTTCGACCTTTTTGACAATTTATTTATTTATTTTATTTAAACCCTTATTACGAGTCTTAAACTATCTATCAAAACACTTTATGCTATCATTTCACTCAATGAGTGTTAAAGTATTTGCAAAAGTATATTTTTTTCAGTATTCTGCTCGCACACACATACTAAAACAAAAAAGTTGCGCTAGTAGTGGAAGTTCTGCCAACGCTGTGCATCACTGATATAGACTAGCAAATATCCGCTGCTTCGCCGGCGATAAAAATATTAAATATCATTAAAAACTTTAAATCTTAAAATTTAACAGCCGTATTCATATTGAAGTGGGAAGAGTGTAAATAATGGTTTGTGTATAAGATAAATTCAGTGACTTGTTATTTATTTGTCGCAATTTCGTCAAGATTTTGATATTTAAAAATCAATAGTTTTTCTAAGCCATCTGCACTGAAATAATTGTCATTTTATTATTTTTTTTTTTTATAAATATTTTGAAATCTTTGACAAATTTTCTTGTTTTTATTTTCTTTTTTTGGAAATTTTTTATATATTTTGAATTTTCTTGACATATTTTCCAAATGTTTGAAATATTTTGAAGAATTTTGATTAGTTTTGACAATATTTGTGCTCAAATGAGAGCAAATAATTTAAAAACTGCTTTATGAGAGGTGTGTTATAAACCTTAAAAAAAAAATTTTAATTTCAACCATATTTAAAAATCCTCTAATTTATAAACAAACATTTTCAAACACTTTTTGACATTTTGTTTGTTTTTGATACATTTTGAAATAATTTGATACATTTTTGACAATATTTTTTGTGCTTAGATGAGAACAAACAAATTTTTAAAATGCTTTATCGAGGGTTTATTGAAGGTTTCAACCATTTTTAAAATTCTCTTATTTATCAAGCATTTAAAAGAGCTTTTGAAAGCTGTTGAAACGTTCAACATGAAAAATGTTTTTAAATTTTTTTTCGATTTTTTTCTTATGAAGGCTTTGTAAGAGGCTCATAATTTTGTATGAATACAGCCGTTTGAATTTCGGTAAAATTGTATATTTGTGATGGAGCGACTTAGTAGTTCCATCCGAATAAAGTAACCAGCTATCTAATGTAATAAAAAATAACTAAAGTAATAAACTTTTTGTATCTTCCTGATCATTTTTTTTCATGCATTGGTTCACTTTTCCTAGCGCTGTGACTATTGGGGTACTCACAGTTTTGTTTTATCTGGTGTGTTAACTACGCCGTCTGTTAACTCTAAAACATTTTGCCATGTGGTAACTATTTTTGATTTTGTTTTGCATGTAAAAAAGAGATAACACAAACTGGTAAAATTGCCTTGCTTTCCAACATGTTTGATTTTCGTAGCAAACTGGCATTTCTGAAAGCTATTTTTATTTTATTGAAAAATCAATAAATCAAAGAAAGCTTCTCTTGTTATTTTTATTTTCTTGAAAAATCAATAAATTAAAGAAAGATTCTCTTTTCAAAAGGCGTGTCAATTTTAGAATGAACTACGTGCAGGGGTTCTCACAATTTGATTGAAGTATCGTTTTAAAGTTACTATACATCAACTTTAGAAGGGATCTGTAAATACCCTACATATAAAATTCTCGTTTATACGTAAAAATATCAGCTCAGAGGTAAGAAAAATATACGACGGCCTTAGGGAATTGTTATTTTAAAATTAAATATATCTTTCGTTTAAGCTGATAAATTTCATCAAAAAATTTCAACAAAACATCGACACGGAATTTTTGTCGATGCTTTTGTAAAAGTGGCAGTATTTTTACATTCAAAAAGGTGGCAGCATTGGTACTGCACTCAATACATGTTGCTGTCTTTTTTTTTCTTATTTGTGGACCTTCCCACCGGGAAAAAAGAATCAATTCTCTTCTCCAATATAGATTCTAGAATTGATTATTTTTAACACCCCATCGGGAAAAAGATGCAAGTTTATATAAAAAAAGAATCAATTCTCTTCTCCAGTATAGATTCTAGAATTGATTATTTTTAACATGCTGATGTCCTACAAAGAATAGTATATTCTTTTCTCGCTTCAAGTGGAATCGCTACAGAATCTTTTTTTTCACCTTTTAAATAGATTCTTTTCATATATGTAATCATGGTTGAATAAATTAGGTTGTCTCGTGGCTGATCGTACTCTCTTCTCAGTACACATAATTGTCAAAATCAATGAAAAGCTACAACAATAACTTCATCGGCTTTGCATGTTATCAATTTACGCATTCAGATTTTGTATGAGTTGTCAACTTCGATTCGACATTTATTGGAACTCGCTCTCACCCATGCGACAACCTTATTTATTAAACCATGTACATATGTAATACTTCGATATGTGCAGCAAACAAAATTTTTAATTCAACTACGAAATCAAAGAGAGATAGCCTACATAAGATTTTGTTGTTTGTGTAAGCATATTTGAATATACTAGTACTATACGTCAACGGGGCGGTTGTTAGGAAAAATGTCTACCCAAACATAAAACAAAACAAAGCATACATATTTGTTTTGCATAAATCATAGGTACGCACCATTATAAAACAATTATAAGACCAACGCGTGAAATATGATAAAAATTTAAAAAGAAAAATTCAAGCAAACAAAATTTAAACCATAAAAATTAAAACAACAGAAATTTTAACTTAAATTTTTGACAATGAAAGCACCGCTCCTGAGTTTTTTTGTTATATAATTAAATATTGAGTACATAAAAAAAAAACGAAAATAAATAAATAACTGGTCATTTTAGCCATTGAAAGGACTTTGACCTAGCTTCTTATGATCAATTGTGTCGTGCGTATTATTAAGTTTGTACACAATTGACCGAGAACCGGACCTACAGATTTAACGCCAACTCCGAACGGCGATGAACGGAATGTTGTTATTCTCAATTAGCTTTACATGGCATTTTGATTACTCTCTGAGGTTTGCCATTGTCTGCAGAGAGGTGGCGGCCGTGCAGAAAAATCATTTTAATTCAAATAATTTTTTGTCGCTCCTTTGACTAGAACCCGGGTCTCCAGGTTCGTTGACATAGAGGCCACGGACTTTTAACCAACTACGCTACGGACGCCACAATTTCGGGTACATCACAGTACAGTGTACTGAAAATATAGAAGTATTACATATATGATTATTTTAAATAAAATGTATTAACTTTCGGAAGTAAGAAAACAAATCAAAACAGACTGATGCTTTTCTCACTTATACCAGAATTTGTTTTAGAATCAGTTCGTTTTTCACTTATCAAAAAAGCAAGCAAGGAATCTAAAAACATTTTATATATTAGAAATAATTATATGGGTCGTAATCGATTATTGCTGGAATAAAAACGAATCAGTAAAGTTTTGCTTGATAGATTTCAATTCATAGGTTTTGCTATAAATGTATATATTCTTTGGAATACATTCTAAAATGTTAGGAATAGAATTCATTCTATTTACGATTTTTGTTTCTAGAATCCATTTTCATTTTGCCGGTGGGACGCTGACGTCCTACAAATAGTAGTACATTCTTTTCTCGCTTCCATATGAATAGCTACAGAAATCGATTCTTTTATTCACTTTTTAAATGCATTCTTTTAAATAAAAAGTATTCATTTTCGGAAATGAGAAAACAAATCAAAACAGACTGTTGCTTTTCTCACTTATGCCAAAATTTGTTTGGTTGATATATTGGTTGATATAAACTTTTGATTGATATATTCCAATTCATATGTTTTGCTTTAATTTATATATTCTTTGGAATACGTTCTAAAATGTAAGCAAAAGAATCTATTCCATTTACGATTTTTTTTTTTAATAAATTCTCATTTTCCCGCTGGGTTGTTGACTTTTATATATGATGCTTAAAAAGAGTTTGAAAATAGAGCTTTTGTCTCACAGCGATTTTGACATATTGTTCTATCTCATATATTCGTCAACATTAGGTCTGTTTCCGTACTCGATTGTAGTAACTTGCAATGTGCTAGAACGTGTTTCCGTACTTTTTCTAGCTCAAAAGAGAGAAGAAGAACAAGCATAATGGCTGAATTACAATACTGCGTTAGGTCGGTCGGCCTTTGACAGCTCGACTAGAAACAATGGGTTCTTATGAAGCAACACAAAATATGACCTCATGCATTGCGTCGATCTCATCCCGTAAATATGAATTTGAGGGGGTGACGTACGATCAACGCTATGAGTAGCGACATGCTCTACTAGCTCGTGCTTTTGACATTCCATATTAACGCTGGGTTGCATTTTCGTTGAGAAATGCTAAAATGTGGGTATTCTTGGATTCCGATGGAAAACTCAGATTTTCATAGGATTATCGTGGGAATTTATATTTTGATGCGAGTTTTTTTTAAATTGATCATATTTTTTAAATTAACATGCTGCTTAAGTAGTATAAAAATGATTTTGATGAATTTAGCATGATATTAATAGTATTCAATTGTATTTCATATTAAAATTTATGCATTTTTTAGTATATTATAAATAATATTATAAGGGTATTCATGCAAAATGGCAAACTTATATATTGGTCAATTAGATATTTTAATGAGGTTGGTTGAATAATATAACACACAAAGGAATGTTGTGGTAAGGTAGATTGGCAAATGCCGTTCACTTTGTTTTTGTAAAGTTGTACCCAAGTACTCACTAATTACAAGTGATTCAGCGAGCATTGTACAAGGGGGCGTGGCAGCTCGAATCTGCAATATTGAATAACTTTAGAAATATAGGTCGCAAAACATTGGAATTAGGTGTTCGGCCTCGATTTACATGTGCCGTTCCACTGGCAAAATTTTATTGGCGTTGGGAAAAGGGTGTGGCACTTTTTCGGCTTCCCAAATTGTGGGTATAACTTTCGAACTATTAGTCACACATCAATGAAACTCGGTAAGAATGTACTATTTAGTCTTGTTCTTTGACTGGAAAAATTGAGTGAGCATTGGACAAGGGGGCATGGCACCGCCCATATAAGTCAAACTTATGGTATCAAATAGCTTTCAATGGTATCAAATGCTGCTGATCCTTCTCCTGCATTTTTTCAAAATTAATGGCGTAGAAACCTTCAACGTCTCTTGCCAAATTCAATTCACGAATCCACTTCCTTTTAACAGAGTCCGCTTCCTTCTCCTCATAATAGTTATAAGCAGCATATCCAATAAGGCCAAATAATGCCAAATCCAGAATATCTTTTAAGCTTTCGTTGTCCATTTTTGTTGAAATTTGCTGTTTACTTACTTCTTCAATAATTCATCAATCTGCATTCATTAAGAGCAGTGTTGCCAGATGACTCAGGAATTACCACACTTGGAAAATACCTCAAAATACCTAAACATACCACAAAATACCTCAAATTACCAAAAAATACCGAGTCCGAGAAGAATTTTTAAACTCTTTTGTGATTTTCTTACAATTTTCTAAGATAATTTTTTTCTAATAAATTATTTTTTTAAATTGTAAAAATCAAGGGGTGGGCCTTGTTATTTGAATCACAAAAATGGTTTTTAATTTTCACGTAAAATTTAAACATTTTTTGCTGATAAGTGTTACAGTTTTTAAAAAGAGTTGAAAATTTGCAAATTTGAATTTAAATTAGTTTTACAATAAAAACAAATTTTGCTTCTAAAATTTCATTGTAATTAAAATTTTCGCAGTATTGAAGATATGTTAGTATTTGTGGTATCAAAATAGCGAAAATTTTTTTCATTTTACTAAATTTAAGAAAAATTATATATTTTCAGCCGTATCCATAAAAATATCTTCAAATAACTTTAAAACGTTCAATACCTAAAAAGCTTTTTAATGCTAAAAAGTCTTTTAAAATTTTGTTATTCATAAAAATGTTGTAGCTGCTTTGTAGTTAAAATAGGAACACTTTCGATTTGAAGTGGGAAGAGTGTCAATAATGGTTTGTGTATTTGATAAATTCAATGACTTTTAATTTATTTGTCTCAATTTCGTCAACATTTTGATGTTTAAACATCGTTGTTTTTTCGAAGCTACTCTCTGCACTGAAAACATCGTCATTTTATTATCTTGTTTTGTAAATATTTTTAAATGTTTTGACCAATTTTCTTGTTTTTATTTTGTTTTTCTTTTGAATTTTTTTATAATTTTGAATTTTTTTGACATATTATCCAAATTTTTGAAGTATTTTTAATTATTTTTCACAATATTTGTCCTCAAATGAGAGCAAATAATTTTAAAAATGCTTTATGAGGGGTTTATTGGATTTATTGGATGTTCAGCCATTTTTAAAAATCCTCTCATTTATAAACAAACATTTTCAATAATTTTTTTTTTTACATTTTCTGTTTTTTTTTTATATATTATGAAACAATTTGATGTATTTTTGACATAATTTGGGCTCAGATGAAAACAAAATAAAATTTAAAAATGCTTTATCGAGGGTTTATTGAAGGTTTCCTCCATTTTTAAAATTATCTCATTTATAAAGCATTTAAAAAAGATTTGAACGCTATTATGACACTATCTTTTAATTTTTCTTTGATTACAATTATAATTGCATGATTTCGGAAAAAGGGACGTTTTGTGGGATTTTTAGTATAGCTGCTTTTATTGGCATCACCAAAATGACAG